>JARHVA010000081.1:6067500-6667500 GCA_037957365.1 Torreya grandis
TTCAACAGTTCAATGGTTCAAGCCTCTTTATGTGCTTAGGTGCTCACTGATAGACATTTCTGATTGAACCTAAGCTTTGAACCAAAAGACATTGAACCAAAAGATGAAGCAAACATTGAACTTGCTACTGATGTTTGCCAATGGAGATTTATGTTTGAACCAAGGCACTAAAATGATCCCAAAAAATGATTAAGTGTTGAAAAATTAATTATCAAAACCACTTGCAGAAGCCTTTGAACCTATAAAAATGAACCTTCCTGTAGAGTCCGTAGATTTTCCTTTCCTACATAGTCTATAGATTTTCTTCCTACTGAGTCTGTAGATTCAAGCCTGTAGAGTCAGTAGATTTTCCTTTTCTTTCATAGTTCGTAGATTTTATTCCTGTTGAGTCCATAGATTCAAGCCTACAGAGTCTATAGATTTATGAAAAGCTTAAAAACTAAAGAATTTGAATGCCCAAGACAAATTTTGAAAAGGGAAGAGATAATTTTGGTCTGTAGGACCAAAATAATTCAAATGTTGTCCCAAAAATGAGTGATATTTTTGGGGGACAATAGCTGGCTCCAGTTGGGGAACTATCAATTTCAAAAAGAATTAAAAGGAGTAGAATCCAAAATATCTAGTGTCTTCATGTGTACCATTGGGTTACGGAGTCATGCTACCCAAAAATGAAAGGCATCAAAAATGAAAACAAACAAAACAAAACAAAATTGAAAAACTGTACAAATATACATATATACAGATGCAAAGATCTGACACTTCAAGAGTTCAAATGTTTCAGATGATGCCTCTTGGGAGATAATGAAAATAATGCTCTATCCTGGTAAACCAATAGAAAACCGTTTTGCCCCCAGAAATGATGATGGGCAAATGAAGTTCTCCACTAGGAAACTGATTTTTTGCATCTTCCTGTTGACTCTTTCTTTTTCTTGTTCTAAGGCAGGATGTGGTCTTCAAACTGGAAACCATAACTCCTTGCTCTCTTGGTGAAGGATTTCTTTGCCTAATTTTGATTTGTAGCAGCATGGTCCACCATCATAACTTGTTGTTCTACTGGTCCAGTCTATCACATGATTGGATTGTCCATATCATACTCTTAACAAACTATCAAATTAACATATCCTTTGATGTGAATGAGTTTAACTTCTTCATCTTGAGACATCTTCAATTTAAGCAATAGAGATTCACATTCAGCTGTGTTGTTGTTGCTGACTTGTAAATTGCATGAAGGAAGAATATCTCCTTGATGAGATATCAACATAGTTCCAACTTCATCATTGGCAGAAGAATTGCTATATCATCAGAAGTTGATCTCCTATCATATTTCTCTTCATTAGAGATGGAAGATCCTTCCTTGTTTATACTACATCCTACCAATTCTCCTGAAGTCTTGTTTGGATCAATTCTTAGATTGTCAGCTACAGGACTTTCATCTATAAAAACATGAACATCCTCTATGGTAAAGAAATAATTACCCCTGCCTGAGGACTCAAACAAAATTTGTACTGCAGGGGCTGATGTTTGGGTGACCATGTATTTTTCTTCTTTTTTAGGGAGCAATCTCTTCATCACGCCTTGGATAAGGATTCTTACCTCAGACAGATCCATGCTTAGTTCTCCTCCCACGTCCTTGCAAAAATTTCATCCAAGCAAAATACCATAGGCTGCTGGAAAATCGGCCACCAAGACAGCCATCTTGATTCTCTTATCTAGAAAGGCTACCAATGCAAATTATGCATCTTTAATTTGCCCTAACAATGGTACTTGTTTGTTCTCCATGGAGAAACATCTCCCAAATGTCTTGGTCAGTGTGAGATCAAAAGACTTAGCTACTTTAGCTAGCATGACATTATCAGATGCGTCTGAGTCTATAATACAATTACTCAACTTGTGGCCATTACTTAACAAGGAAACATAAAAAACTTCTATTTTTCTAAGAGCAGCTGGGGGAGCAATGACCAGATTATTTGGAATAGGCATATTCTTTGGAGAATCAGGAGTTACTTTTTTATCCTTTTATCCTGCAGGGATGATTTGGTTTTTGACATATTGGACCAGCTTATTTAATTGATCAGGATTAGACTAAAAATATTCAAACTCGGACATTTGTATTTTTGTCTTTTTGACATGATCGATTATGTCAAATGGCTAAATTAACCTAGGCACAGAGAAAGGTACTTCAACTTTCTAAATTTTAGGAGGGATGGGAGGTGGGCTAGTTTGTGAATTAGAAGTAAAAGGGGAAGGTGCAATTGATGTATTTACCTTTTGGGTGATTACTGGATCTTTTGGCTGAAAAGGCAGAGTGGTTCCACGTTTAGCAATTGTGACTACTGGTTGTGGTTGCTCTTCTGTCTTCTCTTTATCAGCCTGATGGACTGATTAGTTTTTAGACCTGGTAAACACTACATATGATCCATCAAAAGCTTCTCCTTTGCTTTCAAGTTTATCCTGGTAATTCAGGAAACCAATGTGGGAGTCACCAGCTAATTCTTCTTGATTGTCTTCAAGGAGATCAACATCATTTTCTTGATATAATTTAGGTTGATAAGAGAATTATGATTCTACTTCAAGATATCCCATTGCTAAATTGGTTGGAGGAGCTTCCAAGGCAAGTTTCCCTTATGGAGGAGGAAGATGATTTTTTTGCCCTTGATTCCTAGCAGCATTGCCCTAATATGACTGATTTGGGAATGTCCTTCTGTATGAAGAAGTAGAAGACATTCCTTGAGCCATTTGCTTTTTGAGAGCAAGCAACTCATTTGCTAATTTTTACACCATTAGATTTGTGGTGCCTGTAGATGTTTATTCAGAATATGATGAAGCTCTATTTCTATTTGGATCTCTTCTTATCTTCCTTGCTAAGATGAGATCATCTTCTACTTTAGTGGCCAAAAGTTGAGCTGCAGCAAGATCTATTTGACCAGCATGTCTTAAGAGAAAACTGACTTTAGGTAGCTGAGAATTAATGAAAAATCATTTGAGATTCTTAGCTGTAGGTCTAGCAATTATAGGGATTCTATTTCTTAGTTTGTCAAATTTGGCTATGAAGTCTCTCATAGGCTCATAAGGCTCTTTTTTCATCTGTGTAAGTTGAGCCAAAAGTGTATGTGCATCTTCTATAGGTTTGAATTTGGCTTCAAACTTAGCTTTGAGAGTATTCCAATCAGTCACAGACCGCCCTGTAGATGATAAAACCAATCTGCAGCATCACCTTGTAATGTCTCTACAAAAAGCGTAACTACTACATCTTCAAATTCTACTTTGATTACTCCACAAGCTATGCTGAAAGCTGCAATGTGCTCATCAGGGTGAACTTTCCCATCACCATAGAATTTGGGGAAGTTCTTCCTAGAATTGCATGAAAGCTCATGTAGAGGTGGAGTAAGATTGAGAGGACCAAAATAATTACCCCAGGGACCTTGAACTACCATTATAGGATTCAAAAAAGGAGGGATAACAAATCTTAGAGGAGTAATTATAGGTACAGCTTTATCAATAGCAAAAGTAGATACTTCATCTAGCAATGGAGATCTAGTTTTAGTAGGAGGAAAACTCTTGGTTCGTTGGAGACAAGATGGTGAAGGAAACAAATCAAAATCACTTTTTTGTACTAACTCAAATATAGGATCAATGATACCTTTATCCCTTTGGCTTCGTGTATACCTCAAATCTACCAAATTGTGAAACAAACGTGGAAAAGAATTGACCTTGCTTCAGTTAAAGCTTGAGGATTTAAACTTTGCATTCTTTCCCAGTTAGTGTGGAGGTGAATGGATATATTATAAATGGATAATGGATATGATATCCCCAGTGGAGTTGCCAAAAATTATTGGTTGAATATTTTGTCGATCAGTGTACTGATAAACAAAATAGGTCTGATCAGCCAAAGTAGGAATATTAGTCATCCAAGTGTGTAGGTTTACCACATCAGAAGGAAATTGATCTCTCCTCTCATCAAGGGGAGGTTCCCTATAGATAGACTATATATATATATATATATATATATGAATAGAAAATAATACTCAAGGGTAAGACAAACCATCCATCTCTCTTCCTTCAAAGATGATGCGTGCAAATCATAGGAGAAACTCAAGGAAAATTATAGAAAGCACTCCTCTTCTTTAAAAAGTACTATTCAATAAGCCACAAGAATACTCCAGATAGTAACAACAAAATGTAACAAAATAAGTAATAACTAGCAAAATGAGATGCAGCACAAAGTCTCCACCTGAATCACTCAAGAGTAAGATATGAAGGACAATAAGGGCACAAAGTCTTCTCAAAGTTTTTTACACAGAAATAAAAAGAAAACACATTGAAAGGCAATTATGGAGGCACAAAGTCTCTCCATAATTTATTCTTTAGGACACCTTTCTGACTAATTTCACTAATCCTGCTTGTTGAATTAAAGGAATAGAAAATACATCAAGGAAAAAGACAAGAACAATTTCCTTAACAACAAAGATATCATAACACAAAGTCTGAAAAACCATTTGCTTTCTTATTCCAATAACAAAATATGATAAACAAACTGAGCTCAAAGTCTTAGAAGTGCCTTTCAATTTGGGCAAAGGTTCATTCTGATTGTCAAAAAAGAGATCCATTTACAATAGAAGAAAGTCCATTATATAGCCATTTCAAGGACTCAAGAATAGTAACACATCATGCTATGTTGGAATCTATTAAGAAGACAGGCTAGAACTTGGGGGCATTTTACCCATTTGATTTTATCAATGTAGGGAAACAAGTCATGCTTATTGAAAGTGTGAAACTCTCAATGTCTAGCTGGTGATCTGATCTTACCTTCATCATTCCTCATTTCTTGGTTAATTGAATCGGGTCCTGGATTCAACTTGCTATTCTATTCCTTCCTCGCTTTCTACTAGTCTTGGCCTTGAATTTTGGGAATGCATTTTGGTCTATAAGTTCAAAGGATTAATAGTTATTTTGTTGTCTTCAATTTGACATTTGTGCACCCAAATTCACCATACCAATGTGGCTCAAAAGAATGTTCTCCCTTGATCAAGCATCTTTGTCTTTATCAACAAAGGTGGCAAACTCCTCCAATATCTCAAGAACACTCCATATAACCTAGGCTCATGATTCCAAATCACTAAACTATCCTATCAATGAAACTTAAAAAAAACATCAATGATCAAATGCAAAGGATCGTGGAAATAATTTAACATTATAACTTTGCAATATTCAAGCTTAAAATTCATGTCCATGGCTTCTCTACGTATAGAATTTTGAGATTGGTCAAGATCAACCATGATCATCCATCTCAAGATTAAGATGTGTGGCCATTGATAATCATAATGTTTAAAATTAAATCCATAATTATCTTCATCATGAACTTGGAAGAAGGGGAATTGAAGAGGCATAGGAGGCATTAACTAGGCATGGGTGACCCATAATCCTGATGTTTGTAGCATTTATGGCCTAGGGATGTCTTCATAAGAAATGATGTCACATGATGATGCAGTTAATAGGAATCAATTTTAAAAAATAAATATTTAACAACTCTCATGGAAAATCCACTTAAGCTCTTGATTTGGATTAATTAGCCTTAAAAAAAGTTAATCAACATTTTACAATTATTTGAAAATTGGCCCTCAATTAATCAAAATGATCATAAAGTCATATTATTGGGTCATAATTTGATTGGAGAGGAACTGAAAGATGATGTTAGATGCATTGGAGCTGTATTCCCATTTAGGATTTTGCTAACACCAAATAACAAAGGTATGTGACATGTACCAATGAATTAGAAGAAAAGAGTGATCTAGAGCACTAAATGGCAAAATAGTCATTTTGACTCGAAATGATCTGATCAAAGTTAGCTATACCATAAAATGCATTGCCCTATTTAGGGATACTTTGACTTAAACTAGCACTTTTAAGTGACAAGTTTGAACCATTTAGGGCATTTATGGATTTTGACCTAAAATGTGCATTTGAGTGTAATTTGAGTAAGATTGACAATTTCAACATAAATGGTGCTAGGAATTAGATGTCTACATTTTGCCCCTATTTGAGAAGGTGTAGGGAAACATTTATGTGAAGAAACATCTTTTCAAAGAAAAGAGTTTTCAAGGAGAAATTAGAACATACCCATGGGCTTAAAAATGAACTCACCTTTCCAAGTTTTTTGTATTTACTTAGTTGTTTAAATTAAATCTTTGTTTGGTAAAAAGAGGGGTGCCGCATGTATGCTCTTCCATTTTTCCCCTTTAGGTAACCCTTGGAATCAAAATTACCATTCCTATTGCAAGCAACCTAGTCTAAGGCTTAGAGATAATGTCATCTAAAGCTCTCCCCAAAAACTCGTTAAAGTTTGGGTGATCTTGAAAATGACCCTAATGTCTTTCTATTTTATGCTTTCTTTTTTCTTATGAAAACTTGTATTAAGAGGGGGACATCATTACCTCCTACAATTTATTTAGGGAATCTTTGACCTAGGGTTTCATCTCCTAACATTGAATTCATTTGGATCCTAATTAGAGTTTTACATGGGATGTATATGCATTTGGACATCACACTACACTGAGTGAACCACATGATGTAGTGGTTGTCAAAAGGTTTAGAACTTTTTACAAATAACCAATGCCATGATCACCCAATTTATATGCTTGTATTTTGCATTGTTTGACATGAAAGTTATTGTGTAATTGATTCCCCTAAAATGATTGAAAACTTGCTAGTTTAGTAGACCCCACTTTGCCATACCTTGTCAGTTTAGAATTAAAATGTTTGGTTTTTGTCATTAGCTTACTTGGTCTTGATTTGTGTCTAAAACTACTTGTTAATTCATTAAACTTAAACACAACACATTGTCCTCAATTTTCTTGAGCAAGGGAGGCATTATGTTGTCCAATTGGAAAATTCATCTTTTCCTTGTTCAAATTTTTATCAAAAACTTTGTGTCATGTCATCCACTTTGGCATAGTCATGCTTCCCAATTGAGTCTAGATCTTTCACCTAATTTATTTAAATCCTTAATTTATAATCCACATTCAAAATTGAACCTTTCTAAGTTCTAAGGGTTAACCATTTGCATACTAAGCTTGTTCTAACTTGGTTTCAATTTTCCATTTGGATTGAAGGTCATTTATTAAAACTCAACATCACATTATCATCTTGGTGGACTCAAGTCATCTTGCGTATTGATCATGTTTTGAGTCCTAGAACATATTTTATCATGCTGGAATTATGTGGCAACGTTGTGCCACCTATCTGGTCCTAGCTTTATACTTAATAATTTGCGTATGTTTTTACATCTTGAGTTGCTTCGTTCATTTTTTTTCTTTGTAATACAAAGAGATTTCCTCTAAACTTCTAGGGTCAACTTGTCAAAATTGAAACTAGATTTTACAGTATGGGTGTATCATAAAGATCTAGGCTTTAGTGTACTAGTTTTCACATTGGATCTTTGAGTTACCTTAACCTCTTCCGATCTATATGATTTCAACCTTACCAAAGGTTGAGTAAACTCATGAACTAAATATTATAAATTATACATGGTTTCAAACCACCCTCCCTTATAGTCTCATTATTACCTTGGTTATTTATTTAAAAGAGAGCCAAAGCATACTTTGTTTGGTTGCCAAGCATTGGTCCAAAGTTATTAAAACATACATAACAACTCTTTTAGACATGACTCAAAGGTTCACTCGTAGTGGGGCCTATTATGGCCTTAGTTATGAAGATGAGTAGTTTTATGATGGATAAGATAACCCCATTGTTTTGGATGATATCCCCACAACAGTAGGATCTAAAGATGATTACAATGAATATCAACCTCAAGAAGATCAAGATGAATCTCTTTTCAGATTGATAGAATTAGGTGCTAGACTACCTTCTGACTTTCCTACAGAACAATTACATACCTTAGTTAGAGAAGGAGAAAAATGACAACAAGAGCAAGCTTTTTCATGAATAGACACACCTTCTTCCTCTAATAGAGGAAAAGAAATACAAATAGAGTCAAAACCTACAAATCTAGATCTTTTAGATAAGATCAAGATAATAAGTCAACAACATGTAGATCAACTTGTCATAGACTTAACTAACCCCCTATTTTCCACTTCAATTCATAATGATGCTTCGAAAGAATAAGGAAATGTGGTTGAAAATATGAAACAAATATTAGATGAGGACATTACCATAATGGATCAAGGTAATATAAATAAACATTTAAAGTCATAAGAGACCTTAAAAACTCAAAAACCTAAACATTGAGTTCGAATTAAGGAAATAGCTCAAGACAATTTGGCTAGTTCTATTCAACCAACCCAAAAATTGGTAAATAAACATAGAAATTTCCAAAATCAAAAAAGTACAAAATAATGAAATTCATGGAATGTTTTACAATCCAAGAATTAATGGTCTATATTCTTAGTTCAAGGAGCAAATCAAAACCAAGTCATGGATCAAAAGGTGTACACTCCCTATAGATCCACACAAAACTAGGGGCACATTCCACCCTAATAGAAAATAAAATAGGGGCACATTCCACCCCAAAAACATCATATTCAATCCAAAAATACACCAAACATGCAAGAATGGAATTCTATGAAGGAAATTGTTCAAAGATTGGAGACAAATAACAGAGTCAAAAAGTACAAATTAGATGAGATATGCCCATATCCATTTGATTTATATACTCTCCAAAACTCCTTTCCACCTCATTTTGAGGTACCCAAATTTGACAAATATAAAGGAAAATGAGATCCATATGAGCACATACAAGTATTATTCATCTTATGTTAATAGGTTTCTTATATTAGTGAGTACTTACTATGACTATTTCCATGGAGTTTAATAAGATAAGCTCTTGATTGACTATTTAAAATACCCAAGGGATCAATTAAAGATTAGAAAGACTTATCGAAAAAAATTGTTAACCATTTCTTATATAACATAGAACATGAATTAACTATTGTTGACTTATGCAAATCCAAGCAGCGTGATGGTGAAAGTTTCACCACATATCTACAAAGATGGATAGTATTGGCAGGCTACTTTCAACATAATTTTCTAGATAAATAGTTGGTTGATATCTTTGCATAGAATTTACATCTTGAAGTTGTGCATAATCTATGGTTAGCTTTTGCTAACTCATTTGAATAAATTATTAATAAAGGAGTGTAGATTGAGAAGGCTCTTATTGCTAAAGGCCTTATTAAGATTTTTATGCAAGGCCAAGCATCTAATTAGACTAAATCACTGATTCAAATAGTTATGTAGGATATGCCTAAAGGCTTTAGTAAAAATAAGAACATGGTTGGAAATGGGGTGACCAAAACAAGACATGTATAAATGGTATAGGCTATGCCTCCTCCAAATGTACAAATAACTCCCCCAAATCCAGTACCTACTTTGCAGAGACAACCTCCATGAAGGACATTTAATAATAATTTTAGTTTCTTTAGTAAGTTAAGAGAATCAGTTGAAACAATGTTACAAAATTTTGTTGTAGTTAATTTAATTGTATGGTTAGTATTAAGGCCATTTCCTCAAGATCAACCAAAACTAGATTAGTACAAAGAGAATAAATGGTGTAACTTTCATCGTGTTGCTAGTCTTGGTACATATCATTGCATTCAATTATGACATATTATTGAGGACTTTATTGAAAGTGGTGAACTAGAAATTAAGTTGGCCCCTAATTAAGACACAGATCAAGATATGGGAATCTACAAAGACCCCTTTCCTCGACATGATCCACCACCACCAAGAAATAATTGAAATGCTCATAATTAAGGACAAAGGTAGAATCAGAACCAACACCAAGGTCAAAATGATAATGAGCATAATTGAGATCATAATGCCCATACTAATAATGTGGCTTATAATAATGTACCTTATGACTATAATAATATTGTGGGATGTATTTCTACAACCCACATTTCCACTATTATTATAAAACCATGTAGCCAATATTGTGTTCCTCGTAACATGGGACCCATCATTATAGGGTCAACACCCTCTCCCCTAGTAAAACCATGTTGAGTTTGCATCATCATGTTGCTACTCCATTTACATAGGTTACTAATCCTAAACAAAAACACCTTTATTCTAATTATAAAGGCTCTCATTGATCCAAAATTGTAGAAATATAGTTAGTCACCTGTGAGGCACCATCCAAGGCCCTTTACCTTCATCTTCTAATTATAACACCTCCTTTCCACCTCTAGGTTATGCAGTCACAATTAGATGCCCATGAGTTACCATCCAGGGCCCTTAACCCACTTCTTCCATAAAACCTAATGAAAACATTTTGCCAATGGTTCTAAAGTCGAATACTATCCCACCAAAGACTAAAATAGTTAAATCCACAATTCAAAGGCCTTATAGTCTAATAGATCAATTAGATAAAACCCCTACACCAATTTCCATATTAGAACTCTTATAGACATTTGATGTCCATAAAACCATCTTTAACAAACTTTTGCAAGAGTCTATTGTGATTAATGATATAAAACTTGATCATTTCCAAAACCTAGTTGGACACTTATCTTCATTTTGACAAATCACATTTGATAAAAAAAAAGGCATGTCCACCCTCAACCCAAACCATAATAACCCACTATACATTAAGATAATCATTACAGATCACAAGATCAAGTAGGTTATTATAGATAATGGTTTAGGGATGAACATCATATCTCTTAAATTGGTATGATGATTGGGCTATATAGATAAACACATTTAGCCAAAAACATTACAATCAAGGCTTACAATAATGCTGAGAGGGAGTCATCTGGTATAATTTGGTTACCAGTCATAGTTGGGTCTATTTATCATCACACATTATTCCATATTATAGATATTGAGCTTCTTTATAACATACTTATTAGTCATCCTTATATCCATGAAGTAAAAGTAGTCTCATCTACTCTTCACCAATGCCTTAAGTTTCCCCATGATGGGATCAAGGTTACTATTCCCATTGATTAGTAACCATATCAATACTACAAACATCTTAAACAAAAGCCTCATAATTATAACTATTGCCTAGGTTTTGATTTCATTGTAAAGAATAATAAAGCCATCATTTCTCATCCATCTCCATCTAATTATATGGACCCTAGTGATCTAGCCTCCACTTTGACCGATCCATTTCCTACTGATATGGCCAAGCAAGTTATTATTAAAGATGTAGGAATTTCTATGTACCATCTAAAGGACATGCTCTATATTGAAAAATTACCAAAATCCCCTAAAACATTTGGTAAGTCTAAAACCTCCCAAACTCCTAACAGACCCAATCAAATTTAGCAACCAAAGAAGAAATAACTAAAATCTCCTGTGGTTTTTGTACCTACAATTTCACCAAAGAAAGATCAAGAGGATTTTATCGAGGGAGATTGGTTATGTTCTAAAGGCCTTGCTAATTATTTTTAGAATCTAAAGTATCCTATCCCTAACAGAATAATGTATCATCTTGACTATACAGGGAAAGGCCTTGGCCCATAAGTGCAAGGAATTTTAGAGCCCTTATCAGCTAGAGTTGTCAATTAGAATCATGGTCTCAGATTTAAACCACCAGAGAATGACCTCATGACATTTGATAGTGACCCTTTCAAAGTGATTAGTAATGAGACTCATAGCAGTGACACAACACCCCATTATAGCTTTTTTGATGAGATTACTGATTGAGATTTGTTTGACTCAAATGCCATATTGACTATAATGCCTATTGGAGCTTCCCATCTTAAAGCAAAAATTCATCCTAGTGGTGCTTCCCTAGCTGAAGTAAAACATTATATATTTACCATTCGTGCTTCTCATCTTGAAGTAAACCCTCACTATAACTTATGCCTTTGCCATCCTAAAATCATAGATTAGGGTCAACAAAATTTGGTCATATGCCTCGATGAATTTCAAAATGAAGAATTAATTTCAGAATACATGGACCTATGAGATGCACTCTCCATTGGTGATCATAAGCAGGGTTTTGATTTTTCATTAAATTCTTCGACCTACTTTGGAGAGAAAGCAAACTTTTTTGGTCATAATAAAGATCTTTAGGTGAAAACCTCTTTGAGGCACTTATCAATCAAGAAAAAAGTAAAGAAAAAGATAACCCTTTGAGTGAAAACCTATTTCAGGCACTCCTAGTGAGGAAATTTTGTTCATCCCCTTAGGATGTAGAAATCCCATTGAGCCAAAGTTCCATAGCTAGTATAAGCATCTCTTCAAAACAACATCAAATATTTGAGCATCTTGCTCTTGAGTTTCCAGAGGTTTTTACCAATTGGCCTTTACATGAGAAGGCATATTTTAATTCTTCATATTATCTAGATCTTTGGGAGGAACAACAAGAAGATATAATAGAGGAAAATGATCATAACCATATATTACCTACAATTCTAGATGATAGATCCACAATATTTATGGAAAGCACAACATAAGTGAATTTGGGAACCCATGAGGATCCCAAAATTGTTTATCTTGGGGCTTCCCTTACTGAAGTAGAACATGAACATATTATATCCATTATTAAGGATTATATAGACATATTTTCATGGACATACTCTGACATGCTAGGCTTAAACCCAAATTTAGTTGTGCATTATCTTGTTGTTCACCCTAGTGCTAAACCAATCAAGGAAAAATTAAGAAAGATACATCCATACATCACCTTGTTAGTTAAGGCCAAGTTGGAAAAGTTGTTAGGAGTTAATTTTATCAGACCACTAGACTACTCTGAATGGGTTTCTAACATAGTAATGGTGAGTAAAAAGACCCCAAGAATATGTATTTGTACTAATTTCTATGATATCAACAAATCATGCCCTAAAGATGATTTTATTCTACCCAACATCAACATGATCATCAACTCAATTGCTAGGTATGAGATGTTATCTTTGATGGATGGATTTTTTTGTTACAATCATATCAAGATATCCCCTGAAGATCAACATAAGACCATGTTCACCACTCCATGGGGGACATTATATTACCAAGTCATGCCATTTGGTTTGAAGAATGTTAGAGCCACATATCAACATGCAATGACTTTCATCTTCCATAACATGATGCATGAAATTTTTGAGGACTATGTTGATGATATACTATAAAAATCAAGAATAAGAGTTGGATATCCTAACATTCTATGAAGAATATTTGAGAGGCTTCATGTATATAAAGTCTACTTGAATCCTAAGAAATGTGTCTTAGGAGTCACATCAGGAAAATTTCTAGGGTTCATTATATCACAATGAGGGATCTAAGTTGACCTTGAAAAGGTCAATGCTATTATGGAAATACCTCCACCAAACAATCTTAATAAGTTGTGAGGTCTACAAGGAAAGATCTAGTCTATATGCAAGTTCATTTCTCAATTAGTAGATAAGTGACTCCCATTTACCCATCTCTTAAATAAAGGGGTAACATTTTAGTGGCATGAATATTGTTAGATATCATTTTCAAAGCTTAAAACATACTTGGCCAATCCACTATTCTTATGACCTCCAACACAAGGAAGGCCACTGCTTCTTTATATATCAGCCACAGAACATGCATTGGGGGAACTTTTGGCCTAGGATGATGATCATGGTAAGGAACACACTATTTATTATTTAAGCTACACATTGGTAGTATATGAACATAATTATATGCCTATTGAGAAGGCATGTTTAGCTATGGTGTTTTCCACTCAGAAATTATGACATTATATGATAACTAACAAAACTATTATTATCTCCAAGGTAGATCCTCTCAAGTTATTTTTATCTAAAGTAACTATTCAAGGATGTATGGCTAAATGTATTATTCTCCTCAGTGAGTTTGATATTGAGTACTAGAGTCAAAAAGCAATGAAAGGACAAGTTTTTTCTGACCAACTTGCAAAAGCTCCTATTATGACCACTCAACTTCTAAACTTTGACTAAGAAGAATCACAAGAATTTGAATAGTGGATGCTCTATTTTAATTTATCCTTCACATCTCAAGGGTTTAAAGTTGGCATATTATTGATCATGCCATAGGTGGATTTGATCCCCAAAACATTCCATATACAATTTTAGTGTATAAAAAATATCGCTGAATATGAGGCATTAGTTGCAGGGCTTTATCTTGCTATATAGTAGGATATTAAAATCTTAAAGGTCTATGGATATTTTTAACTAATCATAAATTAGATAACTGACCAGTATTAACTAATAGATGATAACCTTTTTCCTTACAATCAAATTGTTGATAACCTCAAAACACATTTCAAATCTCTATAGTTTGAGCAAGTTTCATGAGTCAACAATAGATCTACCGATGCCATGGCAATAATTGGTTCCATGATTCAAATGTATGACAATGCTAAAGAGTATTAGTTCCTAACTAAAAATCTTCTTCAACCAGCACATATTCTATCAAATTCAGAGAGGATATGCACTATTACTGATCATAATCCCTTACCTAAGATACCATGGTACCAATATTTTATAACTATTTACATATTCATGTATTTCCTATCAACATTTCCAATAACCAACAAAAAATATTCCTTCATCACTTAACATGTTATATCCTCCTTGGAAACATGATTTATCATAAAGGCTATGATGGAACACTTCTTCATTGTTTATATTTGGGAGAATCCAAGCTGACACTAAAGGAGGTTCATGAAGGAATGTGTGGGGCCCATACCAATGGTGTAGTCTTAGCAAACAATTTCCTTAGAATAGGTTATTATTGTCCCAAAATGGAGATAGATGCTTGTAATTATGTAAAGAAGTGTGTTCCTTATTGGTAACATGGAAACTTGATACATGCACCTTCCTTACCATTGTAATCAATTACAACACCATGGCCATTCTCAGTATGGGGTCTCGATCTCATTGAGAAAATTAACTCGACATCTTCAAATGGCCATAAGCACATTTTGACTACAACTGAATACTTTACCAAGTGAATTGAGGCCATTCTTATAACCTGTGTTATTGTGAAACAAGTAGCCAAGTTTATTCATTACCATATCATCTATCGATATGGCATCCTAACTCATATTATATCTGATAATGGTGGATCCTTTGTGAACCAAGATGTGAAATCTCTTTGTGCAAAATTTAAGATCAAGCACAAGAAATCCACTCCATATAACCCACAAGGCAATGGACAAGCTAAGGCATTAAATAAAACCATTCTAGACGTATTAAAGAAGATTATTAATGATGCTAGTCATAAATGACACTTGCAACTCTTTCCTACCCTTTGGGCTTATAGAACCAATCATCACACCCCAACAGGAGCTACTCCATACTCTCTTGTTTTTGGCACTAAAGCTATCATCCTGGTTGAGATTGAGATCCCAACATTAAGAATATCACTAGAGCACATTGAAGATAATGAATACTATTGAGTCTCATGATTACATGAACTAGAGATTCTTGATGGTAAGCATTTGGCTGCCCTACAAAACTTGCAAGCCTATCAAAATAGATTGCAAAAGAGCTACAATAAATGCATTCTCCCTTTAGAATTTGAGATTGGTGACTTAGTTTTGAAAGAGAACCAGAAGAATATGAATTCTAAACCCAAAAAGAAAGGAAAATTTGAGCCTAATTAGTTGGGACCATATATTATCATAACAAACTATGGATCAAGAGCATATCGACTAGCTAAACCTAATGGTGAAGAACTTTCAGAGCCCATGAACATTATACACCTTAAGAGGTTCTACCCATTAATAGCCTTGAACCATTGTCTATAAGACCCCTGACTTGGGGGAAACTTGTGTTGTCATAATTTTATCCCAACCTTTTATCTTACCTTGAACACATTTTATACTACCCTAGTCCACTTTTCATGATTCCTGATAGTAAATGCTTTAAATCCTTGGCACTCTGAACACATTCTTCATCTCATTCTAGATTGATCTCTTCAATAAGAATCTTCTTTGTTATGTCTAAATCATGTTATAAGCTTGAACACTTTTTATCCCTTGACCAATTATGATCTCAATTATGTCTCATTAAAATTATGAACATCCTCAGCAGTAGTTCTACAAAGCAGTTTAGCCAGGATGGTATTGTGTAGTTTCAAATAAGTGAACAAAAATATCTTCTTAGTTACAAACCACTACTACACTATTATAGATAGGTGAATGTAGATACTTATTTTTTACTCCAAGTTGTATATTATTATATATCACATTTTCTTCTCTTTATTATTTCATCAAATATTCCTCACTCTCACTGATTTGTGAGCATGGGCCGTTGCTGCTGACTTAGCTATCTTATTGGAACTTCTACTCTCAAGATGTGCATCTCCTTGACTAGATGGTCACACCTTATGCATATTTTACCCCAAAAACACCAAAAATATTATAAATACTTTGTAAATACCAAAAACATTAGAACATGATCCATAAAAGAACAAAAACATTGTCTCACACTTCAATACATTTGTACATTCTCATTCTTCCATGCTACATTCTTTCCATTTTGACAAGCACAAAAACACTAGGTCATTTCATCTTGTCCCATGCACTTGCCATATTCCAATATCATTCTTTCTCATCTCATCAGTTTCTTTTTTGCTAAACCATTCTTGTTTATTTGTCATATCTTCCATTTCTTCTATAACATTAATCATGTTGGTCTGATCATCATTTTTTTTCTATCCCAATTCTTGGGAGAACTACATTTGGCCTGAAGTTCATATTAGAACATGTGTCCATAGAACTATGTAGATAGTGTCCACTTGTCTTATGCATCTAGAGTCTGCTCAGCCAACCCCTTCCTTTTCTTCTCTTCCCCCATTTATTTTATCATTGTTCCTCTTTAATTAGGGAATAATTTTTGTGTCATTGTTCTTTGTTATGATGTGGTGGAAGTAATGCCTCTACCACACATGCATGAAAATTTGTCTTTAAACTGCACTAACTTGGATTTTATTTGTGTGTGTTTATTTGATTTCTCTTGGTGTTTTATTATGTTTTCTTTGTGTTTTGTTATGCTTTCACACCTCTCCTTTCATTTCTTCTCCTTTTTCTTACTTCTTGTCTCATCTTGGTCTTGTGTTGCCTTGATTGTTTTTGCTTATCTCTTTGGTGTTTCAGAACATCTTGATTATTCACATGGCTCGTGATTGTTTATATCTTGATCCTATATTATTATATTTTTCTTGGACTATTTTATCTATTTGATTTTTTTTGGTGTCTTGTTTTTTTGTTTAATTTTTCTTTTCTCTTTTGTGTTCAAGAATGCCTTGATGGTCCACATGGATCTTGATTATTCATATCTTGGTCTCATGTTGTTAAGGCATTCTTGCCTTTTTTTTTTAAATTTTTGTTCCTACTTAAGATCATATCTTGATTTCAAGTTAGGTTCATTTATGTTTATCTTTTTCTTTGTTTTTGTTTTTTTGTTTAAATGTAAATCACTATAACTCTAGTTTTGGTCATTGTTTTACAATTATCCTTAGTTATATATATTCAAATTTGAACTAGCTTAGCATAATTGGAATTTTATGTCATTCTAAGTTATTTATACTTATGATGCATAATTTATTTTGATATAAAAAGAACTTTGTGCTCAAGTCTCAACATTTAACATCAACATTAACTTCGATGAATGATTCTCAAGAACACTTTGCGAAACCTAGGCTCATGATAAGGAATTAGGATTCTAGGTAACATGCATTTTAGGCATCTTTGTAGATGCTTAGATGTGCATCTCTTTGCATACATTATAAGTCTAATCAATTTTTGGTCATTTTTCATCATTCCTCATTCCATTCTCTCCCAAACTTGGGTGAACTACATTGGCTTAAAGTTCATATTGGAACATGAGTCCATGGAATTATTTAGGTAGCACTCAATTTCTATTAAAGTTAGCTCGACTATTTATTTTCTTCTTTTCATCTCTCTCATCACTTTGTACATTCTCATATTCTTGGTTTTATATGGCTTTCTAAGCCATTACACCATCACATGTATGTTTGTGCCTACTCACTTTAACCTATCTTTTTGGTTATATCCTTAAGTTATTTTTCTTGCCAATTGTCCATGCTAGGGCACAACATCTAAACAACATCCAAATCAAATCATATCTACAAGGGAAAATCATTATTTATTTTTTTATCAATGATCAATATTCATCCTACTAAGGAAAAACTATTTGATCATGATCAAATATTCTCTATTGGAGTACTTCTTATTATATTCTCTTTGGAGATCGTGTTCTAGTGGTGCTTCCCTTCTTAAAGTAGAATGTTCTCTCTTTTCCTCTAATTCCAAGATCTCAACATTAAAGCCTATGATGGTAATACTTTAGTGTGCACCTTGTCTCAAGATTAATTAATGTCATAAGCACACAACTTGTACTCTCAAATTGGGTGCATTTACAATGTGTCCCTTACATTTATGGATTTTATCTTTCCCATTCCCCTATCTATAGGGCTTATTATACTTATAATTATATTTTGATCATTGATGGTAATCATGTGTACAAGCATTAGCTTGTTTGGATGTGATCTATTCCATGGGTTAATCTCTTACTTTCTCTCTCTTTTCGAGAGTCCATCCTTTTATTCCATCCTAATATGTCCTCTCGAGGGGGCATCATGGGTCTGTTCCAATTTATTCTTGACAAGTCTTTTCTTTGAAAATATGTTTCTTCACCTGAATGTCTCACTACACTTTCTTAAATAGGGGTAAAATGTATACATCCAATTCCTAACACCATTTGTGTTGAAATTATCAATCTTACTTGAATTACACTCAAATGCACATTTTAGGTTAAAATCCATAAAATGCCCTAAATGGTTTAAACTTGTCACTTACAAGTGCTAGTTTAGGTCAAAGTATCCCTAAATAGGGCAATGCATTTTATAGGCCAACTAACTTTGATCAAATCATTTTGAGTCAAAATGACCATTTCACCATTTAGTACTCTAGATCACTCTTTTCTTCTAATTCATTGGTACATGTCATGTACGTTTGTTAGTTGGTGTTGGCAACATCCTAAATGGGAATACATTTCCAATGCATCTAACATCACCTTCTAGTTCCTCTCTAGTCAAATTACAACCTAGTAATATAACTTGCTAACCATTTTAATTAATTTAGGTCCAATTTTTAAATAATTTCAAAATTTTGATTAACCTTGTTTAAGGCTAATTAATCCAAATCAAGAGCTTAAGTGGATTTTCCATGAGATTTGTTGAATATTTATTTTTTTAAATTGATTCTTATTAACTACATCATTAGGTGACATGATTTCTTGGGAAGACATCCCTAGGCCATAAATACCATAAATATCATTATTATGGGTCACCCATACTTAGTTAATGCCTCCCATGCCTCTTCAATGCCCCTTCTTCCAAGGTCACGATGAAGATAATTATGGATTTAATTCTAAATATTAGGATTATCTATGGCTAGACATCTCAATCTTGAGATGGATGGTCATGGTTGATCTTGAACAATCTCAAAAATCTATAAATAGAGAGGCCATGGACATGAATTTTAGTCTTGAATATTTCAAAGTTATAATGTTAAATTGTTTCCACAATCATTTGCATTTGATCATTGATTTTTTTTTCAAGCTTCATTAGTAGGCTATTTTAGTGATTTGGAATCATGAGCCTAAGTTTTATGGAGTGTTCTTGAGACATTGGAGGAGTTAGCCACCTTTGTTGACAAAGACAAGGATGATTGATCAATGGATAACATGATTTTGAGCCACATGGGTATGGTGAATCCATTTGGGAAGGTAATCTGATGTTTGCTTTCTTTCATTTATTTCTTGCTAACTTTGTAATTCCCATAGGAATAGATAGGCTTAGTTAGTTAGTTATTTATGTATTTTTCATGATTTATGGACTAATGTTTGACTAAATTGCTTTGTAATCCTCTCTACAATAACCTATATGTAATCATCACCTTTTTCTGATTTAACTCTAGTCAAACTGTGACTCAGTAAACATTTGACCAAATTCCAAGAATTGCAAGATGCTAAGTAAAGCTATTAAGCAAATTAAAAAAAATAGGAGATTAAATAGAAACTCCATAGAAATTTATTGAATATCTATTATTGGAAATTCATGATTAAAAATATATAGGCCATGACATCAGCCCATGACATCATCAAAATGGTGTTAAAAACTAGGAATTAATGGAGATAAATACTAGGTTTAAGCCCACCCATGCCTTAGTAGTGCTCACTTATTCCAAAATATTAATGGCTTAGTTATCCAAAATTGAATTAATCCTTGGCCACACATCTTGATCTCATGATAGATGGTCGTAATTGATTCTCAACATTTATAGAAAGCTAAAAATACATGAGCCATGACCATAACTTTCAAGCTTCAATTGTTGAATGTTATTATGTAGAAATAGTGATATAAAATCTTCACTCATTCCCCCAAATTGAAAAATCAAGGAACCAAAGACAATGGTGAATAAGAGATGATGGAGGTACATGCTACATTGCATTGACAAAGACTTGGAGCACCAAATGTAGACATAAGCATGCTTATTAACCATATTTAAAGGAGAGCCATTATGGAAAAATATTGCTTGTCATAATTTCTTAGTTTATTGATTTTAGTGATACCACCCTTTGAGGGAGTGGGCTTAGAAAATTATGTTCTCTATGATTATTATGGGTTTTATTTACTAACGCATAAACTAACTTGATTTATAATCTTACTCTAAATTTTTCTAGACATCCAATTTTGATCACTATTGTGCTAAAATTGTAAATCTGAATGACATTTCACAATAACATATAATTTAGACTAAAATCACTTAAATTCTCTAATTCATCTTAAGACATCAAGTGCAAGTGTTTATTCTTTTCTATTGGCCCTTGATTTGGGCAATGCATTTTACAAAATCATTATCTTTTCCTAGTTCATTTCAAGTCAAATTGTGACCAGGAAAAATGATGTCTTGGACTACCAAAATCCTCAAATTCATCAACACACATCAAGTGCATGTGTCTATTTACATCTATGTTATCCTAACTTGGATAATATATTGTACGTAATCATCACATTCTTGTGATTCAACTCCAGTCAAATTACAACTCAATAAATTTATATTTATGACCATTTTGATTAAATGTGCAACTAATTTCAAAGAATTGCAAGATGCTAAGTAAAGCCATTAAACAAATCAAAACCAAATTAAGAGCTTAAGTTGAAAATCCCTGAAAAGTTATTGAATATCTACTATTATAAATTCATAAATCAAAATATTTAGTTCATGACATCACCCCATGACATCATTGAAAGGGTGTCAAGCACCAGTCATTAATGGAGATAAATATTGGGTTTAAGCCCACCCATGCCTCATTAATGCTCACTTATTCCAAAATATTGATGGCTTAATCCTCCAAAATTGAATTAATCCTTGGCCACACAACTTGATCACCATATAGATGGTCAAGGTTGATTCTCAACATTTATGAAAAGCTATAAATATGAGATGCATGACCATAAATTTTAAGTTTTAGTTGTTCAATATTATTATGCAAAAATAGTGCTAGAGAAGCTTCACTCATTACCCCAAATTGACCAATCAAGGAACCATATCCATTGGTAAATTAATAGATGATATAGGTGCACACTACACCACTTTGAAAAAGACTTGTAATAACAAATATAAGCATAATAACATTTATTGACCAATTTTAAGGAGAACCATTATGAGAAGGTATTATTTTTCATGATATCTTAGTTAGTTTCTTCATTTCATTGACACTTCACATTGAAGGAGTCATGTTAAGTTATATATGCTTATTATGGGTTTTTTTACTAATACATGAACTAACTTAATTTGTAATCCTTATCTACATTTTGGCATGATTGGTGAGATCATGCATCTCATGTACCATTTTGTCTTTCTAATTATGTATTTGAACCCTCTTTTGAGTTTCTTTTGTTTTTCTTCTAATTTTTATGTTTTTTTATCTTCTAGACCAAATGATAATATTTCCTTGTAAATGATGATTTCATCCTAAATATAAGTGATATTTCCCTATGAAATGGAGATATTTCCTTGAGAAACAACAAGGTCACACATATAAATGGTCAGATTGACTATTGAATTTTATGTGCTTTATACATTTCTTGTAGATTAGTGAGATCGGTATGCTTATTAGCAATATTGACCTATGGAATGATAGGATCATCTAATAATAAGTGATATCATCCTAAAAAAAAATTCATAGCAGGTTCACTCTATGGAATGGATATATCACCCTATGAAATGGAAAAATCACTCATTCAAATAATGAGGTCACCTTGTGGAATGATGAGAGCACTCTGTAGAATAGTGAGATCACCCTATGTCAAAAATACAAAGAGTTAAAACAAAAAACTTCAAATTTATTTTGATATCTTACACCCTTGCTTGAATACTAACATTTTTTTTAAGGATTAAGACACTTTGATATTTTACTTTTTACAATAATAAAATGCAAATTTCAATCACATTTGAATTACAGCTAAAAATGAGCATTCATGTAGTTTAGTATTCTTAAGAGTCTTTCCCTTTTTATCATTTGTTTTTTGGTTAAACTAGTTTCAAATTTATTTGACTTTATTTTTATTTTTTAAACCAAGATTATCACGTATGCTCTCCCCCTATCCCCTTTAGGGAACTTGGGTGACCAAAAGTGCTTTGTTTATTACTTTTGTCACTTAGTCCAAGCATAAAAAGGATGTTTCAAAGGCACTCCCAAAGATCTGAGTGACTTGGGTGATCCTAAAATGACTTTTAAAGTCCTTTTGATTTTATTTTTTACATAATTACTCATGGATAGGATTTCATCAACTCTCCAGTTTAGGGAAACATTGACCTTAGAATTCATCTCTTAACATCATTTCAACCCCAGACCATGGTGGGTTATAAAAATTTAGCTGGTGAATCATTGGGATGTTAGTTTAAGAGGTTAAACCAACTCTATTGTCAACTATTACCTTTGGAATAATGGCCTAATTTAGACATCACACTATACTGAGTAATCTAACAGATGTAGTGGTTGTAAAAATGACAAGACCTTTTTACAACAAGTTGATTAGTTTGGATCCAAATGACATGTTATTACCTAATGTTAAACACAAATACAAGACCATATATATCAATCAAAACTTATTATTTTTATATAAAACCCATTTATCATGGAGTACTATTGGTTCAGGGCGAGTAGCTTAAAATTCCATGTCACCGTATAATATATTGAGAGAAGAGGGGGTGTAAATAGCCCTAATTTTTATGTACATCTAAATTTATTAGATTAATATGTTATTTCCTCTCAAGAAGGAGTATATTGAGGGAATATAATGGTATAAAGAAACCTTTTCATTTTCTAGGATAGGATGTACACTTCGATGTTTTTCTTATTATTATTTACTTGAATTGTTTTTGAGTCTAAAAATATTTGTGTGTCTATACCAAAACAAAACACATGTTAGACACCATATTTTGAATAATGAGACATTATTCTAGTCAAATTAATTTAAAAAAAAATTAAATCTGTTCAAAATGAATCAAGCCATTTGTGCTTGTTTTTCTAAAAGTGGCATTACATTGTTCGTATGGATCTAAACTAGTCATCACCTAAAAATCTAAAGGTCTTGTAGTCCAAATTTGAGATTTTACCTTTCTAAGTTTTAATTCAAAATACAATTGGTCTAATCTAGAGTCTTGCACATAACATGGGCTTGGGCAATTCACCTTTTTGTTCTTGGCTTGAGTAACTTGGGTGAAATTTTTTGTTTGGTTTAAAAGCCTTTTGTCTAGATGTTTCTCATTTTATTCTTGTTCAAACTTAGGTTATCTTGTGTTTGCTTGCTATCTAAGTTATTTAACCATTTGAATTTATTTTTTATGTGTCACCATTATGCTACCCATTTGTTTTGGGTTTTATACTTAGGATTTATTGTGTTAGTTTACATCCTAAGCTTATTAGTTTGCATCCTAAGCTTATTGATCACTCGAGTCTTGTTCTAATTTTTTGATCATGACCCATCATAGTCATGATAATATTTTTATGGTAATAACATAATTAAAACTAAGGTTTTATTATTATAGACTATAACCTAAGCTCCAAGGTTGTTCTACCTTCCTCTAATTACTAATTTCAGCCAACCAAGGTCAAGTATTCTCAGGGCCTCTTTTTTTAATTCTAATTATGAATCTACCTTATATTTGTTTGATATTATAATCCAAACACCTTTTGATGTTTTTAAACAAAAATTTAAAACACTTCATAAATGTATAAAATCATCTTCAAACATGTAAAGGTATACTCGTAATGGGGTCTCTTATGGCCCTAGTTTTGAGGATGAGCATTTTTATGATGGTAAGAATACTCCATCATATTTGATGACATCCCAACTATGATAGGATATGAAAATAGTTACTTTGAACACCAACGTATAGAGGACAAAGATGAATCTCTCTTAAGCTTGATAGAATCAAGAGCCAGACTTTTTCCTAATTTCCCAATGGAGTAATTATATACACTTGTTTGAGTAGAGAAATCTCTAGAGTAACCTATTAATCATATAAAAAAACTAAATGTTGATTTTTATAGCAAAGGGAAATAACCACTTGTGGAATCCTCCCCAACTGTTCAAGATCTTGCAACCAAGATCCAATAAAATAGTCAACAGTATGATGATCAACTTATCACAAACATAACATCTTTTTAATCTATGAATTCAATCAATAATATTGATTTTATGGAGAAAGAGTTACCATTAAAATAAATTAAATAATCCATAGTCAATCCTACATTTTATGTGAACCTTGTGGCTTCTCCCAAATATAATAAACCCATATATACTTCACAACAGGTTCCACTTTATATGGATCATACTTTATTTAACCATCAAGAGACTCTTGTCCAGTTGTAACAACATGTTTCTAAAGATTCATAATAGATTAGGGGTATTTTACAAAACACTCTAGTGAGTTATTATCAAAAACAACAACTTCCCATTGTAAATAATCAATGGTAATGCCCTTTGGAAAACTGACAACAAGCACCAAAAAACCAATAGATTTCTTATAATTCACAATAAAAAATTCCTGAGAATTAGTATCAAGCATCTAAGAATCAGTAACAAAATCCTTTGAACCAACAATGCCAGACCTACTCACATATAAGGATAAACCAAAACCAAAATTTTGGGCAAAGGTTTCACATCCCTAATAGGACCATGTAGAGGGTACATTACTACCAAACAAAACTATATTCCACCAACAAATGCAACAAATATGTAAGAGTGGAATTCGATGAAATAAATAGTCATGAGGCTTGAAACTTGTAATTAGATCTAAAAGTACAAGTTTGATGAGATATACCCTTATTCATTTCACTTAAGCATTCTTCAAGTAAATTTTCCACCTCATTTTGAGGCACCCAATTTTGATAAATACAAAGGGAAAGGTGACCCTAAATAACACATTCAAGCCTTTTTCTTGTTATGCCAAGAGGTAACCTACATCAACTTTTATTTTCTATGCTGCTTTTGTGCAACTTGGCCAGAAAAGCATTATATTGACTCCTCAAATTGCCTAAAGGATCTCTAAAAAAATTTAATGATTTGTTAGAATTCTTTATTAACCAATTCTCTTTTAACATTAAGCATGAGATGATAGTGGTTGACTTATGCATATCAATAAAAGAGACGTAGAAAACTTCATGACATATCTATAATGATGGAGAGTACTAGATGGTTACTTTTAACACAATTGTCATATAGATAGTTAGTTGACATTTTTACACAAAACTTGCATCCCAAAGTGGTCCATAATCTAAGACTTGATTATGTTAACACAATAGAGGAAATAATTAAGAAGGGTGTGCAGATCAAGTAAGCACTTATTACCAAAGGCCTCATTAATATATTCTCAGTGGATCACACATATAATCAAAGTCACCCACCTATTTAAGATACAATTAGAGAGAAAATTAAGGTTTTTGATAAGAACAAGAACATGGTGGGTAATGGAGTAACAAATTCATAAAATGTGAAAATAGTTTAGTCTCTATCAGTTTAAAATGCACAACCTAATCCACCAACAACTTTACAAAGAACACTTCCACATAAAGGGTTCAACAAATATAGACCATTTAGCCAGATAGGAGAACTAGTTAAGGTATTATTCAAGAATCTAGTGGCATATAATTTGATCATATGGCATGTGCTAAAACTTTTCTTGAATATCAACCCAAACCTAACTAGTACTGGGAAGATAAGTTTTGCAATTTTTGCTATATTATCGACCATGTCATTTATCGATGTGTACAATTGAGGCATCTTATTGAATACCTAATTGAAAGTGAGGAATTTAAAGTAAAACAAGTAACATAGAACACTAATCATGAAATGGGCATTTATAAAGACCCATTTCCCAATCATAATCAATAAAAGAAATAAAATAATCAGAAATAATGACAAGGCCAACATCAACAAGGACAAGGTCAGAAATAAAATCAACATAATCATAATCAAGATCATGATACCCAAGCTAATAACCTAGGCTATAACACCATGTTATATTATTATAATAATACCATGGGGTATAATTCTAGTAATCATGTTACCACTATTATAGTAAAAAACCATGTACTATCTAAAGCTTCTCAAAGTGTTGGTCCCTTTATTTTAAGGTCATTTGATGAGTCCATAAAATGACTCATTATATCCACAAAATAAAATCCTTTTTCTTGCATAGGAAGTGGATCAAAATGTAGTTTATAAACTTATAATTTATTTAGAATGAAAAAGTAAGCATATATCATGGTTATGTCTTTAAAATTCCTTGTAATGATTCATTACATTTTGTATTAGAGCTCCACACATGTTCAATTCATGGAGCAGGTGGATACATTGGCATGGCAATGTTCATCTGAGGCTTGTACATATAGGGGATCTTGTTGTATGAGCACAAATCTAGACCAGAGTTTGAGCTTCATAAGCGTGCTAGAATGTTATGATATTGATGGGTATATTTCACTAATTCCTCAAGGTTTTGGTGTGATGGTTTGTTATATTTTGTATCATGCTACACCCTTAACCTTCAACATGTCTAGGGGTATATGTGGCTGACTTGTGGCTTACATACCTCTTTTATATTCTTGTTACATTTATCTATGTTCTTAGTTAGGTAAACCTATGGAATAACCATGGATAAGTAGACTATATATAGGAGGTATCGGTTAGTATTTGATCATCATATTAAGTATTATACTCTTATTACATTGTTATGGAGGTGTCCCTCTTGAAGTGGCTCTACTATTTTATCCAATATTTTGCTCTCCTGTCAATTATTGTTGTGTGATCTCTTATCTTTGATTATTCTTTATGATAGATAATTATTTTGTGTGAATATCTAAGTAATTTCATTACAAGTGATATCAAAGCTTCAATTTGGGTAAGGTTATTGTGGCATTTTTTTTTGGATATGGAAATGCGTGAATTCTATGAATGGGAGTGAAAAAACATAACATGCAATCTAGGAAGAATTAGTTTTTTTTTTCATCACAATATTGTTCAAAATGTTTTTTTGAAAAAAAAATATCTAAAAAAAAGTTTGGAAATTTTTTCCTCTTTGCATATTTGTATTTATTGGATTCATCTCAATGAGATGATCATAATGGTATATTATATTGGTATATTTTTTTGGTGCACCTTGAGGTTTTTTTCTAGTGGTTCATTACATTTTGTATCATATCCTGCATGTAGGTTCAAGTCATGGATCGACTGGCTACGTCAACATGGCAGTGTTCATCTAGGGCTCATACATATGAGGGATCTTGGTGTATAGCTACAAATCTAGCCCAAAGTCTAGGCTTCAAAAGTGTGGTGGGATGTTATGATCCTGATGGGTGGATTTCACTAATGTCTTGAGGTTTTGATTTAATGATTTTTTACATTGGGTATCATACTATGCCCTTAACCTTTGGTGTGTCTAAGGATATGTGTGGCTGACTTGTGGCTTTCATATCTCTTTTATATTCTTGTTACATTTATCTATGTTATTAGTTAGGTTAGCCTATGGAATAACCATGGATAATTAGACTATATATAGGAGGTATTGGTTAGTCTTTGATCATCATATTAATTATTATACTCTTATTAAAATTTTTTGGAGGTTACTCCCTTGAAATGGCCTTGCTATATTATCTAGTATTATGCTCTATTATCAATTCTTGTTGTGCGATCTCTTATATTTGATTATTATGTGTGATATATAATTTTTATGTGTGAACATATATGTAATTTCATTACAAGTGGTATCAAATCTTTGGTTTGGGCAAGTTTCTTGTGGCATTTTTTTAGATCTAGCGAGGTGTGATGTCTATGAATGGAAGGATTGAAAAAACATAACAATAATTTAGGATTTTTTATTTTTTGTCAGTGTAGTATTGTTAGAAATACTTTTTTGACAAAATATCTTTAAAAAAGTCTATAATTGTTTTTACCTTTGCACATTTGCAATTTTTATATTCATTTCAGTGAGAAAAATATAATATTATATTCTATCGGTACACTTTTTTGGTGCCAAAAATTTTCACCCTCATTTGTAAAAGTAGTTTTTGGATTTGTCTTAGTGAGGCAATCACAATGGTACCCTCTTTTGGTACACATTTTTTGAGGTAAAAACCCTCCTAAGGTTTTTGTGTGGTGGGTCCTGTTAGGGATGACATGCAATCTGGAACTTCGAATCCTTAGATTTCTCAACTTCACATTGATATAAAGAGCTTAGTATGGAAAGATGATTTTGTTATAGTTAAAACTAATGTTTTAGGGATGTGTGGAGAGATTAATGGGTTGCACACTCAATGGCATCATATCCATACATAATTGGCTAATATTTCATCTCAGTTTAGCCAAAAAACCCTCTTCTTCATCATTTAGGTCCTCCTCCTCTCAACACTAATAGCTCTAATCCTGGTGTGAAACTAATTTTACCAAAGTGTACATGCATAAGTTTTATGGTAAGTATCCTCTCACCTAGATTATCCAAATTTATAATTTACTTGATCTTCACCAAACTCCTAGTTCTTAGAAGGTGATAGTGGCATCTTTGTATCTGAAACCTTAGTAGTTCATTTGGTATCATTGGTTGTGTGCTCAAAATAAAAATAATGGTGCTCTTGTTACATGGTTTATTTTCAGTAATTAATTTTTGGATCATTATTATAATAATGTCTCTAAGAACTAATTTAACTGATTATCTAAACTACATCAAATAGAAACTTGAAGGATTATGTTCATCAATTTCCAAATCTATACTTATAGGTGGAAGACATCACTAAGTAAAATTTGACTAATATGTTTTTGTATGGACTCAAAGATATCATCCAATTCAAGTTTTGATGTTTAACCCATCACCTATATTAGCCAAAAAACCCTCTTCTTCATCATTTAGGTCCTCCTCCTCTCAACACTAATAGCTCTAATCCTGGTGTGAAACTAATTTTACCAAAGTGTACATGCATAAGTTTTATGGTAAGTATCCTCTAACCTAGATTATCCAAATTTATAATTTACTTGATCTTCACCAAACTCCTAGTTCTTAGAAGGTGATAGTGGCATCTTTGTATCTGAAACCTGAGTAGTTCATTTGGTATCATTGGTTGTGTGCTCAAAAGAAAAATAATGGTGCTCTTGTTACATGGTTTATTTTCACTAATTAATTTTTGGATCATTATTATAATAATGTCTCTAAGAACTAATTTAACTGATTATCTAAACTACATCAAATATAAACTTGAAGGATTATGTTCATCAATTTCCAAATCTATACTTATAGGTGGAAGACATCACTAAGTAAAATTTGACTAATATGTTTTTGTATGGACTCAAAGATATCATCCAATTCGAGTTTTTATGTTTAACCCATCACCTATATTATAATCTATCCCAAGGGCATGCATGGTAAAAGAAAAAGAGATGGTCAAACAAAAAACTTTCACTATTGATTGTGATCGTACCTGTCCAACACCATCATTTCCTCAACCCACCAGATTTACACCTTATAATTTTAAGGATAAGAGATCCAAATGGTTGTGTTATTGTTGTGATATAAAATGGAGTAAAGGACATTGATGTTCTGAAAATAAGTTATTTTACGGCGAAGGTTCTAATGAGGATGAAGATGATGAGGTAATTGATGAGGATGTAGAAGGACCGGAGGAGTAATCTAAAGACTCTCATCCTACTATTTCCTATCATGCCATTTTACGTATTAGTACTCCCCAAACTCTTAAGGTGGTGGATTTCCTTAAAAATATAAGGTCACTATACTAATTGATTATAGGTGTACACACAACTTCATCAACAATAAGTTGGCTACTCATTTGAACTATTTCATTTATCCCACTCTAGAATTTCAATTCATGATTATAGATGGTGGTACTATTACCTATTAAATAAAATTCCATAGTATTAATTTGGCCATGGGAAACTACCTGTTGGATTATCTTATGTTGTCTATTTCCATAGATGGAGCCAACATTATTCTAGGAGTACAATGGCTCACCACTTTGGGCACTATTAAGATGAATTTCTAGGAATAATTCATGCACTTTCATTATAAAGGAAGGACATTTGATATAAGGGTATTAAGGGATAAATATACATAGCTTGTTATCTCCCATTAAATGACCAAGATTATCTAAAAGGGTGCTAAAGGATTTATATCTCACTTGTTTTTTATTGAAGTCTAGCCAACTCATCCATATATACCTCATGATTTGGAACAAGTGATTGATGCCCATTCTATTATTTTTGGTGACAAATCGAAAGGAATTCCATCCAGTCACATTCATGATCATGCCATCAAACATATTCTTGGTAGTACAACACCCAACATCAAGACATATAGGTATCCCTATGCCCAAAAATGTGAAATTAAAAATATGGTACATGAGATTTTGGAAGTAGGAATCATTTACCATAGCCAAAGAAAATATTATTTGCTAGTTGTCATGGTGAAAAAGAAAGATGAAACTTGAAGGATGTGCTCTAACTACATAGAGATCAACAATTACATTATCAAAGATATGTTTCCTATAACTATCATTGATGATTTGTTAAATGAATTTAATGGTGCTCTTTATTTTACCAAGTTATATTTTTATTTTTAGTATCATCAAATACGGATCCATGATTAAGACATACCCAAAATAGATTTCAGAACTCATGAGGGATATTATGAGTTTATGGTTATGCCTTTTGTTCTAACAAGTGCACCATCCACCTTTTAGATTCTGATGAATACTATTTTTATGCCATTTTTTTAGGAAATTTATTCTAGTGTTTTTTATGATATCCTCATTTATAGTAAAATTTGGGAAGACCATTTGTAGCATGTGAAATAGGTAATCTCAATTATAGAACATCAGTTGTATGCCAAACCTTCCAAATGTACTTTTGGATCTCATGATGTTGAGTATTTGGGTCATATGGTTTCACATGAAGGGGTGAAAGTGGATCCTAAAAAAATCCAAGCAATGGTGGATTGGTTGGTTCTTAAGACACTCAAGTAACTTAGGGGATTTTTGGGGCTAACTTGTTACTATCACAGGTTTTTCAAAAATTATGGTATCATTGCAACCTAACTCACCTCTTTGTTGAAGAAAGACTCCTAATGGACTAATACAACTACTGTGGCATTTGAATAACTAATACTAGCTATGTACATCACTCTAGTGTTGGCCAATATTGATTCTTCTAAGACTTGTGTGGTTGAATTTGATGCATCTAGATATGGTATGGGTGCTATGCTCATGTAAGAAGGTAGACCAATTATATTTGAAATTCTCCAATTTAAGGTTAAAAATCATCTCAAGCCCATAGATGATAAGTAAATGATGGCCATTTGACATGCAGTTAAATAATGGAGACCTTATTTGATGGGTCATCACTTTCAAGGAAAAAATGATCATGATAGTATCAATTTTTTTTGGAAAAATGGTTATCATCAAAAGAGCAACATAAATGAGTAACTAAGATGTTTGACTATGATTTTGAAATAGTCTACAAGAAAGGCAAGGTAAATGTAGTTGAAAATACACTATCTAGGAGGGACGAATTGGTTGAGGCATTGATATGTGCCATGACCATTTAGTAGGTAGATTGGTTAGAGGAAGCAAGATCAGAATGGAAAAATGATAGTGTTACCCATGATTTGATTTAGAATCTTCAGCAAGGTTTGAGTGGATTTGAAAAATTCACCTGGAAGGGTAATGTGTTATGGTATAAATACAAATTATACTTATGTAATAATTATCTTATCAAATAAAAAATGCTTCTATAACATCATGCAACTTCACTTGGTGGTCATTTAAGATTTTTAAAAACCTATCATAGAATTAATTAGTATTTGTTTTTGGAAGGACTCTAGGGGGATGTACAAAAATATGTGGCTAAATGTATGATTTGTCAACAAAATAAAGGTGGAACCATCAAAACCCTAGGTCTTTTCTAGCCTTTATCCATCCCTATCCAACATTGGGAAGAGGTGTCTATGGATTTCATTATAGGGTTTCCAAGATTTGATTGTTAAAATGTTATCATGGTTGTTGTAGATTGTATCATTAATTATGCTCATTTTTTATCTTTATCACAACCATTTATTGCTAGTGTAGTAGCTTCTACTTTTCTCAATACATTTTAGAAATTGCATGGTACTCCTAATATCATTGTCAGTGATAGAGATCCAATTTTCACTTATAATTTTTGGACTAAATTATTTACATGTTTGGGGTATCAATTTGGCTCATAGTTCATCCTATCATCCTCAATTATATGGACAAATTGAATTAGTCAACAAATGTCTAGAATGATATCTCCATTATTTTATTTCTGATAAATAGGATAAATGGGTTCATTGATTGCCACTTGCTAAATTTTGGTATAATAATTTTATTCATAGTTCTTCCAAAATGACCCCATTTGTGGCCTTGTATGGATAACAATTTCCATCCATCACTTCAACCTTGAAGGGTCATCCTAAGGTTTGTGTAGTTGAGGAACATATTCACCATCAACAAGAGGTCCTTTCAAGTTTGCATGAAAATTTAGCCATGGCCCAAAATCATATGAAGTAGTAGGTAGATCAACACATGAATGAGAGGAATTTTAACATTGGTGATTGGGTATTTTTTGACTTACATCCATATAAGCAAATATCCTTGAAGAAATATAAAAAGGATAAAAATATGTCCCCCAAGTATTATGTGCATTATCATATCTTGCATCAAATTGGTAGTGTGGCCTACAAGTTAGAGTTTCCTTTATCCACTCGCATACATCTAGTATTTCATGTATCATTCCTAAATAAATTCATTAGATACTGATTCAATACTCAAATTGAGTTACCATAATTATATGAGGAATGGAGAGTTATTCTTGATCCTGAGGTGATCCTTCAAATGCACACTAAGTAGATGTGGTCTAGATTGATTAGGGAGTACCTGATCAAATGGAATAATCTACCATATAAAGATGCCACTTGGGAGGATGAATCCTTTTTGTATCAACATCTAGAGTTGCTTCAACATTGAGGACAATGTTTTTTTGAAGGGGATGAGCATGCTATGCAATTAACCTTTGGTGTGTCTAGGGATATGTGTGGCTGACGTGTGGCTTACATACCTATTTTATATTCTTGTTACATTTCTCTATTTTATTAGTTAGGTAATTATATGGAATAACCATGGATAAGTATAATATATATAAGATGTCGTGGTTAGTCTTTGATCATCAAATTAATTATTCTTATCTGATTGCATTATTGTGGAGATTTCCCCCTTGAAGTAGATCTTCTATATTATCTAATATTCTACTCTACTATTAATTATTATTGCAAGATATCTTATCTTTTCTTATCTTTTGTGATGTATAATTATTATGTGTGAACATATAAGTAATATGCCTGGGAAACTGATCTTAATACCCCATCTGGCCACCATCTCTCTCTTTACTCTCTAAGCATTTGACCTATAAGTTATATAGGTCTTGAATATGACCTTATAACCACTATAAAATATCTCAAAACCTCATTTAAAAACTCTCTCATTCTCAAAAACTATCAAGTATTCTTCATATGTCTTATCAATATCTCATGTTGCTTCATTAGGCTAAGAAAGGTTTAAAGGTGGTCTAGCTTCATACTAGGTCTATAGGTATTACCCATGTATGTTTACCCTAAGACTCACTTGAGTGCTCAAAATATTAATAATCATGCTTAATAAACCTACCTCATACAACCTCTTATTCCTCTCTCAAATAGCCTCTTCTTTGAATCTTCAACAAAACATCTTTGTAGCTTCAACATAGCTACTTACACAGATCTTTGAAGTTTGACTAAGGATCTTCATATCTCACTGTCTTCTATGATGAGTCTTTAAAAATATTTACAAAAGGTTTTGCCAAAACTTTTTATGACTCTTCAAACCTTAAAATTCTCTCTCATCAAAGAGACATTAGGTTGCTCTTTGAAGCTTGACTAAGGATATTCGTAGCTTGTTGTGTTCTATGCTAAGTCTTCAAAATTGTTACCAAAAAGGTGTTTATAAAACTATTGATGACTCTTAAATCCTAAAAATTATCTATCATTAGAGATAAATTATGTTCCATGGATTCCTTTTCATATCAAGCATACAAACTCATACCCCACACACCATGCATCTTGACATCAATGACATCAACCTTGACATTAAATGATATCAACCTTGACATCAATGACAATACTTCACAACAAAAACCCCATTTATCATTGATGGCAAAACATTTTTAAAACTTACCACTCTCATCTCCACTATTATGGTCCTCCCTTCTTGGACTTTCTCCCCCTTTGAAATAAATGACAAAGTGATGTTTGCACTTCTTTGGATCACACTCCTAACAACCAAAATACTCAACACACAAAACTATGAGTTTATGAGACATAAAAAAACATGATACCCCTTGTTGAGGTGTTTAAAAATATGTCACTAAGGTGGAAAAGAGTGTTCTTGAGTTGATTTATATGTATGGTTCTCAATGACAAAGTGTGCTTTAGTGAGCATGTAGGGACCTTACAATGTTTGATTGGTTAGGCTAAGTGATGGATGTTGTTGATGTATTGACCATGTTTAAGGATTCATACGAGGGGTCAATATTACTTAGTGTAATTTTAGAAGTTAAATAAATCCATTGGAATAGTCTTGTGAAGGTCTAGGTTATCCTAGTCATCTTGGCAGAACTTCCTAAATAAGTAGATTGATGACATCAACATTCAGACATGTGAAGGTGTTAGAAAAAGGTGGTCACATGGATTTATTCAGAGTTGTGCTTAGATAATTTATTTTTAAAATTTAGGTCTTTAAATGATGTCTATAAAAGGTTATGTTAGTGTAATTTTGGTCTCCCAGATAGATTTCACTAGTTTCCATAGTCAAATTTGCATTAAAAAGTGACCATTGGAATTTAAATATTTGGATTTACAAAAGAAAACTAGTTTGCAATGTTTTGTTAATAACTTTTGATGATGGATGAATTTTATGGAAGTATAAAAATAAAAGTGGTATATAAATTCAAAGTAAATCCATAAAAAATGTTTTAGAGGTTTTAATGGTTGTATAATTGCATTTATTATGGTCCAAAGTTGACTAAGGGTTTGACTTTCTTTTGCAAGTGACCCGAGAAGGATGTTTGAGTTTTTCTTGATGGTGTTGGATGTTTAAAATTCAATTATCTATTTGAGAGTGTTTTATAATCCTTTAGGATCATTTTTATGGATTTTTGAGGTTTGACTAATCCATCTTTAGTATGAACAATTGCTTACAAGTTGATTTTTGGTTTGTTCATGGTGTTTTCATGTACAAAGGTGTGTAGTGATGAATTTAATTAGTTGAGTATGTCTTAGGGGTCATATGGAGAGGACCTATGTGATTTTAAGTGGTCTTAAGTTCCTAGTTTTTCTTGTTGAAGTGTTAAAAAGATGAATAGGTCTCCACGGACCTATAAGGTCTTCTTAGGCCTAATTGAAAGATGTTATTGCTTAAAGGTGATATATCAAAGATATGGATGACATATGTAGGTAAAATTTATATTATTATAAGTGTGATATAAGCCTTAATAGTTAATTTATGTCTTTTATTTGACCAAGAAGATGGTGATCATAAAGGATCTATATAAAGCATAAATAAAGATGATGGTTTCTAGAGTTGTTAAGTGAAGAAAAGAGAAGTGTAAGAGTGTTTTGTGGATGGATTGAAGAGAATATTAGTGTGAACAATATGTGTGTGACATATATGTCATATTTATGATGTTATAATAGTATTCTTGTAGGTTTGAATATTTAGAATGAGCAAAAAGGTGTAGAGTGATCCAAAATGTTATTTTTGATGCATTGCTTGCGTGTGAAGGCTTGAGGAAGCTTGAAGGGTTAAAAAGAGTTGATATTAAATATTTATACATCATATTTAAAGGAAGTTAGAGATATGTAATTGTTTATGTCATAATTTATTGTGTGGGTGCTCAACATTTAATAAAAGTGGTGCTTATTCATGCTTAGGGGTTGGTGGTCCTTGTGAATTGGGTGCTTCACTAAATTCTATTGTTTGTAAATATCTAATAGGAATATAGTCCAATAGTTTTTAGATTTGAGAGTGTTTTTTAATCCACCATGAATTTTTCCCACATTATCCATGTGTTATGTGTGTTGATCTTGTATAGTTTCTTTTGTTCCTTGCAATAATTGGTTTGTATGCTTCATGAATGCTTTTATTGTTTTAGAATTGGAATTAAATTTATTGAAACACTAATTAACCCCACCCCCCCCCCCCCCCCGCCCCATCAATGATTGTACCTCTAACAATTGGTATCATATCCACACCTTCTTTACAAGTTTAACCACTTGAAGGTGATCAAAGGTATAATGGGTAGTCATTAAATGTAAGGTGGTTTATATACTAAGAAAGAACCATTGTTCAATGGTTCCAAATATGATTTTTTGAGTGAAAGGATAAATATATACATCATGTCTATAGGTTTTGATATTTGGAAATATATTATGAATAGGTATTCTACACCCCCTACTCCTCCAACAAGTATAACTGATAAGAAGTTGAGTGAGAAAAATTCTAAAGCTATGAATACTATAATTTGTGACCTATCAGAGGTTGAGTTCACCAAGTTAATCAATTTTAATTTTACTAAGGAAATTTTGTATAAATTATAGATTATCTATGAAATGGATTTAAAGATTAAGTTGGCTAAATTACAAACCTACCAAAGACGATTTGAGGGCCTCAAAATGAAGGATGAAGATAATATGGAATCCCATTTTCTAAGGGTTGATGAGGTGGTGGACATGATAAAAGGTCTTAGAGAAGATATTGAAGAAGCTACTATAGTACATAAAGTATTAAGGTATCTCACCTTCAAGTTTGATTCAAAAATTTATACTATGGAAGAAAGTCATGATCTCACCAAGATGATGATAGATGAATTACATGGCATCCTTACTACCTATGAGATGAGAATAAATGAGGAAAAACCACCAAATAAGGAATTAGAATTCAAGGTGATCAAGGAGACAAAATGAAAGAAGATCAAGTTAAGCCTTGAAGACTTTAATCTTAATGAAGATCAACTTGAAGCCATGATTAAAAGAAAATTGAATGTAGGATCAAGTAAATATGAAGGGAATCTTCCTTTTAAATGTTTTTCATGTGGTAAAGTTGTTCAATTTATATCTAAGTGCCAAAATAGAGTCAAGTTTGAGCAAAGGAAGTTCATAAAGAATCTCATGAAGATGAGCACAAGAAATCTAAGGGTCCTAGTAAGTAAAAAAAGTTATTCAATAGGAGAAATGGCAAGGAGTGATATAAAGGTAGTAAGAGCCTTCACCACGAAGAAGATAGTAACTCATATGCTAAAGAATAAGGAAACACATCAGATAGTGATGATTCATCTCATGATGAGGACAAGGAGACACTTTCCATGGCTCTTGGGGATGATGAAGGTGAATGTTCTTTAGGCAGAGATCTCTTTGGTGGAGATATCTCAAATGAATAAGATGAGAAAGTCACTTTTGAAGATAAATATCTAAATATATTGAAAGAGATGAAACTTTGACAAGTAAAGAATAGAAAGTAAGCATCCTTTATCAAGACCTATGAGGAGCAAATTAGGTTCTTTGAAGAAAGGTTGAGTAATGAAGTCAAAGAGCATGATGATATCACTCAACATCTTGAAACTTTGGTTTGTACCCTTACTAAAGAGATGATGACTAAGGATGAAGAATGTGCTAAATACAAATCAAAGATGGAGTATATGTAGATGAAACTAGATCAAGCTATGAGCAAACTTGAAACATATCGTAAATTTGAGAAAAGTATAGTTAATCTTAATGACCTATTAGTAGTCAAAAGGTCTAAAATGACAAGTTAGTCCTAGGGTTCCATGAAGATGTTTAAAAAAATAAGAATATTGAGAAGATAGTGATGATAGATCAGGAGACTAATCATGCTAAGGAGAGTGATAGTAAATATAAGAAGAATGACTTATGAATAAGAAGGATAACTTCAAAAGCTAAAAAATTTCAAATCAAATAAAATCAAACAACCCAATCCATTAAGGTATGATAACTCCTTCAATTATTACTATTATTCTTGTCATTAGTTTGGACATAGGATCACTGTTTGCAAGACAAAAGATCTTAGTAAGAGATTTGCATAGAATTATGAGCAAGATAATGATAATCATGAAGAATATCATCACTCAATATAGTCAACTAATCCACAAGGAAAGTGTGACATCTTATGCTACAAGTGTCAAGGGATTCGTTATAGTGTAAGGTCTTACAATGACTTCATCAAGAAATCATATCATCATGTGTATGAATGGGACAATGAAATTTCAAGGAGTCATCATATGGATCATACACAAGGTATGTATAGTCAAATAAACTTCATTTGTTTCAAGTTCCAATAGAGAGGTCACATATCAAGGTTCTACAAGAATGGCCAGAATTATACTACTAAGAATAACCATCATAACATAAAGAAAAGGAGCCATAATGAATGGAGACCCAAGGAGGTGAATGAAAAATAGGTTCAAAATGGAATTTTATCATGATAGAAAAAGGATCAAGAATCAAGTGTGTGAAATTAGATAGAGGACGTGAATTTTGGTCTTATGAGTTTGATACTTTTTGTGAAGATCAAGGGATTATAAGATAGTATTCTGCTACTAAGACACCCCAAAAGAATGGGGTAGTTGAAAGGAAAAATAGAAATGTCAAAGAGATGAGTAGAACCATGCTTCAAGTTTCCAAATTATTATATGTTTTTTAGGAAGAGGATGCTAATACATCAGTATACATATTAAATATATTCCAAGTTAGAATAAATGATGATAAGACTCCATATGATCTATGGAAAAATAGGGTAGCTAATGTCAAACATTTTAGAGTGTTTGGGAGCAAGTGTTTTATAAGGAGGGATGAATAAAATCTTAATAAATTTGACTCAAGGTCTAATGAGGGAATCTTCTTGGGTTATTCTTCCATAAGTTCTACTTACAGATGTTTCAATAAGAGGCTCCACAAGGTTGTTGAAAGTTCTAATGTAAGAGTTGAAGAGGTACGTGAAATCAAGAAGCCTAGCTTGCAGATAAATGAAACTATAGAGAACCTTAATTCACATAATGAATGCATTTTTTATCAATAAAATGATGAAGAGGAAGAGGTAATACAAGACACTAAAGCTCCATATAGGAGAATACATAAGGATCATCTAATTTTCTAGGTAATTAGAGATGTGAATGCTAGTCTATAGACTAGAAGGAGAATGTTGATTAATAAAAATCAATAAGACACAACTCTGTTATCCAAGATTGAACCTAAAACATTCTTGGAAGCTAGAAAAGATGAAAATTGGACATGTTCAATGGATGAGGAACTTGATCAAATAGTGAATAATGAAACATGGGATTTGGTACCTAGGTCAAAATATTAAAATGTGATAGGAACTAAATGGGTTTTCAAAAACAAGATGAATGAGAAAGGAAAGGTCATAAGAAATAAGGCTATACTAGTGTGCAAAGGATATACTCAAGTTAAAGGGATATATTTTGATGAGACATTTGATTCTATAGCAAGAATGAGAGCAATTGGACTCTTTTTATCATATATAATCTTCAAAGGTTTCAAAGTTTACCAAATGGATGTGAAATCTACATTTTTTAATGGAAAATTAGATGAAGAAGTATAGATTGAGTTACCTAAAAGGTTTTCCATGACAAGCAATCAGGACTATTTTTGTAAACTAAAAAAGGTTGTATATGGTCTTAAACAAGCTCCTAGAGCTTGGTATGATAGATTAGACAACTAAATATTGATCTAAGGCTTCAAAAGAGGGGTAGTTGACAATAATTTATACATTAAGATAGATGGTACTCATAAATTTATTATGGTAGTATATGTAGATGATATATTTTTTGGATCTAATAATGACAACATGAGTAAAGAGTTTGTAGGTGCTATGAAAATTGAATTTAAAATGTCAATGTTGTGAGAACTTTATTTCTTTTTAGGGTTTTAGATTAACCAACTTGATGTAGGGATATTCATTTCATAGGCAAAATACATCAAGGATATGCTAAGGAAGTTTGACATATTGGATTATAATCAAATTATTACTCCAATGATCATAGGGTGCAAGTTAAGTAAACGAGATGACTCACCAAAGGTTGATCAAACCTTGTATAGCTCTATGATTTGAAGTCTTTTGTACTCTTCTACTTTTAGGCATGATATCATGCAAGTAGTAAGACTTTTAGGTAGGTTTTAGGTTGATCCTATAGAATATCACTTGAAATTAGTTAAAATGATATTGAGATATCTCAAGAGCACCATAGAATATGGTTTATGGTACCCCAGGAGCAAATAATTCAATCTAAGGACATACATTGATGTAGATTAAAGGATGTGTGGATGATATGAGGAGTACTAGTGGTGGTGTTTTATTCATGAGTGAATGATTGGTGTCTTGGATAATCAATAAGTAATCCTATGAATCCCTATCAAATATAGAATCTAAGTGTAATGGTGTTGCTTCTTATTATACTCAGTTAATGTGGATGAAGCAAACCTTGGAAGACATAAGATAAGACAAAATAGACCCTGTCCTATTAATTATGATAATACTAGTGCCATTAGTATCTCTAAGAATCCTATTATGCACTCAAAAACTAAGCACATTCATATTAGATATAATTTCTTGAGAGAACAAGTGAGTAATCAAAGTGTTAAGTTGGAATATGTGCCTACAAAATAAAAACTTGTAGATATTATGACTAAACCATTAACAAAATCAACATTTAAATATATTAGATAAAGCTTGTGAGTCATATCCTTATCTATTGATAATTAGAATGTCATTATTTAAGGGTTAACAAAAATTTCATGAGCTTACTCCAAACGTTTGTGTTGAAAATATTTAAGAGTTTTGTTTAGGGACATTGGTCCTAAGGGTAAGTTTTAGTCAAATTTTGTGCTTAGTTTAGAAGGCCTAATCATGAAGTATTAAGGTAAGGTTGATATGGAATATGGAGAGGAATTATCTAAGTGTATTCCATGGGTTCATATGATCTCAGTTGGTCAAGAAACTCATTCATGACCATTTGTTCAAATTGATCATTTTGCACAATGTCCACTACCTAGTGTGTGTTCATCTTACAAAATTGATGGATTTGAGGTCTATGAAGCAAACCAAGGGTAGAGGCTAGTTGTATTTGATGTGTCCTTATAAAAAACGTGTTGATGATATGTCATAAGGATTCCATGTTCATTCTAAGGTGTTTTTACATAGTGACTATTATGTACATAGGGTTTGCATGCACATTTTGACTAGTTCTAGGTGTCAAATGAATATTGGTGAGTGTTCAAAGTGACTTTATGGCATATAAGGGTGTGCTGACCTCATACAAGTGTGATATATGTGGTTTTAGTATTTTAAGGTATTTTGAGGGAAAGTTAAATATTTTTTTAAGGCTCTTAGGTATGATAGTCCTTACTTAAGGACTAGTAGGTCAAACACCATTTCATGGTTCTATGGGTTCCCAAAGGATTCAAACCTCAAAAATTGGTCCAGATGTATGTATTATTTACCTCTAGGTGTGAGAGAAGTTTTAGGAGCCGGTGTTGACTGTAAGGTGTTAGTTAACCTTATTTCTTTTTTATGCCCTAGGTTTTGTACCATATGGGTTAGTGACCTTCCAAAAATATTTTAAGTTTGAGGTTGCTTAATATATTGAAATGGACAAAAGGGTGCTTAAAATATTCTTTATAGTCATTTGGAAGTGTATAGTTTGACATATGGTTAAGCTTTTGTGCAAATAGAGGGCTAATTAGCAGGTTAGTTTTTGAAGGAGCTATGGTGCATATGAAGATTTTGATGATTATTTTTGGCATGCATGAGGTTAAATATGATTTTACTATAGATATTAAATTTCAATCCATGATTGTCAATACACAAAATGTTATGGGCTCTGCAAGGTTTAGGTAGGGCTACTAGGCATCTAAACAAGGTTGGTGTGAAGAAGAGTGATTTTTGGTCATTTTATTCAAAATATAAAGGTATGGTTGTCTTTAAATATGTTTTTAGTTTTATTTATTCATCATATATGTGTTGACCATTTTGGTCCAACAGGCCAAAATGGGTCCCCTTCCTTCCCTGCTGTCCTGGGCCAGTTTCATTTTTTGATTTTGCACAAATCTGGAATTTTATACAGACTCCACAAGAATTTATACAAACTCTATAGGTCCATTTATATGGACTCTATAGGTCCATTTATATGGAATCTGCAGACTCTTCTATAGACTCTGCAGGTGTTTCTACAAACTCTGCAGGTGAGTCTTTCGGTAGATGAAGAACCGGTTCAAAGAGTGCAAGGTTTTACAAAGCTTCTTTAGATTCTTGTCTAAAGAAATTCATAAGGAAAGAGAGCTAAAATGGTTCAAGACACTTTTCCTTAAGGTTGGAAAAGTGGTTCAACATTGGGGTTCAATGACATGATCTTCCCAAGAGTTAGCATCTTTGAACCATTGAACCATTGAAATGGTTCAATGCTTTAGTTCATTGGCAAAGTTCAACGATAAGGTTTGATTAAATGGTTCATTGAATTGGTTCAATGCTTTGTTCAATTAAGTTGGTCCAATGCTTTGTTTCAATTAGATGGTTCAATCACTTGGTTCACTCAGTTAGTTCAACGAATTGGTTTAGTCAGCTTGGTTCAAAGCTTGGTTCAAAGTGTTGGTTCAGTGTTCGGTTCAATGGTTGGTTCAAAGGAGAAGTTTAATCAAAAAGTTCAAGAGAGCCTCCTGAAAGACAATTGCCCTTGTGGAGGGCACTTGGTCAGTAACAACACCCTTTGGAAGGGTCATTTTCAACCTTCTCAAAGGGCATTTTTAAAGGCGCATAAAAGACCAAGGCAAAAGCAAGAATAATTTATTCAAAAAATTTGTCCGAAGGAATTCCTTCAGACAAAATTTTAAAGAAATTCAGAAGGAAATAGCCATGGGAAAAGTGGCTGGGAAGAAAACTTGAAGGATTTTCAAAGTGGCAAAGATAATTCTTGCAGACTTTTGTTTGCGGGAAAAAAGTCTGTGGAAAAGTCTGCAGGGAGAAAATGTCCATGGGAATTAGCCGAAGAGAGAAGGTCGCTGAAGAATCCTAAAGGGTAGGTGCCCTTGTGGGAGACTCTCAACTACCAAAAGAAGGGTACTCCTCCAAAGCTGAAGGATCACCTTCCCTTTGAAAGGGTCCAAAGCAAAGCCTAAAAGTTGAAAAAGTGACAAAAGCTGAAGGAAAGTCTAAGGGTTGACAGGCCCGAAGACATCAAAATCAAGCACGGTGAACTAGATTTTAGTTTTAAAATAGTGATGGGCCCATGAAAGTCAATTTTACACCAAGAAAATCTAGAGTGCGGAAGGCACTAGGTGGCAACCGCAGAAGGCTTTGACATGTTTTCTCTAAAAAGAGGCAGAACGTGCCACGTGTCCTCTGCAAAGCTTAGTAGAAGCTGACAAGTGTCAACACTTGTAGTCTCTCCCTTTTGTCCTACAAGAACTATTGTGGGCCCCAGATGAATTGATAAAGAGAGTGGAAGCCACCACGTGTCCTCCTTCATAGGACTCTCAAAAGGAGTTTGAAGCTTCTATAAACTTAGTGGATGTTGCCACGTGTCCTATTTGTTTCAACAGCAGAACATGCCACATGTCACTTATTGAAATCAATGGAAAATAGCCAAGGCAAGTGGGAAAGACACAGACAAATTGTTAAGAAGGATGATGGACCTGAGGATGTAAAATTTGTGGAAATGAATTAGTTGTTGATCTTCACAAACCTAAGCGTGAACCTGAAGGAATTCAAAAGCTTAAGGATAGAAGAAAGACCAACTGCAAAAATGGACAAAGCAGTCCAAGTGGTGAAAGAAGGTGTCAACTCAAGTAGTTATACCAACAGGTGAAATAGTGTCTATGAGTTGATCATTAAGATGTGCAAATGGCTAATGGTGTAACCCATTTTCTTCATTTTGCATTAATGAGTAGATAAGCTGCGTAATCACCTTAAAGGAGTGGTCTTGTTTGTAGACAAATGGTATGGCCCATAATTCCTCATATGATGTTTAAGCAGCTTGCTCTTCCTAATGATCATAATGCACATGGGTCATTTTTTAAAAAGGGCACCAAAAGGCCTCTTTTCTTCCTCTATATATTGTTTACTTCTCATTTGGAGAAGGGATCTTTCACATTGTAAGGCGAAACCCTGGTAATTTTCACTTGGAATCAATAAAATGCATTTTTACCTCTATTATGGTTAGATATCTCTGAGTGTGTCTGAGTGTTAGTCTTGTGTTTAGTCATTTCTTTCTAATGATTTCACAGGGTTGACACTAATGCATCTAGTATCTATAAGGTGCCATTCTTGTAGGTGACAAGAAGAGTTATACCTATAGTGCAAAGATAGAAGGAGATTACTAGACAGTGTGCTTTTTCTACAGCACCTATGGTGAGTCCCTTTTTCTGTGTGTTCCATTAAAGCCTCCATGTTAACCTTCCTGCAGCCTGGTCCTTTTACTAGTTAAAGTGTACCTATGTGTTTTTATGGTTCAGAGTGTGAGTGTGAGTAGGTCAAATCTTTTGGTGAATCATCCTTTTAGAGTAGGTTTTATTTTCCTGTAATCCTTCTCCCTTTTCATCCCCCCATTATATATATATATATATATATATATATATATATATATATATATATATATATATATATATATATATATATATATATACAGACACACACACACACACACACACACATGTATTAGCACTTATTGGAATAACTTAGATGCATCAAAGGGAGCTAGCCCTTATCTAGAAACTCTCCCCTCTAGCTTCGTTGATCCCACAGGTGAGAGAGGAGTTTCCATTTTGACGTGTGGAAGGGCAGGAGCTAGGCATCCTATCCAAGGTGCAATCCACTGTGTCAATAGTTTTTGGCATGCTTGGTGGGACTCAATTTTTACACTCAATAAAGTTTTAGGATTGATTCTAGTCTTGTTATAGCAAAATCAACCATTTTTAGCATCTGATGACTCCACTGGTAAGAGCTTCAGTTTCTAATCAAAGACTAGTCTAACTTCTTATGCCTAAATCACCACACGATCTGCTTCTAAGGGTGTCCCTTTCAAATTCATTGAATTGATTTTGAACTCAGCAAATAAACTAAGGTTTGAGAGGACCCATCCTTATTTAGCAAACCACTTTCCCAAACCTGATATAAAGAACACCTACGCGAGAAGGCCACAGTTACATCCTATCATAGCTATGGCATTACCCTTTGTGACTTTTCGTGGTCAGAGTCCCTTGAATCTCCCATGTTATGACCCAATTCTAGGAGCAATCCTCAAAATTGTGCCTTCCTTTGATGGAGAGGGGCCCATTATAGTTATTGAACACATCAAAAATATTACTAACCTCTGTAATATTCACAATGTTATTGAGAATAATATTGTAACTAGATTGCTAGCTTTGTCTCTCAAGGGCAAATCTCTAGACTGGTATGGGACTTTAACCATAAATTCAATCAGTTCCTAGAATGAATTGGGTACTCGCTTGATGGACCATTTTGGGGAGAAGAGCGACCACCTCTCACTTGCCGAGTAGATGACTACAATGAAAAGATCCCCACATGAATACATGTAGGATTTCAACACTCAGTTTTAGAAGACATGGGATAAAATCCCCATTCTGGTAAGACTGACTCTTAGCTATGCTTTCCTATATTACTTAAGAGCATTGAATAGTGATATCACTGTTATGATATAGTCCATGGGACGACATGTGATGCTTGACACTTATGACATAGCTATAGTAGCTAAAAATTGCCTAGTGCAGGTTGGGAAAATAGCTCCTAGACACCATATGCTACTTTTCCCTAAAATGCTACCTCTAATTTAGACCACTACTCCCACCATAGCCCCTATACCTAGCATAGAAAATCTAGCTGCTACTCCATCTAATGAACTTCATGAAGTCAAGAGTCTATTGCAAAATATGACAAATGAACTTGTGGCTATTAAAAGGCAGCAAGCTCAAAGCAACCAACCAAACCAAGGATACCAGTAGTATGGTTAAGCAAATAGACCCCCTTTCCAAAATTAAAATCAAAGATAGGGTCAGCTTATACAAACTAGACCTTTTCAAGGCTAATATCCAGGCACCCCTTCATCATCCAAGGCTATGGTGCCCCTTCAAAATAATTTGGTGCAAGAATAGCCAAGTTGTTCAACCATGGGATATGGTCAAGAGCAAGCTATTTATATAAATGAAATGAAAATTCACTACCCAAATGTATAATAAAATTAGGTTGCTACCCAATTCCAAGGTTTTGAGGCTTCAATGCAACTCGACACGAGCAACAGTTAGACCCAACCTGATTCTACTCTCATGAACCACCTAGAAGGTGAGTTCTATGTCGTCAATTACATGGCTACTATAGAAAATCAGGGTGATTGTGTCATAGCCAATACAAGATTCAAAAGGAGAGAAATGGAAGAAGCTTATGCTACTGCCCAAGTGTCAATAATACCTTCTTCATCGCATATAAACCAAAAGGTCCCAAACTTTAGACTGTTGGTTATACCTTTAACTCTTCAAACTGCACCTCAAGTTGTAAATAACTCCAAAGAAAATTTGAAGAAAGGCAATCCTCGAGTCAATGTGGTTGACCAGATGAAGTTGCACATGAACATCTCCTTTTGGGATTCACTGTCAATATCAGGGCAAAAGGACATTCTACAAAAGGAATTGCATCAGCTAGATGAACAAACTATCCCAACAAAAGCCGATAATGTTTTGATGATGAATGGACAACCTTCCACCTTAGGTCAGGTTAGGAAAGAAGAAAAGGTTCCCCCTTTTTATGTGTCCTTGGTCATAGGATATTTCTTGGTGCACAATTGCATCATTGATAGTGGAATAAGCACCTTGGTAATGCCCAAATGCATACTTGACAAGCTGGGTTTGAAATACAAAGAAATGACTAAGGGAGTCCTACAGCTAGATGGAACACTAGCAAAGATATTTAGGGTGGTGAAAGGTTTGAGTTTGATGCTACACACTTACTCGACCTTCTCAGTTCCTCATGATGTGGTAGTGGTAGATGTCCCTCCTTACTTTGCCATCTGCTTATCTAGGGATTTTACATCTAAGATAGGTGGCTACTTAGCAGCGAATTGGTCTTATCTGGTTTTTAGAACCAAGTATAGGACTAAAATCCAGATTAAATCTGAGCCACTCCAAAGATATCATCTAGAACCATACTCACTTAAGGAAGCAAATGTCAACTATGCCATCATTGACCAAGAAGAGTTCTAAGTCAGCCAATCTCCATCCTCTGCCCTTGAAGGAGTTACAAACCTGCTCTTAGATGAATGGGGAAGTGACAACTTCGAGCATGATCCTTACAAATTCATAGAGGAGGCAGGCCTTGGAATTTATTGCATGCATGAAGAGAGTACTTTTGTATCAAATTTAATGAAAGTGAGCTAGGAAAGCTTAGGTCTATGGCAGTTGTTCTTTGACAGTTCAATAAGTAAGCTAGGAGCTGGTGGTGGAGTGGTGTTGGTTTCTCCTTCAAAGGAGAGGTACTTTTCAACTTTCTAGTTATAATTTTCCTACACATGCAATGTTGCAGAGTATGAATCCCTCATCCATGGTTTGAAGTGGGCAAGGAAAAGAGGAATCAAAGAGCTGCAAGGTTTTGGTGACAGTGAGTTGATTGTCAATTAGGTAAGAGGCCATAATTTGACAAAGAGCTCTTAACTGAAGTCCTACAAACATAGGGTATGGGACTTAGTGGAATTTTTTTTTGATTTCAATATTACCTCCACTCTAGAGAGTAGAACAAGCAAGCAGATAGGCTAGCAGTAGTTGGTGCCTAGTTTGATATACCTTGGGAAATAGGCTGAGACCACAACTCATGCCACTTAAAGGTAGTAATTTGGCCTTCTGTACCTAACAACATCATCAACTAGTAGGTATTCGATAACAACCATCAAATAACACTCTTCTTGCAAGAAGAAGTAGAATTCACTGCTAAAAACTAGGCAAAGCTATAGTAGCAATGTGGTGGCCAAATTGTTCAGCTGAAGAAAAATAAGCTCCCCAAAGGTTTGGTCACTCTAGAGAGTATCTTCAAAGGAGATGACCAGTTGAAAAGTGACAAGGCATGCATTGCAACGAAGGAAGAACATCATGAGAAGGTGGAGATATTTAAGCATAAGCTACTTGCACTTGGGAAAGTGTGCACATATTGTGAAAGGTAGGTATTTATCTTGTTGTGCCAAGAATTTGTTGATATCTTCACTTGGGAGTATAGTGATTTAAAGGGTTTTGACCCAAATCTAGCCTAGCATACCATTGAGCTGGAAGAAGGTGCCAGACCAATCAAGTAGAAGTAGAGGCCTATCAACCTAATGAGAGCCTCTCATGTAGAAGGAGCTCACCAAATTGATTGAGTCTAAGATAATATTTCCAATCAAACACTCTTCTTGGCTGGCCAATCTTGTTCCTATCCAAAAAAAGAATGGGGAGATCAGACTATGCATTGATTTTAGAGACCTCAACAGAGTCTCTTTGAGAGACCATTATCCTCTCCCAAGCATGGAGCAGATCCTTCAAATGGTGATAGGTAGTGAGCATTTCTCCTTCTTAGATGGATATTTAGGATACAACTAGATTTTGGTAGAAGACTATGACCAGCACAAGACAACCTTCACTACCAAATGGGGGACATTTGCTTACAATAAAATGCCTTTCAAACTATCTAATGCTGGTGCCACCTTCCAACGAGCTATGAACATGGCCTTTCAAGGCCTGATAAATAACATTGTGCTAGTATATCTTGATGATGTGATAGTTTTCTCCAAAGAAGTGAGCCAACACATGAAACACCTTAGACAAATCTTTGAGAGGTATAGAGAGTTTGATGTCTCTCTCAATCCAAAGAAGTGCATGTTCGATGTCCATGAGGGGAAGCTCCTTGGTCACATTATTTCTAAGGAAGGCTTAACTATTGATCTAGAGAGAGTTCGCTCCATCCTAGAGCTATCCTTGCCTAAGCACAATAAAGGCCTGTAAAGCTTCTTTAGCAAGATAAATTTCATTTGGAGATTTATCCCAAATTTTGTGGAGGTGGTCAAGCTGTTGACCTCTATGCTGAGGAAGGGTGAAGAGTTCACATGGACATCACAAAGAAATGATAGTTTTGAAGAAATCAACCAGGCCATATCCCAAGCTCCTACTTTGATCAGCCTTGACTTTACCAAAGTTTTCAACCTCTACACCATCGGTAATGAAGAGCTAATCTCTGCCATGCTTACCCAAGCAAGTGATGATAACCTTGAGCAACCAATTGCATTTTTTAGCCAAGGCCTAGAGGTTTTTGAGGTCAGATACACATATATGGAAAAACAAGTCCTGCCAGTCATATGGAGTCTAAATAAATTTAGGCATATGCTATCCAATATCAAAATCCACCTCATGGTTCCACATCCTGACATCAAAGATTTCTTGATCAACTGAGACCTGAATGAAAAGAGAGCAAGGTGGATCACTAAGGTGATGGAATACGATGTGGATATCAAGATCACCAAACTGGTAAGAGGGAGAGTACTGTGTGAGTACCTTGATGTAGAATTTAAGTAGTAAAAAGAGGATAGTTTTCTAATTCATAATGCAGCTACAACAGAAGAACTAACTATCATAAAAGATTAGACATCAGACATGAGGCATTTCTTTCTCACTGGTGAGTGCCTGCAGGGCCTTGATAGGATCAAGAGGAGATATTTCAGACTCCAGTGTCTCCCTTATGTCTTGACTAATGGAGTGCTATTTAGAAGGGATCTCTTAGGAGTCCTTTTAAGATACTTGGACTCAACTCAGGCCGACAGGGTGCTGTCTGAGTTCCATGATGGGCCAGCTGGTGACCATTTGCTCCTAGACCTACAGTGGCAAGAATAATGAGAGATGGTTACTTTTGGCCTACTCTTATTAGGGACACCCATGCCTGGGTATGAAAGTGCCAAAAATGTGAATTTTTTGGTGGGAAAAAACATTTGGCTACCATGCCTTTACAGCTTATTCAGTTAGAGCAGCCATTCATGCAATGGGGCCTTGACTTCATAGGGATGAATAATCCTCCCTCTAGCACTGGACACAAGTGGGTCCTGACCACCATAGATTATTTCATAAGATGGGTAGAGGTTGTTGCTCTGAAGGAAGCTAATGAAAGTTCAGTCTTGGATTTTTATGAGGACTTGGTGGCAAGGTTTGAGGTTCTAGAAACTATAATCTTAGATAACACGTTAGCTTTTTTAGAAACTAAAACAAGTGAATGGGTGCTGAGATATGGTATCTATCTTAGCACTTTATCCAATTACTACCCATAGAGGAATGGGCTGGATAAATCTACAAATAAGAATTTGATTAGGATCATCAAGCGAACCATGGAAGAGAATCAGAGGACTTGGCATGCCAAGCTGAAAACAACCCTGTGGGCAAATAGGGTCACCCTAAAGAGGGCAATCGGTAACTAACAGTACATGCTCATCTATGGAAGGGAAGCTAGGCTCCCATTTCACTTGAGTTTCCAGCCTTGGACATTGCTCACCAGCTATAATTATAAGAAGCAAGTAGCATGTAGGTTAGGCTATGTGAGCTAATGGAGCTCCAAGAGACAAGGGACCATGCTATGGCTTCTATGACCAACTGCCAATAGAAAATGAAGAGAAAATTTGATAATAAATCTTCATCAAAAGGTTTCTCTGAAGGAGACATTGTCTTGAAATGGGATGAGGACTGAGCTAAGCCTAGAAATCACATAAAGTTTGACACCCTATAGAGTGGCCCATACGTCATTACTTAGTGAAAGCATCATAATGCATTCCAAATCTCCAGGTTGGATGGTGAAGAATTGTATATCCCAGTTAATGGGATACATCTTAAGCATTATCACTGAGCCCCTTTTCCACCATGTATATATTTCCCTTTCTTTCCTCCCATTTTCCCTAAGTGCCTTTTGCACATGTTAGTAGTTTTCTTAGTTTTGTGTGTGTTTCAATTTTCTTTTGGGGTAAATCTTCATGATTGATTCTTGAACCTATCGAGGCTATTGCTGATCAGGCAACTAGTTGCTAAGCATAACAGGCATGCTTCCCCTGGGAATCGCCAATTTGTTGACCATTTTTGGTCCAACAGGCCAAAATGGGTCCCCTTCCTTCCCTGCTATCTTGAGTCAGTTTCATTTTTTTATTTTGCACAATTTTGGGATTTTCTACAGACTCCACAAGAATTTCTATGGAATCTATAGGTCCATTTCTAAAGACTCTATAGGTCCATTTCTATAGAATCTATAGGTCCATTTCTATAGACTCTAAAAAATTTTCTATGGACTCTACAGGTGTTTCTATGGACTCTGCAGGTGAGTCTTTCAGCAAATGAAGAACCAGTTCAAAGAGTGCAAGGTTTTACAAAGCTTCTTTAGATTCTTGTTAGAAGAAATTCATAAGGAAAGAGAGCTAAAATGGTTCAAGACACTTTTCCTTAAGGTTGGAAAAGTGGTTCAATGTTGGGGTTCAATGACATGATCTTCCCAAGAGTTAGCATCTTTGAACCATTGAACCATTGAATCGGTTTAACGCCTTGGTTTAATGCTTTGGTTCATCAGCAAAGTTCAATGACAAGGTTCGATCAAATGCTTCATTGACTTGGTTTAAGGCTTGGTTCAATTTAGTTGGTTCAATGCTTTGTTTCAATCAAACAGTTCAATCACTTGATTTACTCAGTCAGTTCAACGACTTGGTTTACTCAGCTTGGTTCAAAGCTTGGTTCAAAGCTTGGTTCAAAGTGTTGGTTTAGCATTTGGTTCAATGGTTGGTTCAAAGGAGCAGTTCAATCAAAAAGTTCAAGAGAGCATCCTAAAGGACAAGTGCCCTTGTGGAGGGCACTTGGTCAGTAACAGTACCCTTTGGAAGGGTCATTTTCAACCTTCTCAAAGGGTATTTTTAAAGGCATAGAAAAGACCAAGGCAAAAGCAAGAATAATTTCTTCAGACAAAAGTCTGAAGAAATTCGAAAGGAAATAGCTGTGGGAAAAGTGGCCAGGAAGAAAAATCGAAGGATTTTTAAAGTGGCAGAGACAATTCTTGTAGACTTTTGTCCATGAGAAAAAAGTCTATAGAAAAGTTTGCGGGGGGAAAATGTCCATGGGAATTAGCCGAAGTGAGAAGGCCATCGAAGAATCCTAAAGGGTAGGTGCCCTTGTGGGAGACTCTCAGCTGCCAAAAGAAGGGCACTCCTCCAAAGCTAAAGGATCACCTTCCTTTTAGGAGGGTCTAAATCAAAGCCCAAAAGTTGAAAAAGTGACAAAAGCTGAAGGAAAGTCCAAGGGGTGATAGGCCTGAAGATGTCAAAATCAAGCACGGTGAACTAGCCATTGGTTTTTAAACAGTGACGAGCCCACAAAAGTCAATTTTATGCCAAGAAAATCTAGAGCACAGAAGGCACTAGGTGGCAACCATAGAAGGATTTGACATGTTTTCTATAAAAAGAGGTAGAACGTGCCATGTGTCCCCTATAAAGCTTGGTAGAAGCTGACAAGTGTCAACACCTACAATCTCTCCCTTTTGTCCCACGAGAACTATGGTGGGCCTTAGATGAACTGCTAAAAAGAGCATAAGCTACCACATGTCCTCCTCTATAAGAATCTCAAAAGGTGTTTGAATCTTCTATAAACTTAGTGGATGCTACCTGTGTCTTGCTTGTTTCAATAGTGGAACATGCCACGTGTCACTTATTGAAATTAGTGGAAAATAGCCAAGGCAAGCTGGAAAGACATGAACAAATTGTTAAGGACGATGGACCTGAGGATGTATAATTTGTGGAAATGAAGTAGTTGTTGATCTTTGCAAACTTAAGCATGAACTTGAAGGAATTCAAAAGCTTAAGGATATAAGAAAGACCAAGTGCAGAAATGGACAAAGCAGTCCAAGTGGAAAAAGAAGGTGTCGACTCAAGCAGTTACTCTAGCAGGTGATGCAGTGTTTGTGAATTGATCATTAAGAAGTGCAACTAGCTAATGGTGTGACCTATTTTCTTCATTTTGCATTAATGAGCAGACAAACTATGTAATCGCCTTGAAGGAGTGGTCTTGTTTGCAGACAAATGACATGGCCCATAATTCCTCATATGATGTTTAAGTGGCTTGCTCTTCCCAATGATTGGAATGCACATGGGTCATTTTAAAAAAAGGGTGCCAAAATGCCTCTTTTCTTCCTCTATATATTGTAGACTTCTCATTTGGAGAAGGGATCTTTCACATTGTAAGGTGAAGCCCTGGAAATTTTCACTTGGAATCAATAAAATGCATTTTTACCTCTATTCTAGTTAGATATCTCTGAGTGTGTTTGAGTGTTAGTCTTATGTTTAGTCATTTCTTTCTAATGCTTTCACAGGGTTGACACCAATGCATCTAGTATCTATAAGGTGCCATTCCTATAGGTGACAAGAAGAGCTATACCTAGAGCACAGAGATAGAAGGAGGTTACTAGACAGTGTGCTTTTTTTACATCACCTATGGTGAGTCCCTTTTTCTATGTGTTTCATTAAAGCCTCCTTGTTAACCTTCTTATAGCCTAGTCCTTTTACTAGTTAAAGTGTACATATGTGTTTTTATGGTTCAGAGTGTGAGTGTGAGTAGGTCAAATCTTTTGGTGCATCACCCTTTTAGAGTAGGTTTTGTTTTCCTATAATCCTTCTCCCTTTTCACCCCCCCCATTATATATATACATATGTATTAGCACTTATTAGAATAACTCATATGCATCAACAGGAGCTAGCCCTTATTTAGAAACTCTTTCTTCCAGCTTCGTCAGTCCCATAGGTGAGAGGGGAGTTTCCATTTTGATGTATGGAAGGGTAGGAGCTAGGCATCCTGCCCAGGGTGCAATCCACTGCATCAACAATATGTTTTATAAAGATATTTAATGTCCACTCTTCATATTATGGGTTACTTGTGAGAGGAAAGTTGAAGGCAACTACAAAATTTTATCATAGTTGGAGATGGTATAAATATACTTAAGGGGTGAACAAGTTTAAGTGACTTATGGGGAGTCCATATTAGTTTGCTTAAGGTATGATCACTCATATTTTATTCACATTGTTCTTTTCTTTTTCATATAGCAATATAGGGTCAAAGAAGAGTGTTGTCAATGGGCAAGCTTAAAGTAATCATGGTAAGAAATGGTATGAATAGTGATACAAGGAGATTATATAATACATTATAGGACATAACTTATGTATTTTGTCTTTTAAAACATTTACAGGTCCTTAGGATCAACATGTGAGCCCACTTTGTCATTGTGTCAAAGGGGGAAAAAGTGCTTGTAGAGGGAAAAAAGTATGTGCATAAGCTTTATTATTGGATTTGAAAACATTTAAAAGTGTTGAAATAAATGGAAAAGTTGGTTATTGTTCATGTGACATAAATTATGTCTCTAAGGTGGCCAAGAGTGTTCATGAGTTGATTTGTATGCATGGTTCTCAATGACAAAGTGTACCTTAGTGAGCATGTATGGACCTTGCAATGTTTGCTTAGTTAGGAAAGGTGATGGATGTCATTGATGTAATGACCATGTTTGAGGAGTTATATGAGGGCTAAATAGTACTTTTTTTACTTGTGTAAGTGAAAGGAATCCATTGTAATAGTCTTGTGAAGGTCTAGGTTATCCTAGTCATCTTGGTAGAACTTCCTAAGTAAGCAAATTAATGATGTCAAAATTCACATGTGTGAAGGTGTCAAAATAAAATGGTCACATGGGTTTCAAAATTTATGTATTGATAAGATGTCTATAAAAAGTTATGGTATTTCAAAGTTGGTCTCCTAGGTAGATTTCACTAGTTTCCATAGTTAAATGTATATTAAAAAGTGACTATTAGAATTTAAATATTTGAATTTACAAAGGAAAACCAGTCTACAATGTTTTGTTAATAAATTTTGATGAGGATGAATTTTATGGTTTTATAAAAATAAAAGTGGTAAATAACTTCAAGGGAAATCCAATAATTTTATTTGGATGTTTGACTAGTTGTACACTTGCATTTATTATTCTCCAAAGTTGACTAAGGGTTTGACTTTCTTCTAAGAGTGACTTGAAAAAGATGTTTGATTTTTTATTGATGTTGTTTGGATTATTCAAAGTGAATTATATATTAAAGAGTGTTATATACTTCCTAAGGATCATCTATGTGGATATTGGAGGTTTGACCAATCCATCTTCAGGATAAATAATTGCTTACAAGTTGATTTTCGGTTTGTTTATGGTGTTTTCATGTACAAGGTAAATGATTGATAGGTTTTGCATATGAAAAGGTGTGTAGTGATGAATTAAATATCTTGAAAATGTATTAGGTGTCATATGGATAGGACCTATGTGCTTTGAAGTGGTCTTATGCTCATAGTTTTGCTCAGTGAAGTGTTGAAATGATGAATAGGTCTCCATGGACCTATAAGGGATTATTAGGCCTAATTGAAACATGTTATTTATTAAGGGTGATATATAGAATATATGGATTACCTATATAGGTAAAATTTATCTTATTCTAAGTGTGATATAATCCTTAAGAGTTATGATATGTGTTTTATCCAACCAAGAAGATGGTGATCATGAAGGCTCTATAAAGAACATAAACAAAGATGAAGGTTTCTAGAGTTGTTAAGGGAAGAAAAGAGAAGTTTAAGAGTTATTGGTGGATGGATTGAAGAGAAAATTAGTGTGATGAATATGTGTGTGACATATTGGTCATATTTATAATGTTATAATAATATTCTTGTAGGTTTGAATATTGATGATGAGCGAAGAAGTATATAGTGATCCAAAGGTTGTTTTAGATACATTGATTGTGTGTGAAGGCTTGAGGAAGATTGAAGGTTTGAAGAGAGTTACTATTCACTATTTCTCCATAAGATTGAAAGGCAATCATATCTCTAGAGGTGTTTATATTAGAAGGTGTTGTGTGTGTGCTCAACATCTAGGACAAGTGGTTACTTGTTCATGTTTAGGGGTTAGTGTTCTTTGTGAAATGGGTGCTTCACTAAAGTCTCTTGTTTGTAAATCTCTTATATGACTATAGTCTACTTGTTTTTAGACATGAGAGTGGGTTTTATCCCCCATGAGGGTTTACCATATAATCCATGTGTTATGTGTGTTGATCTTGCATAGTTTCCTTTGTTCCTTGAAATAACTGATTTATATGCTTCATGAATGATTTTGTTGATTGCTTAAGAGTTTGAAGTTTTGGAATTGGAATTGAATTTCTTTCATCATTGATTTAGCCCCTGGTGATTATACCTTTAACACCCATATCTCCATACATACCTTCTTGTAATAAATCATCTATTCTTAGATCTAATGATAATTATTAGCTCCCACTCAATACTTAACTTTTTTAATGATTGGTAGGGGCAGGGATTATACATAATTCCTATCTTAGGTTTTCAAAAGTTACCTTTGGAAGTGGTTTGGTCAGGATGTCTGCAATCTAATCCTAGGTAGAAACATATTCAAGTTTAATACTTTGTTCACTTACCTTCTCTCTTATAAAATTCTATCTAATTTGAATATGTTTGGTTCTTGAGTGCATGATAGGGTTATTTAAGATTATTATAGCACTTATATTATCACAATAGATAGGGATAAGACCATCATACTCTACCTTTTAGTATTTTAGGCTATGTCTCATCCATAGGACTTGAGTGCAACATGAAGCTACTAAAATTTACTCAACCTCACAAGTGGACAAGGCTATTGATGGTTGTTTCTTGCTTATCCATGAAAATAGACACCCACCTAAGAAGAAGGCTCCTCCACTAGTACTCTTCCTATCATCTATACTTCTTGCCCAATTTTCATCTATGTAGGCTATCGAATTGAACTAATTGCTTCTTGGATACCACAATCCATATTAAATAGTCCCATTGAGATATATGAGTATCCTTTTGACTTCTTGTAGATGATTCTCCTTTGGATCTTCTTGAAACCTTCCTACAAGACCTACTACTTGTATGATGTTAGGTCTAGAGGTAGTGGTATACAACAAACATCCAATCATTGACCTATATGATGTCTGATTAAAATATAAAGACTCATGTTCATTTCTTAGCTTACATACTATGGTCATGGGTGTACTAACTACCTTGCAATCCTCCATCTCAAACTTCTTCAACATCTCTCTTATGTACTTGGCTTGTGAGATGAATATACCTTTTTTAGATTGAGTGATTTACAACCCAAGAAAGAATGATAATTCTCATAGAATATCATTCTCCTAGAATGGACATCTCAAATTATTTATTCATCACCTCTACAAAGGCTTTTATCATGTTCTCATTATTTCTACTCAAGATGATGTCATCCATAGATAATTTCTATGAACTAATGCTCATATTATATCTTGATGTATAGATTATTGTCTACAACTCCTCTTTTGAATCCTTGATCCAATAAATACTTGTCCAACCTAGCATACCAAGCTCTAAGATCTTGATTTAAACCATAGAGAGCCTTTTTCAATCTAAAAACATAGTCTTTGTCATCTAATAGTGATAACCCTTTAGGTTTCTCAATGTACACTTCTTCTAGATTCCAATTAAAAAAGGCATATTTGACACTCATCTAGTATACCTTAAATACTTTGAATCTTACATAAGATAGAAATAATTTTATGGCCTCCAATCTTGCTACTGGTGTAAAGGTCTCCTCAAAGTCTACCCCATTTAACTTATGCATATCCATTACATTCCAATCTAGCCTTGTTACTAGTGACTTCTCATCTTCATTCAACTTATTTCTAAACACCCATTTGTGTTAATGACATTTTTATCTTTAGCCCTAGGAACTAGTTCCCAAGTCTCATTCTTCTCTATTTGATATAAATCCTCATTCATAACACCTATCCCAAAAATTTATTTTCTTGATTCTATAAGACACTTAGGTTCAATCGTGGTTAATAGAGAAATATTTTCTTGATTTAGATTAATTACCAATCTTCTCCTTGTTTGTATCCCTGCATTATTGTTACCAATGATTTTAGATTCAGGATGATCTATTTGAATTTTTATTGAGAGTCCTTTTGAGTCCTATCTCTCTTCAACTTCTTATTATTCCTCATTAACCTATATAGTCTCCTCAACATTATTGAAGACCAAATTCTCTAAAGTATTCTTTGACTATGAGTAGGATTTCTTTATCTCATCAATCTTCACATTGGTACTTTCCACTATTTTTTGTAGTCTCTTGTTATAACATATATAGGCTAAGCTCATTGATGAGTATTCAAAGAATATGCCTTCATCAGATCTAGAATCAAACTTACCCAAGTCTTCATCATCTCTTCAGATGAAACATTTTCTCCCAAACATTCTAAAGTGTTTTACATTTGCAAATTTGCCCTTCCATAGTTCATAATGAGTCTTATTACCATTAGTCCTTATCTATCCTATATTTAAATTGTATATATTAGTGCTTACTGACTCTCTCAAATATCCATCAGATATTATAGACTCATTCAACATAGTCTTATTCATCTCTTGAACTATCTTATTCTTCCTTTCCACTACCCCATTTTACTGAGGTATCCTAGCTGCTGAGAATTGTCTCATTATTCCATGAACCTCATAGAAGTCATCAAACTCATTGGACCAAAACTCTCCTCCTCTATAAAATATTAGACACTTGGTCTTCCCATTATTCTCATTCTTAACAAGGGCCTTGAATGCCTTGAACTTGTCAAGAGTTTATGATTTCTCTTTTAAGAATGCAACCCAAGCCATTCTTCTATAATAATCAATGAGTAACATAAAGTATCTATCTCATTGAATTATTTAAATTGTGTATACCCATAGAAATAAGTGTGGATTAAATCCAAGGGTTTTATGGTAGAGTACTCCTTGGAATTGAATCTTCTTATAGGCTGCTTACCATGTTGACATGCCTTGCAAAGTATGATTGTAGGTTTGATGATCTTAGGCATGTTTATTTCTAATTCTAACCAGATTGTCAAAGTTTAGTATACCTATCCTTATATGATAGGCAAATTTAATCTATTTTTCTCATGAAACATCTCTCCTTCTTAATCTCATTCAATACATATGAATTGTTCTTAGTCCTCTTGGAATTGGTAATTAGCCTTCCTAATTTGGCTCTCCTTATCTCATACCTTATGTTATGAAAGGTTAGTGGGTGTCCTTGATTTTACATTTGAATTACATTGATAAATTTATGTATCAATCATTCCACACACAACACCTTTTGGGTCTTGGTATTTTCATTATCCAAACTCAAGAAACCTTTGTTAACTATATTAGCAGTTGTGTTGTCTCTAAACCTTAATATTCCAAGATCATTATTATTTAATGAGATGAACATATTTTTATATCCTATCATGTGGCTTGAGAAACCACTATCTATATACCATTCCATGCCTTCATCTTGAATTTGAAAGGTAATCTGAGCTAGCATATAATCCTCTTTAGTCTTCTATTCCTCCCTAGCAAATAGTCCATCTTACTTCTTGATCTCAATGTTATCCATAATAAATTGCTTTGGATTCCATACCAATGTTTGATCCTTTTTATGAATTCTATGAGCTTTATATGTCTTGTTTAATCTTTTAGGATTTCCAAGTTTATTAGAGTAGAATTTTTCAATGTGTCTTGTATTATGACAAATGTAGCAAACAACATTCCTTTACTTACCATGGTTCCAAGATGACTTATCCTTCATTACATTGGGTTGCCTGATTGGTTTTTTATGTTGATATTATTGACTTATTCTAAATTTTAATGCTCTCTCTCAAACTTTCTTAATTTTTCTATTAGCTGCACATACTCAGCATTCAATTGGTCATACTCAAATTCCTTTAAATTGAACCTTGTGTTCACATCTTCTAACTGAATATTGAGATAATTGATAGTGTTATTTTTATGCTTCAAATCATCAAGGGATATTATAAACTCAACTTCAAGGTCTAATTCAGCTTCTCCTTCTTCACTATCATGGTATACTTCATCATACATGTTTTCTTCTCCCTATTGATCATAAGACATCTTGTGCTTCTTAGGATCACCTTCAAGATGTTAGACTTGTCATAAAGGAATAGGATATAATACCAATTATTATGAATATAATGATTGAGATGGGGGTGAATTAGTATTCAAAAACTTTTACAACTTTACCTTTTCATTCATGAAGTATCAAAACAATATAGTAAACTAACAACATGTTAAGAGCCATGAACATGAGATAATAGCATAACACAAAAAACACTTATTTGAGTGGTAAACCCTCAAGGGGAATTAAAAAAATTGATGATTAAAAATGAATAATTTCCTATAATTAAAACATCAATATTTAGTGAAGCACCAACCTCACTTGGAGCACCAACCCCAACTAGCCAAACACCAACTTGACTAAGCTTTAACAAGCACCCACTCGCAAGAAGGCACAAACCCCTAGATGATTTAGCACCAAATTAGCCACCTAAAACCTTTTATCAACTTAATAACCCTTTATTTATCATACAATATATTATGATATCCTTCATCTTTTCACTCACTTCTATCCTTCTCAAACTTGTCTCTAGCCATCTTTGCTCAACTACATCTCTTTAAGATAAATTAGGTCATTAGACCTTGATTGTCATATATATTACCCTTGTTATATCTTCACGATAGTTTATATATACCATAATTATGGTATATATGAAATAATTTTGATATTAAAATTCTATATCTTTTTCTTCAACTCACATCCATCCTAAATAGTGAATTAGTTCTATTAGGCCTTATTCTTATACTAAGCTCTTGCTCATACACCTCTTGGTTAGACACATGCACTTGATCAATTATATTTTCAATGAAATATTAATTATAACATTATATAAACATAAAAAAAGTTAAAATAGTTTGGTCATAGCATACAGGACCAAAACCCCCTTTTAGGCCTTAAATAAACCTAATTCAATTAGGCATTCATTGACACATGTTACCATTTGAAATTTTTGGAACACTATAAAACTTCTAAAATATAAGGAAAATATCAAATAATAATAAAATAGACATTATAAAACTTCAATTTAGTTCCAAAAAACCTTTTAGGTCCAACCACCACGTGAACCTCTTCTCAAAACACTATTCATACTAGGTTTGTGCATACCCACAAAATCTATCTTGAACAATTGAAGCATAAATTATTATTTTTTTAAATAACCATGGAAATAAATCACACATAAAAAGAATAAATTACCTTAAAAACTTCACTAATCTCATTATAAATCATTATACATGGAAAAGGACTCAAAGCCTTTTCTGTAAGTAGCCCACTCAAAACTGCCAACTAGCTTCAAAACACAGTTATGAAAACATGAACTTATAATACATGAAAAGGAATAATTAATAAATTAAAATGAATTAATATTATATTAAAACAAACTTATAATAACTTCCAAAAAATATATCATAATCTCTAATATCAATATTGGTGTTATAGACCAATCTCATGAATTTGCATCTTCATTATCTCATATGTACTAGAAAGATCAAATTATGAGCAAAATTTTCATCATATAAATTAAAATAAAATAATTATATTCACAATTAAAATGTATTACTATCCTTTAAAAACATATCCATTAATTTGGTTTCATCCCTAACCTATGATATCACATCCCTAATCACCTTCTCACTTCTATCGGGTTTCTCATTGTTTACACCATTAGGTTTGTTAGTGATAGGTTGTCTTGAATGAAAAATTTATTATACCTATGGGATATAAATTTATCATAAACCAACATGGACATAAAATACAAGTATCAAGCTTTATTAATCCATTTAGAAACTTTGACTCGATAACTTTGACTACTACAATAAATCATTGAGAAATAAGGCCTTTCCTATAGGGTCCACTTACTCACCTGATAAAAAAATAAAACTTAGAGATGACTAAGAGAGTTTAAATCATTATATAATATCTAAACTATCCAAACCAATACATTATTATCACTTGAGAACAATTTATTTCCCATTGGGTCACTATTAGGGTTTTTGAGAGGGTTAACACTATTTCTAGTGTTAATGATTGTTCATAAAATATTTCCCCTTATTTCTAAAAATAATGCATAGAGATATTATATAGGACCCTTACTCATATCTCCTCAATATCTCAAGTTCCCATGCAAAGTTTACATGTGCCAATAAACACTTGAAATTTCATCTCAGGTTGAGAACCATTTATTTCGTACACTCAAGAAAACTCAAAACCACTTTTTATGCCTTGTCTTACAAATTTTAACCCAATACTTGGTCAACATACCTAAAACAACATGAAATAACTTTATCAATTCACACATACTTGCACTTAAATTGTAAATTGATATTTATACCCCATTTGGCCACTATCTCTCTCTTTGCTCTCTAGGCCTTTGACCTGTAAGTTACATAAGTCTTGAAGCTGACCTTATAACCATTGTCAAATCTCTCAACACATCATGTACAAACTCAAGAAAACTCTTTCATTCTCAAAAACTATCAATTATTATTCATATGTCTTAACAATAGCTCATGTTGCTTCATTAGGCCAAATAGGTTATAGAGGTGGTGTAGTTGCATACTAGGTCTCTATGTCTTACCCATGGATGCTTATCCTAAGACTCACTTGAGTGATCCAAATCCTCATAAAGATTCTCAATAAACCTCTCTCATATATCCTTTTCTTCCTCCCTCATATAACCTCTTCTTTATAGCTTCAATAGAACATATTTGTAGATTTGACAGAGCATCTTCAGAGTTACTTACATAGATCTTCAGAGCCCAACTAAGGATCTTAATAGCTCACTGAATTATATGCTGAGTCTTCAAAACTATTACCAAAAAGGTGTTGCCAATTTTTTTTATGAATTTTCAAGCCTTCAAATTCTCTCTGAATAGAGAGACATTAGGTTTCTCTTTAGAGCTTGCCTAAAGATCTTCATAGCTCACTATGTTCTATGCTGAGTAAAAAAAATTTTTATCAAAAATGTGTTGCCAAAAATATTTATGAATCTTCAAACCTTAAAATTCTCTCTTAGTATAAATACATTGGGTTTCCTATCTTCCTTGTCATATCAAGCATATAAGCTCATACCCCACACACCATACATCTTGACATCACTAACATCAAATGATATCAACCTTGACATCAATGACAACACTTATCAACACCCCCTCATGATTAATTCAATTTTCATAGCTTCTACACTACTATTAAGCCATTTTTGTGAGCTTAATACTCAATTCCTAATTTCCATATATCCCATTATCATCATACATACATATCACTACTACTTATCCACATCCACAACATGGATCCAATGTTTTGGTACTTTTCAAGGTTTTTAGGGATCATCATGGTCATGAATATGATTTATATAGCCTAAAACACTACTAAATGAGTAAATACTTACCTAAAACCAAGGTGAAAGTATAGTAAAATATACTACATGGAAAGTGGTGTATAAAGGAGGCTAGAAGAATGTCTCAATGAAAAGAGTTTGATTGAACTACCCCCTAGGTTATTTTCAATAGATGAAGAGGTTCATAAAATAGGTTATTTACCTTCTCAATGTCTTTTTGTCTCAATCCATATAAACAATAGTAGAATATCACCTATAGTCATATGCTAGAACATAGTTAGGTTGCCTCTAGAAAGAAAGTTTATTGTGTATTGGAATTGGAAAGGATACAAGAAGGGTTTTAAATGTTGTGATCAAAGTAAAAAAGTTAATCATTATGTACCAAGGAGATATAACCTATAGTTAGTCATGAATAATTACTCATAATCAATACCCCATTTGTAACCTACAAGCCTCTTGGAGAATCAACATGTTTGTTCCAAAGAGAGAAGATAAAGTTTTGAGTTAATGGAGAGTAAAAAAAAGTTAAAAGATTAAGATGTGTTATAATTTTGTTGATGATGTCTTAGAACCAAAAGAGATAGCCAATGTGCTTCTATAACTAGTTTATATATTCACATAGTCAACACATATAGCCAGTCTTGGGGATGTTTGAGGTTTTGAAGCCTCTATAGGTGTAATTAAACCTTAAAATTTATTAAAAATAGTTATTATAACTTGATTTATCTATTTATGTTATTCTCAAGGTTAGTTAATTAGTGGAAACATTCACTATTTTGTGTCATGCATCCTTTAGTTAGTAGTCAATGATGAGACTAGGTGGATTATTTAGATGTTTAAAGACAAGACAAGAAACTTAGACTTAATAAAGGGGGTTTTGAGGACATAATAAGTGATGGTAATTGTATTCATAAGCTTTATGAGATTGATAATAGTCAAGATTCAAGTCAAAGTTCCTTAAGGGCTAGCAAATAGAGGTAGACCTTAAAACTAGTTTTAAACCCTATTATCGTATTAAGTCATTTCTAGGTCCTAATTAAACATTAATGGTCATAATAATGGTGTGGAGAGTTAATGAAAATCCTAATAATTTTTTTGGATCAAGGTGATGCAATAAACTCATTATTTTAGCCCTTAGACCTTATTTGGCTTACATAGTTTGAAGAGTTATCAAAGCACACTTTTTAATGTTCATATCTCCACACACATTTGTATGGGAACCTAATTTATTTAAGATATTTTAAGGGGTCAATGGAATAAAGATCCATAGAAAGAATTTTTGGTTTGGAGCTCCATACTGTATGAACCATCTTTAAGATGGTGGACCTCTAAAAACCTTGTTAAAACCCTAGAAGGTACCTGATGAAGGAAATATGATTTAAAGTGCATAAAAATGAAGTATTTGAGCCATGAAAATATATTTATGGTCTTCTTAGGTATCCTAAGTATCATAAAAACCTATTGGTTAACACGTACAAATATCATGTTGAATCAACCAGGTTGAAGAAGGCTATTTTGAGCCTATGAGTAAGGGATTGAAGATTATTTGCATATATAATGAGTATAAGAGAGAGAATGGGTCCTAAATTACCTAAATAATGTTTTAATAACCATTTATAGGAGTCTCCATGACTAGTTCTACAAGCATATAGACTTGGGTGTTTAAATGAAAGATTGTATGTATGTGGATAGAGGGACAATAATCTATTCAAGCCAACCTTGTTACTCCAAGGAACTAAAGGGATGATATTAAATTTAAAGATAGTGTATAAGAGCCTTGAAACTCAGTTTAAAGATAAAACACTAAGAATCCTATATTAGTATATGTTTGTCTATTATCCTCATTAAATAGTGTCATCTAGAAGAGTGAGCATACGCCAAGATTAGATCATAAGAACACCTCCAATCTTCATTAATAACATTATCAAGTTGTTACATGGATGTATATCAGATATGAGATGCAAAGGAGATGTTATGGCTAGTCATTTTAACCTTAAGACACCTAACACTATTCAAAAAGCATGTTTCTTCCCTGATAGGTGAATTCACATGCTCACTACTATATTAATATTTTGTATGGGATTTTGGACACTTTAGGAGAGGTATATAGATTAGTCTACTAGAGTTTTATGGAATTAGTTTACATAATTAGCCCATAAACTCTATGAATAATTGTTAAGAGTCTTGGGTTCTCTAAAACCCCAGTTAGGACATGACCATAAATATTTAAGGGAAAAGGCATACAAAAAAATTGAAATCACTTGAAAACACATAATTAATGTTGTCCACTTAAAGAGGGTCATGATCATGGTACTTAATTGTATGGATCTGTCAAAAAATAGTACTTTTTTAGGAAAAATGGCATAAAATGAGGTATAATTTAGTTTAAGAAATTTCAAATCATTGTTAATGTTTACCTAAGACTTGTTTCACTTCCTTAGATCATTAGGTGTTCACTTATTTTCTTTTAAGTACCTATACTAGCCTTCACTAATCATCCAGTCTATGATACTAGTCAAGATGGCCTAATTGTTCAAATAAGAGTAAAGTTGTAGATGGAAGAAGTATTGTGCATACATAGACTATATGTGGTTAGTGAAAAATATAGAAACATCCATAATTTCCCCTTGAAGCATCAAGTTCCATATTTATGAGCATTTATAAAGGTTTATTGGTGATTTTGTGGATATAGTCAACCCACAAGAAGAGGTAATCAATTGAGACTTCATGAAAGTTTGTTACTTATGTCTATTAAATGTTTTTAATAGATAAAATAGAAGGAATTCAATTAATATGGTGTGCATATAAATTTCATGGGTTAATTGTTACTAAAAATATACTTTGACCATCATAAAGACACTCTTTGAAGACACTTCAATGCATGGAAAGCTATTGTAACTATCATGTGGAATAAGTTATGGTATTTTTACTTCTTCCAAGACTTTTATGCCACTTTCCCTTTTCTTATCTCCATTTTCTTATACTTATTGAGTTTGGAAGGCCTATTTTGGTATCCCTTAGGTTGGTATAACAAAACTCTACTAAAATTATATATTGCACCTTGAATTAATAAGAAAAACTTATTGGAGACTTCTTCATTGGTATTAGTGTGTATCTTGATTGTTAAATTGTAGAAAACTATGAGATTCATCTACCTTTGTAGGTCCTCTCCTTCACCTAATGATATGTTGTCATCCTCTATAGGTCATATGAAGTGTTAAGAGGTAGAAGCTATGTTGAAGAGTGATTTAGTTTTTAGTGTCTTATATATACCTCCATTATTTAAAATTCAAGTTGAATACCTTTTATCAAACCTCCATATGAAATAATTACATTTAGGACTATTTTAGGGAGCCTATCTAATAAAATATTTATATTTTGATTCATAAGTATGCTTAAGAATAATGTTAAGATAGGATCATTGAAGAATTGGTTTATCACCATCCCTACTAAATAGTTTCATTTTAAGGTATCATTCTATCTCTTTTCATCCTAATACAAATAGGTTTTAGAAGAAGAGTTCAAAGTTGATATATTAGGGGAGATAACCCCATAAGCTAGAGGTATCCCATAACCTTTAGGCCAATCCCATGTTAGTATATGTTTGAAGCAAAAGTGAACAATCTCATTTAGAGGGTACAACTTGGGTTTCTAACAATATTGACACACCTGATAGGACATGCTCATTCAAGAGACTTGGATCATGCATTTGTAGGTTTAAACATATCAACAAGCTTCAAAGGTTTTAGAGGTAGATATCTATACACATTTCATGCCAAGAGTGGTTAAAAGATCTTCCTCAAAAGGTAAGGAGACTAAATTTATTGAGTTATCTTTGGATACAGTTAAGAAAAATAAATATTTCAAGTCTAATCCCAATCCTGCATGTCTTAATTCTCCTACTTTTACCCAAAAAACTAATTTTATCCAAATAAATACTATTGTAAATTCTACACTTTAAATGGATATTCCTAGGAGGAAAGTGTTTATTAATTTTAATGGTGGAATCCCCTTAAACCTTAATAAGTTTGATGACATACCTATTTTTACCCTAAAAATCCTTCCTTTTTTCACAAGAGATAACTCAACTACCCCTGTATAACATACTTCAAACATAAACAATCTAGGTTTGGTACATAATTTAACCTAGGAGAATGTGGCTCTAATATTATTTTCAACTTCCTTTAAAGGTAAGGTATTCCAATGGTATACGGGTTTATCACCTACATCCATTAAAATATAGGATGAGTTTAGAGAAGTCTTGTGTAAACATTTTGAAGATAAGATTGATCATCTCTTCTTTGTGGGATAACTTACTACAATCAAAAGAAACCCCCAGGAGTTCATGGTAGACTTCAACTATAGGTTTCAAATACTTGGGATAGATCCATACAATTATTAAACCCACTCCTAATTATGAATTCTTATATTCCTTGAGATCTTTAAATTATGATATGGTAGTTATGATACAATCAATGAGGGGAAGTACCTTTCCAGAAGCCTATCAAGTAGCCATAAGGGCTAAGAATTGCCTAATCCAAGTAGGTAAACTCACCCCTAGAACACCCATGCCTATGTTCCCAAAAAATCACCCCCTATGCCTATAATTTATCCATTACCAACCCTAACTAATCTTAATTAAACAAATGGTATCTAAATGGACAGATTGGGTAAGATAGAGGGGTTGTTTAGAGTCCAAAATAACAATCTACTGGCTTTAAAAAGGAAATAAATTCCACTTCATAGGCCTTATCAAGTAGCTTATCAATCTCATAAGAAATCCTATTAGTATAACATACCTCTTTATCAACCCAATAAGTAGGGTCAAGGTTAGATTAGACAAGCAAGACCATATAATGCCTACAATCCCAATGTTGCTAGTATTTTTAGAGCCTTGGTTCCAACTTAGAACAATTATGATCAAGAAGGTCAGTGTTCTAATCAATGAGGACAATCAAATTATATGAAAATGGATCAAAGTGGTGAGGTGGATCAAGCATCCTTCATCCAACAAGGTCTTTCTCTTGTACTACATGATAATCTAATACCTTTATAACACAAGGAAGCTCATCTATCACATGGAGACACTCCTTTTATAAATCAAGATGAGGTACCAAGTCAGCAAGGAGTAAGTGGAAGAAAAACACTCTCTTAAAATACCTTTTCCAATTTCCAAGAAAGAGAACATCCCCTTGATCAAGTGGAAGCTAATTTGGGCCAGAATATAGATAATATGGATAACTCAGTTGTAGCTCACATAAGGGCCAAAATAAGGTTAGTTGGTGATGTTTTGGGTTTGGAAAAGGCAACCACTCTACCTTTTCAACTACCTCAATATACTACCACTCAAGGTCCAACTCATAAGTCACCATCAACTCATAAAATACAAGATGGGAAGGGGCATAATTAGAAAGGTCTTTTCATACCACAACTTACACAAGCTTCATGTAACATTTATGCCCCTAAGTTGCATTCCAAAGTAGCCAATAATCCTCTTAGCATTGTTTATTAGATGAATAATGTCCATGTCTCTATCCCTATATGGGACACATTGCTTATTCTAGGACAAAAAGATATACTACAATAAGAGCTCTCCAAGCTTCATGTTTTGGACAAACAAGTAGAAAAGGTAGGTTCATTCCTTACTAATTATATTCAACCTCATCAGTCCCAAGTACCAAAGGTAGTTAAAAAACCCCATTTATATCTTTCAATCATCACAGGTGATTCCCTTATACATAATTACATGATCTATATTGGGGCTAGTACCTCTTTCATGCCTAAATCCATAGATGATAAATTGAGACTTAAATATGAACCTAGTGAAAAAAGAGTTTTATAGTTGTATGGGTATCCTACTAAGATCGTAGGTGTCCTTAAGGACCTTAATATCATTTTGGATACTTATCCTAATTGTATTATATCTCAATATGTGGTAATATTTTATCTTCCCCCTACTTTACTTTATGTTTATCCAAGGATTTTACTACCGAATAGTGGGTTATCTCTCTTCTAATTGGTCCTATATAGTTTTTAGAACTAGGTATGGGACAAAGATTACCATAAGGTTTGAAATTATATCTAGGTTCCATTTAGAGATTTATATGTCCAACTTATCAAATGCCAATTGCACTATCTTAGATGAGGATAAACACTTCAATCACTTGAAGGTATACCAAACTTTCTCCTTGATGAATGGGCAACATATGATCATGTTTATGATCCAAATAAAAACATTGAAAAATTAGGTTTGGGTGTGTTTTACATGAATGAATAAGGTGTCATAATACTTGAGAGCATGAATATAATAATATTATTCAACTAACAAAGAATTATTATAGAGGAATATTATATAGCCAAAATAATAACACAACAATATCCTAAAATATAAGATGGTGCAATAACAATAAACCTAGAATGGAGTTCATGAGTAAAACCAAAAAAACAAATAAATAATAAATTCTTTGGTGAATTAATTACCTTATTAAAATCTAACATTCTCCCCCTTAATTCAACATAGCTTGAAGTGAACAAGAGAGAAATTCTCTAAATGCCTCAAATTTGTCATGTACAAGTGAATTGGTGAAAACATCTGCACATTGTTCTTCTCTCAATCAATATTGGAGATGGATGTTGTGTTGTTGTACATGTTCAAAAATGACATGAACTTGCACCTCAATGTATTTTGTGCATTCATGATAGACTAGATTATGAACAAGTTTGAGAACACCCTCATTATCATAATACAGGATAGTGGATGTCTTCCATGGTACTCCCAATCCTTCCAATATGTGACATAACCTTATCACTTCATTGATAGCTCCTCTTGTAGAATGATATTATGCTTCAGTGGAAGATAAAGAAACAAATTTCTATTTATTTCTCTCCCAAGATATAGGACTAGATCCTAAAAATAACACATATCCAAACGTGGATTTTCTACCATCAATATTTCCTACATGATCTGAGTCAAAATATCCTATCAAGAAGAATTGTCATTCTTCTTATAGTCTAAGCTAAAGTCCATTATACCCTTGATATATCTTAGTATTCACTTTCTTGCTTTCTAGTGAGACATCTTTGGCTCATGCATGAATTGTGAAAGATATCTAAATGCATAGCTGATGTTTGGCCTAGTATATGTTAATTAAATAAGACTCCTAAGAAACTACCGATAGAGAATTGTATTTACTTATGGTGATGGATCTGTATGAGAAAATTGAAGCCTTGTATCCATAGGTGTAGCAATTAGATTACTGTCCATCATCTTGAATTTATTGAGCATTATCTTGTCATATTTCATTTAGGGTGCAAAGATGTGGTATTACTTTTTCCATACTTCTAATCCAAGACAATAGTGTAGAATCCCAAGATCTATCATGTCAAATGGTTAGTTAAGATCTTTCTTGGTTGCATCTATCATCTCCACTAAACTTCCAATGATGACTAGATCATCGACATATACTAAAATAATTACAATCTCTCCCCCTTGCTAATCTAGGTAGAGATTTGGATCATAGGGGCATCTCTAAAATCCATGTTGGATGAGATGTTCATCAATCTTTATGTACCAAGCTTGGGGAGCCTATTTGAGACCATACAGAGTTTTTATGAGTTTACATACTTTTCCTTCATTACCATGTGAGACAAAACCATTTGGTTGTGTCATGTAAACTTCTTCTTGTAGATATCCATTGAGAAAGGCCCTTTTAACATCCATTTGATGGATCTTCCATCCAAATTGTGAAGCTAAAGCAAATATCATTTTGATTGTTTTGATCTTGGTCATAGGAACAAAAGTCTCTTCATAATCTATGTTTTCCTTCTATGCATAACCCTTTGCTATGATTCATTCTAGATGCTTATTAATACTAACATATGATTAATATTTAATTTTGTAAACCCATTTACAATTGATTGGCTTCTTCCCTGATGGAAGATCTTTAAGATTTCATGTTTTGTGTTTCATCAGTGATTAGTATTATCCATCCATGGAATCCTTTCAAGGTTTAGACTCTAGGGCTTCCTAAACTATTAAGGGCTCTATTGACTCTACAACTATGCTCATTAGGGAAAATTTGACATCATCTTGAGTCATGCTATGAGTCATTGGTTTAGTAGTCGAGGTGTCTAGAATTCTATCCATTTTAGCATCTCTTAATGTACTTGTATACCATTTAAGCATACATTTCACTATTCTCGTGAGTTGATTTGCATTAATTGACTGATCATCCTCATCATCATTATCACCTTTAGTGTGGTTATGTCATTCTAAATTATTTAGAGATCTGATTATTGAGCCATGTGAGTTTGTGGAAGATAAAATGGTTTTACTTTTCTCATAAAACTCAACATCCCTATTGATAGAGATATTCTTTTTTTTAGGGTCCATCAATTTGTAGGCTAATTACTCTTCACTGTACCCTAAGAATATATAAGGCATGGATCTATTTTCCCATTTCTTTCTCTCTTTTTTAAGAACATGCATATAATCCTTACATCCGAAAACTGGAAGATGAGCAATGGAAGGTTTACGCCCTGTCTAGGCTTCATGTCGAGTCATATTATGAAAAGCTATAGTGGGTGACCTGTTCAACAAATAAACTATTGTTTACACTAATTTTACCCAATATGTGTGTGTTAAACCAAAATCTTCAATCATACTATGCACCATTGCCATGATAGTGTGGTTATCTCATTTTACAACACCATTCTATTATAGAGTGTATGGTGGAGTCATTTGTCAACGAATTCCACGTTCTTTCAAATAAGTTAAAAAACTTTACTGGTGAATTGTCCCCCTTGATTTGAGTAGAGAGCCTTGATTTGATGACTAGTTTCTATTTCAACTATTGCTTTGAACTTTTTAAAAGTATTTTAGGCTTGGTCTTTGGTATTTAAATAGTAGACCCACATTTTGCATGAGTATTTATAAATTAAGAGAATGAAATACTAAAACCCATAGTGGTTGGATCTCATGGGGCTGAAAAGATTGGTATGCACTAGATCAAGCTTACCAAATGATCTTGAGGAACTTTTACCAAAAGATGTCTGATGTTATTTCCCTGCTAGACAACTAGTGTAGAGATCTATATTTTTATTCAACTAAAGAAGTCCATAGACCATTTTCTTATCGCTAAGTTCTTTGAGGTATCAAAAACTTACATGATCATATTTGTGATACCATAGATTGGCTGAGTCTAAATCTTAAGCTACAAGTGCTTGATTATTTGATTAAACAAAGTCAAGTTGGAACATTTTTATAAATCTTGAGGCTTGTGTAACAATTCTCAAGAATTTTGACTTACCTCTGATCAAACACATCTTTTTTCCACTTTTGTAATCAAAGTCAACCTTGAGGTTGTGGTTAAGTAGTTGACTGATTGAGAGTAGATTATTTGCAAGTCTTGGGACATACAAGACATTTGAGATTTTACAATCATGTCATCCAAGTGGTAAGGAAATATTACCAATGCCTTGAACTCACTAGGATGAGTCATCACCCAAAGAGACATGATTTTTTAGGAAGTCTCATTCATGCTATAAAACAAATCTTGTCTTCTAGTCATATGTCAAGTTGCACATGAGTTGACATACTAGATAAAACTTTATGATGTTGATTTGTCATGATACTATATAGCATATAAGAAGTCCTCATCGAATTTTGTGTCTTCTTGTTCAATAATGTTACCTTGTTGATTGGATTTATTCTTCCAGTGCCCTTTCTTTTATCCTTGTCCTTTATGTGGAAGAGATGATTATTGGTGATTTGGCTTCTTGTTGCTTAAAGAGCCTTGTGTAAATGAGTTATACCAATAATTATTTAGCTCATGGACTATTTTTCCACATATAAGGAAAAATTTCTATTAATTATCCCCTTGTGAATGATGTTGTTGAGCTTCATTTGGTTTAGAAGACTTGATCTGATTCTTTCCTTTCTGTTGATTAGAGGCAAGAGCATGTTCTTCTAATTTTTCTTATTTTTTTATGCATATACTCTTCCTATTGTAACATGTGTGCCAACTTGTCAAAAGATGGTTTTTGTGCTATGATTTTCAAAGTAGTCACAAAGATCCTATAAGATGGTGGTAGTGCTCTTAAGACAATAGATACAAGAGATGCATCTAACATTGTTTCACCCAATGCTTGAAATGGGGCCCTCAGGGTTAAAATATGGTGAAAAAATATTTTACTTGTTCATTGGACTTAAATTTGAGGGAATGAAGTTGAATCTATAAATGAATAATTTTTCCTACATTTTTGGCCTCATATACTATCTAGTGCGTATCCCAAGCATCTTTTTTTGTTGTGGCCTCACAGATATGAGGTTGTACCTCATCTGATACCCCAAAAAATATTATAAACTTTATCTTCTAATTGGATTATCAAACTTAATTTGATGTTCAATGTCAGTAGCATGTCGAGTAAGAGTGCCATTTACAATAGGCCAAATGTCTTCAAATTCCAAATATGTCTTGATTTTAGTTTTCCAAGCAGCATAATTATCATTGCAAAGAAGCTATGAGTTTGGCAAAAAAAAATTTGGCTCATTTTTGGCCATTTGTAGAATCTAACCAAAGGTGATAGATTGGTTCCTTATCACTCCAAGTATCAATGTCTCCCTTTCTATATACTGTCAGTCTGTTATACATGACCTTTCTTTATACGTACCCTTTCTTTATACCCATCGGTATGTGGAATATATTCACCCTTTTTATATACCCGATGGTACATGAAAGAAGCATAAACATATGGGAAATATCCTAGTAAATGGTACTTAGATAGTACTAAAAAGGGTTTGTTCAATCACTAACACCTAATTAGATGGATTTTCATATATGTGAACATAACTTTGTTATATACTTAGAAATACCACCAGTCAGGATTTATGCCCTTTAATTGAAATGAATAGGTAGATGAAGGGCTGGCTATGAGTGCATGTGCCCTTATTTCTCCCCAATTATTTAAAGGTATGATGCCTAGACATCATTGTTGTAGCTATGTTAGGCTATGGATGTAGTAACTCAAGCATGATAGCTTTACCCATAAACGTGAGTCAGAATCACCGCTTGTATCTAACACTGTGATTGAGTTTAAAAACTCATGATTTGTTAAATATTTACTTACAAAAAATAAATATTACACTTCTTGGCAAATAAATATAATATACAAAATACTAATTTTGTTATTTAAAATAATATCCCCCTTTTGTGTTTTATTTAAAAAAGACAAATTGGGCTCTTTGGCCTCTTTTTGGCAATTTTTTTTACTTTGCCTTTCCCCCCTTTTTTATTATTATTATTTTTTTTTGTTTTATTACATTTTTAGCTAAATTTAGCTAGTTATAACTAAATTGAAGAATTGCCAAATTTAGAGGGATTACTAAATTTTTTTAAAGGGGATTTAAACCTCCCACCTCATCCTTTATGAAAAGAAATTCTTACCAACTCACCTATGAGTTAATACTTGTCTTAATAAGACAAAACTGATATTTAAAGGTTTCAAATTGATGATTTGAAGACAAAACCACTATCCTAGCCAATACCATGGGTTTACTTGAGAGGCAGTTTTTGAAAAATTTGCAGGAAAGGAAATATTTTCTAAGCAGTTTTGATAAATAGAAAGGTGGTTTTGAATTATAAGAGGTGGCCTTGAAATATATTTACTATAAATGAATGTATTTTGAAGGTGGTTTGGAGGATTTAATAGGTTGGGCACTTTAGGTAAATCCTAAAATTTATAAATTTCATATTATAATTTATAAACTCAAAAAAAAATGCCAACCTCCTTTTGTAGCTTTTGTGGTTTTTTTTTAAAATGCCAAGATTTTTTTCATTATTTTGCTCCTCATATCAAATGGATGCCAAGCTTCATCCTTTATTTTATTTTTTTAATGTTGATATTTTGTTTGGATCCACATTCTAGTCAATTGAGAAAATTGTTTTACTCACCATGCCTCCAATCAAATCAGAATAGATGTTAAACTTGACAAAGATTCCTTTTGTGTGGCTAGTTGGAATTATTTCCAAAGCTTTGCCTTAGCGAGGCACTTCCATTAGTGGCTAAAATATTATAATGTGATATTTAATTATAATGCAGGTTTGAATATGGACTCAAGAGTGCACAGGCTCTTCCCACGGTCCTCATTCAACCTCACAGGTTCAAAAGTGAGAGCTCATGCTTCTCCTTCTATAAATTCTTCAACAAACCTCCTACTCTTAAACCAAATGAGAACCTGAATATAATAATATTATTTATCTAACAAATAATTATTACAAAGGGCTATTATATAGCCAAAATAATAACATAATAATATCCTAAAATATAGGAAGGTATAATAACAATAAACTTGGAATGGAGTTCATGGGTAAAACCAACAAAAAAAATAAATAATAAAGTATATGGTGAATTAATAACCTTATTAAAATCTAACAATACCAAGTCTCACTAACACAATACAAGAGCATGAAGGAGTTTGGAATTTATTTTTTGATGGGTCTAGATCAAAGAATGGGAGTGGGGTAGGTGTTATTCTTGTCTCCTCTCAATCAAAGTTACTATTTTTTTCTAAGATTCCAATTCAATTGCACCTCTAATACTATAGAATATGAGGCCCTCATTCATGGTCTATAGTGGGCAAGCAAGAGAGGTATTAATCTTATAAAAGTTAAAGGAAACATTGAATTAGTAGTGTAGCAGGTAAGAGAGATTTTTGCATCCAAGACCACAACATCAAAAATCATAAGATCAGACTATTTTTGGCCCACATTGTTTAAAGACTCACATGGTTGGGTTAGAATATGCTCCAAATGTGTTATGTTTATCAGTAAGCAGAGACTAGTTGTCATGCCTCTGGAACCCATTCACGTTGAGAAACCCTTCATAAAATGAGGATTAGAATTCATACGTATGATTCATCCCCTATATAATTATGGGAATAAATGGGTTTTATCATCCATTTATTACTTCACTAGGTGGGTGGGGAAATTTTCACTAAAGGAAGCAAATGAGAACTCAGTTTTAGAGTCTTATGATAGCCTAGTGCCTAGGTTTGGGGTCCCTTACACCATTATATCAAACAATACTTTTGCATTTATAGTGGAAAAGTGTGTGAGAGGGACCTTGATCATGGCATCTATCTCAAGTCCTCATCCAACTACTCTCCTTAAGGTAATGGACAAGTAGAGTCCACCAATAAGAAATTGATTAGGATCATAAAGAGGACAATGGAGGACAACCAAAGAGAATGGCATACTAAGTTAAAGATTTCCTTGTGGGTAGATATAATCACTCCAAATAATTCTATTGGTCACTCTCCTTACCTCCTAGTTTATGGTAGAGAATCACAACTTCCCATTTCACTAGAACTGTCAACCTTGGAACTTGCACATTAGTTTGAACTCATGGAGAATGATTCAATGGAAGTAAAGATGAATGAGTTGAGATATTTGGAATAAACAAGGGAAAATTATACACATGCTATATGGTCCAACCAAGACCAATTCAATTTTTTTTTAACAATAGAGATTCATTCAAGACCTTTGAACAAGGTGATATTGTACTCAAGTGGGATGAAAACTGTGCCAAGCTAGGTAAACATTCAAAATTTGATAGTCTTTAGATTGGTCCATCTTTCATTACTTATTATAAGGAGATTAATGATTTACAATTGTCTAATTTGAGTGGTGAGGATATTCCTATTCTTATTAATGGGATGTTCCTCAAGTATTGCTATTAAAATCACCAATCCTCTTGTACATAGTAGTAGTTTCCTTCCTCTATGTGTTGTTGCACATGTTTGTTAGCTATTTTTTTATTTTAGTCATTTTTTTTTGTTTCCTTTTTTTGTTTTGTTTTTTTTCATTATGTTTAAGTATATAAGGTTAGATAGTTTCAAAGTGTAGTCAAGGTTTTTTTTTGTAATTATGAATGATAAGAAAGATATTCTAGGTTCTTTTGACCAGCAGGATGGTCAAACCAATTGAGTCACCAGAAATGTCGACCACTTTCTATCTTCAGGTCTATAAAGTTTTCAACTTAAGTATTAAGATATTTTTTCCAACAATAAAGCATCATAGTTTTCATATAACTTGAAATATTAGGGAGATTCAAAGGTATGTCATTGACTATAACATGAAAGGAGTAAGTCTTAATGTCTTGTCATTGTCATGTCTCTATTTCAACTTGTGTTAAGTATTACCATGATGTTTGAGTATGTTTGGATGTCCTTGACAAAGTATTTAAGTGGTATTATATTATAGAGTGTCTTAATGAATATGGTTGAAGATGGAAACTGATGACTCACCATGATATTTTATAGTGTATTTGGTATATGTAAGGTATGGTTGACTATAAGCTTTGAAAGTGTGAACAAGATACATAAAATCCTCATTGAAACCTTTTATAAATCTATAAGGTATCATTTATGATATTCATTAGCAAATATCCTTTTGAAGCTATATGTATATTGTCTAAAACAAAGGTTTTAGTCTTAAAATAACAAATTTTGACCTCAAAAGGCCACTAAAGAATAAAACATATCCTTAATCACCCTCATGTTCATGATATTTCTTTAGTAAAATGGTTTTATGTTTTAAAGTTCCCCCCTCCATGAGTCTAGAACATTATTTTGCCATTAGGAGAGCTCACATGTGTGAAAACATGCCCCTTTTTGCTATCCAAAATGTGTTACTTATTTTAGGATGCCTTTTGAATCAAATTTTCCCTCATATTTTCCTAAAATGGTGGTTTAAAACTGAAACATGAGGAAATAAAGGAGAATTTGTAGGATTCAAAACTCTTTTCAAGTGGTACAGATCTATATAGTACAAATTTGCTCAGAAGAAGTCATGGATATGTAATAAGGTTTTTTTATAGGCACATGGTGAAGAGATTAAAGTGTTACAAGGCTTGAAAGGCCAAAAATGAATGTAATTTCCCTACTCATTTCATTGGTATACATCAAGAGCACTTCAGGTTTGTGCTCAATCCATACAGGAGAGAGAGAGAGAGAAAAAGGATTCAAGCTCTTAACTAGAGGAACTAGACCTTATAACCTTCAAATCATGAGTAATGGTTGTTGGTTTAGTATTTTCAAAATTTTAGACAAATTATAAGAACTTCAGGAGGCTGGTCACAATTCACACCTACAGAAGGCAAAAAAAGCAATACAGTTTTGATGAGTTTTTGATAGTTTTGGTTAAACTAATGATTTTTCCTAATTCTTTAGGCCTTTAAGTGAATTTTCATGACATATAATTTATTTACACATTTGTCAGTCTATAGGGCTTAATAACACATAAGCTACCAAATATATAGCCTACAATAAATTTTAAATGGTTGTAAAGTTCAATGATGGATCCAAGGTTGTCAAGATACAATAATATATTATATGAAATGTTTCATTCCTGACAAGATGTCCTTATTTAACTTTTATCACGATTCATCAAAGTTTCATAGCTTAAAAACCACCAATATATGATTAAAAACTTTCATAATCTCACTTAACAGATGTTAAGGTCACTTATCAAATGTTAAGGTTGTTTGTAAAATCCTAGGTTTCTCTTTTCATTACGTATGCTTCATTAAGGATCTCCAAACTATTATATTTTCTTAGGCATATGTATAAGATTTCTAGGATCCTTTTAGAATGTCTTAAGATTGGATTAATGATTTTTTACAACCCCCTCATGATTCATTCCATTTTCATATCTTATACATTACTATTCAAGCATTGTTATGAGATTAATACTCCATTCCTAGTTTTTGTATATCCCATTATTATCATACATACATATCACTACTACTTATCCACATTCACACCATAGATCCAATGTTTTGGTACTCTTAAATGTTTTTAGGTATCATCATGGTCATAAATATGATTTATATATCCTAAAACACTAAAAAAGGATTAAATTTTAACCTATAGCCAAGGTGAAAGTATAGTCAAATATACTACATGGAAAGTGGTGTATAGAGGAGTCTAGAAGAATGTCTCAATGAAAAGAGTTTGATTGAAATACCCCCTATGTTTTTTTTAATGTATGATGAGGTTCATAAACCATTTTTTTGACCTTCTCAAGGTTGTGTTATCTTAGTTCATACAAACAATAGTATACCATCACCTACAGTCATATGCTAAAATACAATAAAGTTGCCTCTACAGAGTAAGTTTCTTGTGTATTAGGTTTGGAAAGGATAAAATCTAGGTTATTAATGTTGTGATCAAAGTAAAAAATTTCATCATTGTGGACCAAAGATATATAACCTATATTAAATCATTAACAATGATTTATAGTCAATATCCAAGTTGTAACTTAGTTGCTTCTTGGAGAATTAATATGTTTGTTCCAAAGAGAGAAGACAAAGTTTGTATGAGTAAGAGTTATGAGTTAATGGAGAGTAAAAAAAAACTAAAGGATTAAGATAGGTTATAATTTTGGTAATGACGTCTTAGACCCAAAAGAGATAGCTAATGTACTTCTACATCTAATCTATACATTCACATAGTTAACACATATAGCCAGTCTTGGGGAAGTTTGAGGTTTTAAAGCCTTTATAGTTGTAATTAGACATTCAAATTTCGTAGCAATAGTTATTTTAACTAGATTAAGATATTAATTATATTATCAAGGTTATACAATTAGTATAAACATTCACTATTTTATTTTAGACATACTTTGGTCAGTTAACAGTCAATGATGAGACTAGGTGGATTATTTTGAGGCTTGAGGACAAGACAAGAAGATTAGAATTCATAAAGGGGTTTTTAAGGCCATAATAAGTGATGTTAAGTGTCTTAATATGCTTTATGGGATTGATAATATTCATGTTTCAAGTCAAATACCCTTGAGGGATAATAGATGGAGGTAGACCTTAAAACTAGTTTTAAACCCTAATATCATATTGAGACATACTCAAGGCCTCATTGCATTTTAATGTTCATAATAATGGTGTGGAGAGTAAATTAAAATCCTAATAGAAATTTTTGTATTACGGTGATGTAATAAGCTCATCATTTTGGCCCTTAAACCTTCCTTGGCTTACATTATTTGAATAGTCAATTGAAGCACACTTTCCAACATTCATATCTCCACACACCTTTTACATGGGAACTCAACCTATTCAGGAAAGTTGAAGGGGTAAATGTACTAAATATCCATAAAAGGAAGTTTTGGTTTGGATTTCCATACTATATAAACCATCATTAAGATGATGAACCTCCAAAACCCTTGTTAAAGCCCTAGAAGGTATCTGATGAAGGAAATATGCTTCAAAGTGCATCCAAATGAAGTGTTTAAGACATGAAAAGATTTTTATGGTCTTCCTAGGTCTCCTAAGCATCACAATAACCTATTAGTTAGCAATGCAAAGATCATGTTGTACCAACCACACTTAAGAAGGCTATTTTGAGCATATGAGCAAGGGATTGAAGGTTATTTTCATATATAAGAAGATTATAAGAGAGAATGGGTCATAAATTCCAGAAATTATCTTGTAATAACCATCTACATGAGTCTCCATGACTAGTTATATAGGCTGATAGAACTAGGTGTTTAGATGGAAGGTTGTATACATGTAGATAGAGGGAAAATAGACTATTAAAGCCAACCTTATTACTCTAAGGGACTAAAGGGATGATATTAATGTTAAATATAGTGGATAAGAGCCATGAAAATTAGTTTAAATATAAAAATTTAATAACCTTATAGTAGTAAATGCTTGTTAATTATCCTCATTAAACAATGTCATCTAGATGAGGGAGCAGAAGGCAAGATGAGATCATAAGGACACCTCCAATATTCATGAACAACATTATCAAGTTGTTATAGGGATTTATATCAGATATGAGCTTCAAATGAGATGTTATCACTAGTTATTTTGACCTTAAGACACCTAACGCTACTCAAAAAACATGTTTCTTCCCCAAAAGGTGACTTTACATGCTCACTACTATATAGATTTTTTACATGGGAAATTGGGAAATTTAGGAGAGGTGGAGGGCTTAGTCTACTAGAGTTTGGTGTAAATAATTTAGATATTTAGCCCCTAAACTATATGAATCATTGTCAAGAGTCATGGGTACTCTTAAACCTCTCTAAAACCCTAGTTAGGACCCAACTAGAAAGATTTGAGGGAAAAGGCATCCAAATAGATGGGAATCACTTGAAAAACACCTAACTCATGTTTTCCATTCAGAGAGGGTCATGATAATGGTACTTAGTTGTATGGATGGTAAATGAACCTATCAAAAAATAATATTTTTTTAGGAAAAAGGGTAGAAAATGAGGTACAAGTTAGTTTAAGAAGCTGAAAATCATTGGAAATTTTTTCCTGAGACTTGTTTCACTTCCTCAAATCATGAGGTGTTGACCTATTTTCTTGTAAGTACCTATACCAGCCTTCACTAATCAGCTAGTTTGTGAGACTAGTCAAGATGGCCTAATTATTTAAAGAAGAGTAAAGTTGCAGATGGAAGAACTCTTGGGATTAGAGAGACTATATGTATTTAATGCAACATATAAAACCATCCATAATTTACCCTTGAAGAAAGAAAGTTCCATATTCATGAGCATTTATTAAGTTTTTTTGGTGGTTCTATGGATATAGTCAACACAAGAAAAGGTAATTAGTTGATACTTCATGGGAGTTGGTTGTTTATGTCTATTCAATGTTTGTAATAGATACAAGAGAAGTAATTTAATTAATATGGCATGAAAATACCTTTCATGGGTCAAATGTTACTAAAAATAGACTTTGACCATTATAAGGACACTTTTTTTAAGACACTTCAATGCATAGAAGACTATTGTAACTATCATGTAGAATAAGTTATGATGTTTTGAATTGTTCCAATACTTATATGCCACTCTCCCTCTTCTTCTCTCCATTTTACTCAATTTATTGAGTTTAGAAGGCCTATTTTGGTATTCCTCAGGCTAGTATAACAAAACTCTGATGAAATTGTATCTTGCACCTTGAATTCATAACAAAAGATTATTGCAAACTTATTCAATGGTATTAGTGTGTATCTTGATTGTTGTCTTGCATAAAAATATGATATCAATATTCCTTTTTAGTTCCTCTCATTCACCTGATTCTATGGTTTCATCCTCTATATGTTATATGAAGTGTTAAGAGGTAGAAGTTGTGTTGAAGAGTGAGTTAGTTTATAGTGTCTTATATAGACCTCCATTATTTTACATTCAAGTTTTAGACCTTTTATCTAACATCCATATGAAATACCTATTTTTAGGATTTTTTGAGGAAGCCTAACTAATAAACTATTTCCATTTTTATTCACAAGTGTGCTTACAAATAATGTTAAGAAAGAATCATTGAAGAATCGATGCATCACTATCCCTAGTATAGATTTTCCTTTTAATTTTTCATTCTATTTGTTTTCACCCCAATACAAATAGGTTTTAGAATAAGAGTTAAAATTTATATAAGGGGAGTTATCCCCATAAGCTATAAATTTGGTTTACCTATAGTTAACCCACAGCCTTTAGGCCAATCCCATGTTAGTCCAAGTTTGAAGCATAAGTGAATAATCTCCTTCAGAGGGTGCAACTTAGGTTGCTAACAATATTATCACAAATTTATAAGGGAATTATCAAATGCAAATGGATTGCCTAATAATTATAATTTTTCCTCTCTATGAATCCATTTCCACTTATAGTACATAACCAATCTAGGATGGACATCATACTCTATCTGAAGTATTAGGTTTTACTCCAATGAAAATTAGAGCCAAAAGGTAGGAAAAATTGTCAAAGCACTTCATAGCCTCCTTGAATGATTTAATTACTATTCAAGAGTGAGGAAAATTTCATCAGTAAAATGGCCATTTCTGAGTTGAGAGGGTCTTTCAGGAAGAACAATGTCCTAGATGAGAACTCATTTAACTCGATGTGTTAATACATATTCAAGAGATTTAATAAATAAAACATATAATGTTATAATAAGGGGTAACATTGAAGTATGGATATAAAGAGACCAAATATATCAAATTTTAAGTCATTGATAATGAGATAGGATTAAGCATCCAAGGAGAAAGTTTGGACAAATGAATTAAAGAATTGGCTAAAGCCAAGATCCTTGAGTAAAAATGCGTGACATATCAGAGCTAATTTCTCTAAATCACATTCTAATCTTGTAGTTAAGTTTAATAGGATCAAATTGGCCCCAATTTACTTCATGATTTAATTTATGGACTATCTAATTTAGATTTTTATGATAATGGGATTGATTTACCCCCAAAATATGTCTTATATAGTCAAAATTAGGTTTAATTTCATCCAACATGCATCACGTATTATAACAATCAACTAATTAGGTCAATACAACAAACAATATGAGTTTCATTAATTGCAAATCACATATTAGACTTGGGTCAGGTTCATGGGGTTCAAATTGGTCCCAATGACCTTAATTTTTTCATTTGTGATAAAAGTAAGGTTGATTAAGTCATATATTACATCATATATAATTAATTGAGCCATAAATTAGGTTCACGAGCATCAATTTAGCCCAAATTACATCCGTAATGGTACCAATTGACTAAATCAATCAATTCATGATGGAATAAGAGATAATTTAGTTATAAATCATGTCTTAATCTTGTAGTTTGGTTGAAGGGGCTCAAATTCACCCCAATTTCCTTTGTGATTGAATTAGTGGACTATTTTATTCATTATATTATGATATTAGGGTCGATTAACCTCTAAATTAAATCTTGTATAGTCAAAATTAGGTTTATAGGGTTTAATTTCATCCAAATTGCATCACTTATTGTAATAATTGACTTATTTGCTCAATATGTCATGAAATATGAGTTATTTTCTAGCCCCAAATCATATCCTAAACTCGTAGTTAGGTTCAACATCTTTAAATTAGCCCAATTACCTTCATGTTTGAATTTATGATAAAATTAGGGTTTAGGGTTGTAAAAATTGACTACTTGGGTCAATTTATCAATAAATATGAGCTAATCTAGTTCCAAACAACATTATATATTTGTATTTAGATGCAATAGGTTTAGATCAGTCCCAATTACCTTCACATATGAATTTGTGATAAAATTGGGATCAATTAACCATATGTTTCATCATATACAATTGATAGAGCCATAAATTAGGTTCATAAGGCTAAATTTGGCCCAAATTTTGTCTCTAATTTCATCAATTCACTAATTGTATCATCTCATTATATTAAAGCTAATTTAGCCTTAAATCATGTCTTACACTTGCAATTAAATTGAAAGAGCTCAAATTAGCCTCAAATGCCTCATTGATTGAATGAATAAACTATTTGGATAATTAAATAATGACTTTAGGGTATATTCCACTCCAAATCACATTATATACAATTGAAAATAGATTGATGTGGCTCAATTTTTGAAAAATTGTGTCACTGATTCCACCATTTGACTAATTGGTTCAATCTATGATGAAATCAAAGCCAACTTAACCTTAAATCACACTGTATAGTTTTAATTAGTTCTAGGGACTCATATTCACCCTAATTGGCTCCAAAATTGAAGCACTCAACTATTTCATTCATTATATGATGACATTGGAGTTTATTGAGCCCAAAACAACATCATATACATGTCAAACTTCATCTATCATTAAACCAAATGATTATTTACTTCATTCTCTAATGAAATTGGAGTATATTTATCCCCATATCATATTTTATAGTCATAGTTAGGTTGAAGGGGCTCAAATTATCCCCATTTACCTTCATATTCAACCAATGGACTATTTCATTTATTCTATTATGACATTGGGGTTGATATCCCTAAATTACATCCTTTATAGTCAAAATTAGATTCATGAGGCTATATATCATTTAAAATACATCATAGATAACACCAAGTCACTCATTCACTCAATATGTTATGAAATATAAGATAGTTTAGCCTTAAATCACATCTTATACATGTAGTTATGTTCAAGGGTTTCAAATTGGCCCCACCTCCCTTCACCATTGAAGGACTATTTTAGATCATATGGAATTATCAACAATCCAATGTTTTGAAAACTATTGGAAATAAATTAGACTATATCAACATTAAGTTGGACTTATTACAAATGAATCACATCTACCTAATGTATTTGTAATAAGTCCAAATTATTTAAAATGGTCATAAATAATTAGTAGTCCAATTTTTAAACACTATTAGAAATACACTAGACTTTATAAAGAATAAATTATAATTTTCAAGAAAATTTTGGACTTATTATAAATAAATCACATCTATCTAATGTATTTGTAATAATTTCAAATTATTTAAAATAATTAGAAACAATTAGTAATAAAATTTTAAAAAACTATCAAAAATAAATTGGATTGTATCAAGATTTAGTTGGACACATTACAAATAAATCACATTTATCTAAAGTATTTGTAATAAGTCTAAATTATTTTAAAATATCATAAATAATTAGTAGTTCAATTTTTGAAAACTATCAAAAATAAGTTGGGCTTTATCAAGAATTACTTGGACTTATTACAAATAAATCACATCTATCTAATTGTGTATAACAATAAAATCACACCATTAGAAGGCATGTGGTCTTTACACACTTGTTTAATGAGGTGATAGTAAATTTATAACCTCTAAGGACATACTATAAAAAAAATGATTGTATCTACCTGCACCATGACCATGTGTTATAATTCCTACCATTAACAACTCTACTATTCTATTGGTAACTACTTTACTTTTTATCATTGTCCTTGGCACAAATGTTTTTTGATGTTCGACCTTATAATGAATGAAACTAAGGCATTATTTAAGTTATTTCTTGGACATTTGTTTATGTGTGTAATATATTTATCTTGTGTAAAGTATATGATTTGAGTTCAACATAAAAAAATTATCGATACGATCTTCTTCATCTCTAGAGAGGGAACCATAGTGTTTTTGTTGAGTCAACACAATAAATATATTTTACTTAGTGAAGTCATAGGAATTAAAAATGGTCACATCATGAAAATTAGTTCTCCACATGTTATTTAATTTTGGTTGGAATATTGACTCAAATTCCATATCTAGTAGTTGTGCATTGATATGGCACCTCATAAATTCTTGAGTGAAAGATGTTTGAAGATCCAAACATTTTCTCATGATAAGTCTATATCTACCTAGGATGTAAGTCATGGATGAACATATGAAAAATCATCCACCGATTAGTCTAACAAATATATAGCTACCATTGTCTTCTTTTATGGCTTTTATCAAAGCATCCCTACATAGAATGTATTTCATTCCCCATTTTTGTGAGAATTTTGAATGTCAAAAAATCTACTTCTCTTCAATCCATATATTCTAAGCCAAGCTTCCAAATAGATCTCAGTACCCTAAAAATCAATGGTAGTTTTCTTTTTATTTTTATTAAAGAAACTAGTAGAAAGGGCATCCAAGATGTGTTGCCTCCTATATGTTGTGGTAAAATCAAGAAACTTTAACCTTGTATATTTTATCATCTCAAATGACAATCTTGATTGAAAACATTTTTTAGTACACCATTTATCTACATACACTTTTGTAATATCATTATCTATGCTTTCATCAAAATCCACTTGGTTGAGTGAAGTGTTTGGCTGATTTTATTTTTAGCTTGCGTAGTTATAGGCACAAGTTAATTTTTTTGGATGCCTTTACTCTAGAAATTCCATGCATGGTAAATTTATTTCTCTACATTTCATGTCCATTATCTTGTTTGAAGACCATCTAACAATATATGTTTTAATTCTCTCTATAATGCAAGTCTCATAATGTTATATAGTGTCCTTCTTGAATTTCCAATTCATTTTCTAACATTAGGATAGGAATGTAAAAAAAATTCTCCCCTAGTTGTATAAAGTCAACATAACCAAAATTAATTTTTTGATCATTTGAAATAATTGTACATTTGTGCAACAAATGTACCCTTTTTTCATTAAATTTTTTTCTTAGGCTATGCAATGTTGTAGGGTCATCGATATATCAAACCAATGAATCCAAGCTAGGGTTTTATTGTTGCAATAGTTATATATAGAATCTAACTAAAAATATTTTGTCCTTCTTCCATGTCATCCTCTATATAAAACTTGTTTGTGATGTGTTGCATCATTCTTGTGCTCCCTAAAGTAAAAATTTCAACTACATCCCCCAAATTATCCATAAAAGCTCCATAAAATAAAAGTGGTAGAGCCAGATCAAAATATTTTGTCACATTAAAAATTACATATTCAATAGGTATTTCTTCATTATGGCATGTGGAAATGATATTTATGGATTCCAAAGAGTCAACATCTAGACCTAGAAATTTTGTTTTATTCCTTAAATAATAACCTTACCATTATTTGTTGGAGAGTTATCATGATGATGTCATGGTGGTGTCATGGAGGTGTCATGTTGAGTTGATGAAGTTATTTGATAGCTTAAGTGACAATGACAAAGTGTGCAATGTTTTTGTCTTAATTTTGCTTGAAGTATACTTGGTTGATCTTCAGTGTTGACATGGCTAGAGAGGTGTTGACGTCTTAAAATTGTGCTAGATCTTAATCAACAATAATGGGAAGTTTCAAGCTATGGGACAATGCGGCTTGAAAACAACCTCCAGATTTTAAAGAAGTTGGTCTCTTCTTTTGTATTGGGTGTTGGGGAAAAGGGATAGGAGACTAAATAGAAATGCAAAATGTAGGAATTGAAACCTAACTATGGCGATGCACCTGAGAGTAATCCTAATCCTAACTTGAGCATAGTGAAACTATTATGTGATTCTATTACATTTAAGAGTAGACAAGTGCATGATCAATGTAAAAGATTGGAATAACAGAAATAGAGGCTCACAACAGGGGAGTCTTTTGCTGAGATACAGGAATTGTCAACAAAGGCATAGTGTTCAATCTTCTTAATAAAATCTTCCAATCACATAGGAGGCACAAAATTCATGCACAGTCATTGAAATCTTTAGATTCAAGAAAGCGAGACAAAAGCAAATAACATTTCCAATCACCACACTAGAAAATCTACAGTATAGACTACTTTGCAAACAACCCAGATAACATCAATAAAGGCATGGAGCTCAAATTTCCTCAATTCATTCAGCCACATAAGGGGCAAAAAAACATGCATGATTACATAAACTTTACAACTCAAGAAAATTGAGACAAGAGCAAATGATATTATTGGCCATAAACTTCAGATAGTCTAAAACTATGAGAATTCCCCCCCTCTCAATTTTACAATTCTTCTTCTTTTATAGTCCCAGATACGTAAATAAAAAATAATAATTTGAAATTTGGTGCATTCAATGCTTTACAAAGCCATGCTGGAGAAGAACGGCTGCCCTTAACTGTGGCATGGCGATTCCTGACTAGTTCCTCTCTTTGCACCTGAATTTCAAATTTCATCACCTACTGGGCTGCTCAACTGTCTATTCTGCCTCCACTATTAGGAGACAAATAGATGGTATCTTCAATGCTTGCAAGCCCCAAAAAAAACTACCCAGTGCACTGCTCCATCTACTCAAATTAACTCTCACTGAATTTCCCTCCATTTTCACTGTAACAGGTAGACGGGCACTCTATTCTATTTGTAATGGGAGAGGACCCTTAGCCAATTTATTAAAAACTCTCCTTTAGGCATCAAAAAATGACATTTGGTGCTCTCTACCAGGTTCATCAAAGACACGTGGCCCTCTCCCTTTCCTTGGCTATGCTGTAGATTTATTTGGGACTCATAACAGGCTCTTATAGATGGTGACACCTGGTAGCTTTCATGGATTTTGAAGTAACACCTGAGGCCCACCACAACCTTTATTCAGTAATGAAACTTGAGGATGATCCCTCAGATGTTGACACATGGAAATCTCCGCTGCTCCTAGGAAGATCTGTGGCATCTTCCGCTTCTTCATCTAAAGGTATGTGGCACCTTTCGCTACCTTTTGGGGATGGGGTAGAAAGGGACCGGAGGGTGACACTTGGCAGCCTCCGCTACTCTTAGCACTTAAGCAAAATGAAAGGATGCCTTTATGCATTAAATGAAATCATTGGACCAAAGTCTCTCAGATGACGACACGTGGTGGCTTGCTATTTTTCTCCAAAAAGGTATTTCAGGGCCTCCACAACTACCACTTGGCACTTTCCACCTTCTCTGATACTTTATGTTGAAAGTCTTTAAATGAAGTGTAGATGCCGATATGAGATGTGAATGCTGACACATGGTGCGTTCTGCTTAACTGCTACTTGGTATGTGGCGCGGTCTGTGGTTCTTAAAGGTTACAAAAAGGGGACTCAGGGAACACTAACTGTCAGCTTTGTCTCCCAAAAAGTGACACTTGGTAGCATCTGCTTGAACTAATACTCAAGAAAAAATGAGATGAAAGAAACAAGAAGGGGAAAAATACCTACTCAAAGGGTGACACTTGGCAGCTTCCACTACATCTCAACACTTAGGCAAAATAAACCGGCCCTCTGCTTTAAAATTCTGCCACTTCGCCTGAAGAACCAAAATTACAGTGCTCAACTAAAAATAATTGAATACGATGTAGAGTAGGAAATTACTCTATAGTTATTGGTGACCATCAGGGCTTTTGAGCCTACTCAAAAAGAAGCCAACTCCCATTCGATCAAAATTTCAAAATTTACAGCTTCAAAAGAACTGTCTGGAAGATAGACCACTCATGGTCGGATAATCCTTGCTTGTTTTACAACTCATCAAAATCCAAATCCAAGCTAATGAGATCCTTGTGTGAGAAGGTTTGCAAGACCTGGGTAGTGGCTTTTAGCTTGGATTCTAGCAGTAAAATAGGAATTAGAATAGTTTCAACCTCAGAGGTTAGAGAATCATCCCGCAAGCTCTGAAAAACTATTTGATCCCTTTGTTTGGCTAGCATCAATGGTTGGATTTGGTCCACCATCAACACCATCCTCACATCTAGAAACGGGGAAGGAAGGCCCAGTCGCACCAGATCTTTAATGTGTTGCCTCATTTTGCCGATGCCTTAATTGATGACATTGAGATAGCTTTTGCAGTTGTTGGCTGTGGCATTACAACTAAGCTCCTCATTGACCTGTTTCATGGTGGCCATTTTGTCACAAATCCCTACAGCTGCCAATGTTGCATCCCTTGAGCTGTAGAGCTTCTCCAATAAAGAATGAGTCTATGACTCTCTGGAAGATCATGGCTAGAGTGCTCTATACTAGATTCTTGACCATCTCACACAGCTACTGTCCATGGTGCAGGAAGGTGAAAAGTGGCTTAAGCTAGAGAATCTCCAAAGAGATTCTCTCCCATGCTAACTTGTAGAGTTCCTTCACCAGCTACAACATTTTGACACCATTTGGCCTATTAGCCAGCTCAATTACTAGTTGCATGGTCCACTGCTGCTCTGCCTAGAGCTGGGCTTGAAAAGCTACACCCTTGTTATGTTCTTCCAGTAACCTTTACTGTGATTGGGTAACTTGTAGTTGGAGTCCTTTGACTATTCCCTGCAATGTTGCATTTTCCTATCTTAGAGCTGTTGTTGCATCTTTGGCAAGTACAAGCTCTACTTTTAAAGAATCATTTTGGGCCTAAACTGCCCATTAAGTCTGGAGGGAAACAGTATCTTGCAACTTTTTCTATAGACTAGCTATCTCATTGTCCTTTTGGTTTATTTGTTTGGCCAAACTATTGCAGTTTGCCTTTTTCATGGCTAGGTCAGCCTCCATCTTCTGTAGTCTCCTTGATATCCTCAAATAATCTTCTATAACCACAAAAGTGGATTCGGTCATGAGCTTGACTCTGTCTTGAGGCCTAAACAGGGACATGTTGATGGCCACTACGTTCATGGTGTAGTCTTCCAGCTGCATTTATTCGCTTAGCTTGGCAACATTGGGCGACAAATGGGTCACCGTCAGCTGCTGTTGAATGGGGTCAAATTATGACCTCAAATGTGGCACCACTAGTGCTTTATTCTCTTTAATACTCTTCTTCTCCAATTGATCTTCTCTTGCCTTCCTTGCGGCATTAGCCTACATCTGGAAGGTGGAAGGGGATGCAATATATCCCCCTTCGAAGGGAAATCCTTGCAGCAGGCCATATTGGAGAGCCATTGGCTGGCTAGGGATGAGTTGAAGGGGTATTTTTCTAGGAATAGAGGGGGAGAAATAGGGTAATGTTAAGGCTTGAGGCATCAAGGATGAAGTGAATTGTGAAATGGGAATGCCAGTAGTGGCAGGAGGTGTCATTTGGCTGGGTGGTGGCATGGATTGAGAGGGAGGAGGGGGAGTAATTCCTACCTGAGGAGAAGTTGTAGTGCTCTACACTGGGTGCTGTGAAGGCTATTCTTCCTCTTCTAGGTCCAATTTGAACTGCACCCTTCTCTTCTTGGGTGTTTCTGATGTTCCCGCCATCTCTAAATCTCTTGTATAATAACCTGGTATGAACTTTTTACAAGATAAAAACATGCTTGCTACAACAAATTCCACTAGGTGACACAATCACAATGAGCAAGATATTTTCACAAGAATGCTTGGGAGTTTGTAAACTTTAAAATTTGCTAAGGGATATTTATGGGCCTATCAAGTCCCAAATAACATTAAATTAAGGCAATCGTTAGCAAATCCTACTCAATCTTTGGGAAATAGTGAGGTGGACACATTATGCAGTGTAAGGTACCTTGGAGATTTTGAAAGATTTGGGGAAGCATTTATTGTGGCAAGAAATAAAGAATTAAAGAATTTTTGTTAGGTGACCCCTTATCCAACGGAAGCACAATTGATTACTTTCTTATAAGCAATTAAACATGGAATTATACCAGAATGATTAAGTAACTAGAAACTTGAGACAACAAAGAATTTGAGAGACAATACACACTCTTGTATTAAATATTACTAGAAGAAAATACAATAAGGAAGATGCCACTTCTTCCTCCACCTTAAAGGCTTGCCACACCTCAAGACCTTCTTCCCTCTCTCTCTTGCTCAACCTTAACAACTCTATAGCCTAAGTTATTATCCCTCCTTGAATGCTTCAGCTGATCTCCTTGACCTTACACCTGTAGATCTCCTTGACCTTGCTTGCTTCAATGCTTTTACTTGCCTTCTAGATAATTACAATACATGCCTCATGGGTCTTTAAATAGAATCCCATGGTTACAAAAATAGAAATCTAACTACAATAATTAGACATGCAGCTCGTGACTATAATTAGTCATTTGACATGCAAACACTCGCTTCACTTAACTGACTATTCATCAATAGTAGTTCTAGAACACACAGGCAACTGATGCCGGTCCCTACTTACCTGGTGCTACCAATGTCGGCCAAATATCTGCCATTGACGGTTGCCTTCTGCACTGCATCTAACCGATGTCGGTCATGCTACCGACGCCAGTTCTTCTAGTTCTTTAGAAACCTCTTCTTCATGTTTGCAAACAGTTGAAGCTTTTAGCTCCACACCCTAACAATCTCCCACTTGGAGATAAATAGCTGCTATTGTACCTATACCTGTACACCATCTATTTTGTTCCTTTGGCTCTGTATCCCTCTTCAAAGTCACTCTTGAAGACCAACCACCACGTAAACCTGTGATGCTATTCCTATCACTTATGCTAAAAGAATTTTGCTGCTCCCAAATTCTTCATGACATACTTCTAAACCAACTCTACCCTTAGCTCAGAAAACTCCCTGTATATAAAACCCTGAAACAAGTAACACAATACAATAACAGGATAATGTAACTAATATTATCCAACCTAGTAAAGATAAAATACAATGGTCAAACCTCCATTGTTCTGTAGCCTAATCAAGACTATATGCCCTAGCCTTCTATCTCATGTGTCCATCCACTCTCTTCTCTAATATGGGAATCCATCCCTCAATCCAGTGCTTTCTTCCAGCTGACAACTCTACCAACAAATACCTATTTGGTTCTTCTCCAAGGACTCACACTCCTCATCCATGCCAAGCTCCCACTGTTTCTGGACTCTACCTGCATTGCTTCTTCCATCTTCCTAGTTCTTGACTATCAATAAGCAATATAAATAAGGTGAACAATGAATATGAGGTTCACATACCTTTTCTAATCTCCATATGGGTATTTGAGACTCCTTGACAGCTTGTTGTCCACCCAACATTCGTTCCAGTGATCGATCTCAGCCATCTCCCAGTCTGCTCCCGACTGATATCGGTTCCCTGCACTGACCCTGACTACCAACGTCATTTCCCTAGCTGACGCCAGTGTCCCACTTGCCAATGTCAGTCCTACTAATCGACGTCAGACCTCTCCTACCCGACCTACCGACCCTGCTAGTCTGCACATGACCGATGTCAGTTTCTATCTGGCCGACGTCGGTGCCATAGGAGCACCGACGTTGGTACCTGTGTTTTTTTGTAAGTGATGAAATTTTCATCCGTGAGCTCATCTTGGATCAAACCTCTGTCCATACTACCCTGCTCAGATTTATTCAGCCCCTGTGACTGATCTCTGTCCTTCATCTCCTCCATAAACACCAAGGCTTCTTTATTCCTTTTAAAATCATCAAATTTCCTTTTCCTGTAATGAAATCTATCTATGCTTTTTGAATCTGAACACATACCTTTCAAATCAAGAACATCCATTCCCTTCTTATTCATGTGACCAAGCCTATTAAGCCACATCTTTGAATCTATAACTGAAGTAGATAAACTAGAAGTAGAATCAGTAATACGAGTAGATAGATAAAGAGTACCTACTTTCTTACCTTTAGCTAAAACAAGTGCACCCTTGGTAACCTTCCAAGAATCCGCTGTAAGGGTTATTGTGCATCCCTCATCACCCAACCTTCCTATAGAAATCAAACTCTACTTCAGAACTGAGACATGCATGACCTCTTTCAACACCCATGTGTTGTCAATCTGCAATCTCAGCTACACTTTCCCTTTGCCAACTATCTGACAAGGCGTACCATCCCCTAAATAAAGCACTCTAAAGTATCCCTGTTCATATTCATGGAATAAATCTCTATTTGGGGATGCATGAAAAGATGAACCAGAATCTAAAATCCATGATCCTACCTGACTATCCAAAGAAAGTATGAGAGCGTCCTATACCACAATATTTGCATCCTTTGCTTCTTCAATACCTGCATGTTGATTCTCTTTATCTCTCAACCAACACTCCTTCTTTGTATGTCCTTTCTTTCCACAAAACTAGCAGGTAATACCTTTGGACTCGAATCTCCTTCCTGACCTTGATTTCCCTTGCTCAACCTTCTCCCTTTGCCTTCCCCTGCTTTTTGCACTTAGAGCATCCTTGATGATTCACCTATGATTCTCCTGCATATTTCCTCATTCAAGATCACACTCACAACATCATCAACTTTTAAGATTTTAGAAGCAGATGCAGAATTACTTACTGCCATAACCAAATTGTCCCAACTTTCAGGCAAAGAACATAAAATCAAGAGAGCCTTTACCTCATCATCAAAAACAATATTGACTAAAGCTAATTGGTTTACCAAACCATGGAAATCACTGAGATGAGTATGTACCGATCCACCTTCTTGCATTTGCAAAGTAAATAGCTGCTTCATAAGATATACCTTATTATAAGCCGAGGGCTTTTCGTATAAATTCGCCAAGGATTTTATCAACTCTTCCATTATCTTGCATTGTGATAAGTTGGAAATCACAGATGATGCAAGGCTCAACCTTATGGAACCGAGAGCCTTCCAATCAAGAACACTCCATTCTTCATCCTTCATATCTGTGGGCTTGCATGCAACCCCACCTAATGGTAAGTACAAATCCTTCTGATACAGATAATCCTCAATCTGCATTCTCCAATGTTGATAATTCTTGCCGTTAAACTTCTCCATTCGTAGCTTACTTTCTTCTGCCATTGCTAAACTCCCACTCAATCATAAAACCCTGTGAATGACCTGTAATCAAAAACAATACCCTACTTCCTACAAATCGTAGCTCTGATACCAACTATTAGGTGACCCCTTATCCAACGGAAGCACAATTGATTACTTTCTTATAAGCAATTAAACACAAAATTATACCAAAATGATTAAGTAACTAGAAACTTGAGACAACAAAGAATTTGAGAGACAATACAAACTCTTGTATTAAATATTACTAGAAGAAAATACAATAAGGAAGATGCCACTTCTTCCTCCACCTTAAAGGCTTGCCACACCTCAAGACCTTCTTTCCTCTCTCTCTTGCTCAACCTTAACAACTCTATAGCCTGAGTTATTATCCCTCCTTGAATGCTTCAGCTGATCTCCTTGACCTTACACCTATAGATCTCCTTGACCTTGCTTACTTCAATGCTTTTACTTGCCTTCTAGATAATTACAATACATGCCTCATGGGTCTTTAAATAGAATCCCATGGTTACAAAAATAGAAATCTAACTACAATAATTAGACACACAGCTTGTGACTATAATTAGTCATTTGACATGCAAACACTCGCTTCACTTAATTGACTATTCGTCAACAGCAGTTCTGGAACACACAGGCAACTGACGCCGGTCCCTACTTGCCTGGTGCTACCGACGTCGGCCAACTATCTGCCATCGTCGGTTGCCTTCTGCACTACATCTGATCGACATCGGTCATGTTGCCGATGCCGGTTCTTTTGGTTCTTCAGCAACCTCTTCTTCGTGTCTACAAATAGTTGAAGCTTTTAGCTCCACACCCTAACAATTTTTAAGATGCTGACTCTGCATTTAAAATGCTTATTTTAAAGGAAAAGTGGGAAAGCAAAAAACAAAACAAAGCAATGCAAGAATGGAAACTACCTAACTACATTAATTACAAATCCTTATTTTCCTTTGAGATTGAAACCAAACTTTCCCACGTCCTTTTTATGACAAGCCAACTTGCATTGCCATACCAGTGATTGCAACAGATATGTCATTGATGGAATGTTCTCTACACCAGCCACACAGATCTGCCTGCACTGAAATGAGTTTGAGCAAAACATGTATTCGACACTTATGAAATCTTTTTGTCCTTGAATGCCCATCGAATATTGGTTCTTCATGTTTTTTGGAGTCATCAAGAAATCATGGGCTATTAGTTCTTCATGATGTGCCTTTTGATATCCATTATCTTTTAGCACATCTTCTTCAGATTCCAACTTTATTTCATCATCATGCTCCTTGATGACTTCATCCTCTTGCAAGGATGAATTAAAAAGCTGACATCTCTTCTACATATTCATTTGAATCTCAGGGCTTTCTTCTTCATCTAAAACCAGCTCAGTGCCTCCTATCTCAATGACTTTGTCGATATAGTGTCCATATTCCTCCATATCCTCTTCTAGAGTGAGGAAAAAATCTGAAATGATCTCTTCCTCATCAAAATTTAAGGAAAAAGCTTGTGGCTTATCCTCTTGCTCATTAAAAGGGAAGTCTATGGTGATCTCCTCCTCTTTTGTATTGATGTAATCTTCTTGTTTGGCCATGAATTGAGCATATTCTTTTGCATACTCAATTGCTTCCTTTAAAATATATTCTTCTTCGAAAAGGGGGAAAGAAGAAGGCTGTGATGGAAAATAAGAAGCTTCTTGAGTAAGGTGGAAGGAATTTTAGGGGAAAGTGAGAGTTCGGGATCATCTTCCCTTGCTGCTATCATAGACTCTGCATTATTGGGGAATTGGTCTTGATGATTTTGACCTTGTTCACGAACAGGGGTGGCATATGTTTGATATGAGATTTTTGGTGGTGGGTATGAAGTTTGGTAGACTTGATAAGGCTAGTTCTCATGAACTCTTAGCCTCTCTTCTAGGAATGCAATGAATCCACACACTTCTAACATCTCATATGTAAGTTCTTGCCAATTCACCCTCTCAATGGGATCCCACTCACTTTTAATCAAGTCTATTTCATCCCTTACTTGAGAGATGATATGACAAGGAATCTCTTGGCCATATCCCCTTCTACTATCAAGCTCTAACACATATTTTTTAAATCCCAGCAATGCTTTTTTGAAAGTGAAAATAAGGGTAGGTTCAACATGGGATGAGACATATTGGGGGGACTGGGCATAAGACTGATGTGGCTCGTAACAATATGCATCCTCATTACTCAACATGATTCTAGGAGAAGCTTGTTCTTGATAAAACATATTTGAAGGAGAATAAGACTCATAGCTATGAGTTACAGAGTTATATATACCAAAGGGATTTCTTGATGATACTGCTTGATTGGCTGGTGACACAGAGTCATTGTTGGTGTCGATAAAAACCTCCAAAGGTAGATTGGCTGAAGAATAAACCAAAATTCTTCAACTCCTTGAAAGATTGGTCCCACCAGGCATGCTATAAACTGTTGACATCTTAAAATTGGATCTTAATCAACAACAATGGGAAGTTTCAAGATGTGGGACAATGTGGCTTGAAAACAACCTCCAGATTTTAAATAAGTTGGTCTCTTCTTTTGTATTGAGTGTTGGGGAAAAGGGATAAGAGACTAAACAAAAAAGTGAAATGCGAGAATTAAAACCTAACTATGGTGTTGTGCCTGAGAGTAATCCTAATCCTAACCTGAGCACAGTGAAACTATTATGTGATTCTATTACATTTAAGAGTAGACAAGTGCATGATCAATGTAAAAGATTGGAATAATAGAAATAGAGGCTCACAACAGGGGAGTCTTTTGCTGAGATACAAGAACTGTCAACAAAGGCATAGTGTTCAATCTTCTTAATAGAATCTTCTAATCATATAGGAGGCATAGAAGTCATGCACAGTCATGTAATCTTCAAATTCAAGAAATTGAGACAAAAGCAAATAACATTTCCAATCACCGCACTAGAAAATCTACAGTATAGACTACTTTGCAAACAACCCAAATAACATCAATAAAGTCATGGAGCTCAAATTTACTCAATTCATTAAGCCATATAAGGGGCACAGAAACATGCATGATTACATAAACTTTACAACTCAAGAAAATTGAGACAAGAGCAAATGATATTATTAGCCCCAAACTTTAGATAGTCTAAAACTATGAGAATTCCCCCCCTCTCGATTTTATAATTCTTCTTCTTTTATAGCCTTAGATATGTAAGTAAAAAATAATAATTTGAACTTTGGCACATTAAATGCTTCAAAAATCCATGCTGGAGAAGAATGGCTTCCCTTAACTATAGCATGGCGATTCCTGACTAGTTCCTCTCTTCGCACCTGAATTTCAAATTTCATCACCTACTGGGCTGCTTAACTGTCTATTCTACCTCTGCTATTAGGAGACAAATAGACAGCATCTTCAATGCTTACAAGCCCTAAAAAAACTACCTGGTGCACTACTCCATCTACTTGAATTAACTCTCGCTGAATTTCCCTCCATTTTCACTGTAACAGGTAGACAAGCACTCTATTCTGTTTGTAATGGGAGAGGACCCTTAGCCAATTTATGAAAAACTCTCCTTTAGGCATCAGAAAATGACATTTGGTGCTCTCCACCAGGTTCATCGAAGACACATGGCCCTCTCCCTTTCCTTGGCTATGTTGTAGATTTATTCGGGACTCACAACAGGCTCTTACGGATGGCGACACTTGGCAACTTCCATGGATTTTGAAGTAACACCCGAGGCCCACCAAAACCTTTATTCAAAAATGAAACTTGAGGATGATCCCTTAGATGTTGACATGTGAAAATCTTTGCTGCTCTTGGGAAGATACGTGGCATCTTCCGCTTCTTCATCTAAAGGTACATGGTGCCTTTCACTGCATTTTGGGGATGGGGTAGAAAGGGACTAGAGGGTGACACTTGGCAGCCTCCACTACTCTTAGCACTTAATCAAAATGAAAGGACGCCTTTATGTGTTAAATGAAATTTTTGGACCAAAGTCTCCTGGATGACGACATGTGGTGGCTTGCAATTTTTCTCCAAAAAGGTATTTTAGGGCCTCTGCAACTACCACTTGGTGCTTTCCACCTTCTTTGCTGCTTTATGTTGAAAGTATTTGAATGAAGTGCAGACACTAATATGAGATGCGAATGCTGACACATGGTGCATTCTACTTAACTACTACTGGGTATGTGGCATGGTCTGCGGTTCTTGAAGGTTATAAAAAGGGGACTCAGGGAATGCCAACTATCGACTTTGTCTCATGGAAAGTGACACTTGGCAGCATTCACTTGAACTAATACTTAGGCAAAAATGAGATGAAGGAAACAAGAAGGGGAAAAAGACCTACTCGAAGGGTGACACTTGGCATCTTCTGCTACATCTCAACACTTAGGCAAAATGAATCAGCCCTCTACTTCAAAATTCTGCTGCTTTGCTCGAAGAACCAAAATTATAGTGCTCAACTAAAAATAATTGAATATGACGTAGAGTATGAAATTACTCTAAAAGAGGTTCATGGATGAGTATGGTGATTTTAACATGTGTAAGGGGTCTTATCAGAAGTCAAGAATTCTTTGAGTGCTTATGTTCATGAATGGAATTCACCTAGTTTAACATTATTCTCATCTAGACATTTTGGGTTCAGTGGCAAAAATTATGAGTAGCAATTTGATGACATCACCATTGCCATGTGTGAATGAGTCAAGGGGAGTTGGTCATATATTTTTGATCATAGTAGTCCCTATTTGTTATATGCCAAATCTCAAGTCATGCATCTAAGCATGGTCAAATATATGAGGGTGCAAAGTTTGCTTCCCAATTAGAATCTATTATTTTCCAATACTTAGACAAATTTGTAAAATGGTTCAAGTAAAGATGAGTAAGCATTTTGATGAGGTCAATATTCACACATGTGGAACTATTAGGACAAAATGATCATTTGGGTTTATTCATTTTTGTTCCTAGTTTATTTTTTTTCTTAATTTAAGATCATGCGATGAAGTGCTTTAAAATATATGCTTATGTAAAGTTGGGATCCCAAGTAACTTGACTATGTTTTTCCATACATAGCCAATTTTACCATGTGGCAAAAAGAGCCGAGTGAGCATTTTAATGGTGTTATATCTTGCATGTGTGAAGGTGTCAAGATAAAATGATCATATGGTTTTGTTTATTTTTAATCATAGATGATTTACATTAAATTTGAGATCATGAACTAAAGTGAAACAAAAGTTATGCTTTCTCAAAGTTGGCCTCTCAAGTAGGTTTTGACATAGTTGGCTCTATGATAGAAGATTTTGAGAAGGCATCTTAATGACATTATATCTCACATGCACAAAGATTCAAGGAGATATTTGTACATAGTTGGATTCTCTTATGTGATGAGATCATCTGATCCAAATTTGAGATCATGCATCATAGTGCAAAATATGTTATGAAGGATAAAAAATGCCTACTCATGTATATTGAAAGGGTCCCCATACTTAGTCATTTTTGCATAATTTAAAGTTTGAGCAAGATTGAAAATGTGCATTTCTCAGAGTCAAGAAGCAATGAAATGAGGATATGTGCATGATTTTTAACAACTGAGAAAAGGAATAGGATAAGTATATAATGGTGAGTGGGTGTTCATATAGATTAATCAAATGGTGAGTGTTGATCATTAAAGACATAATTGATCCTTAGAGATCGATAGAGTGTATTGAGTAAACATTTCTATATTTCACAAGATGAGGTCAAAGTAACTAAGGTTTAAAATTTGGATTTAATGGACTATGTTTTAAAATTAGGTCGAGATCAATGGTGAGATATTGATCCAAATGTGAGATGACATGAGATTTGATCATTTTGATCAAAGGTTAATTGTGACTGTTTGAATTCAAATATTTGAATATAACATAGGGAAAAATAAATCTCTATATTTTATCCATATCTTTTGATGAAATTCAAATTTGTTGGTTATATAAAAATGAAAGTGATAGAGGACTCCAAGGCACATCTTGATATATATTTAAAGATCTGAAAGTGAGTACATTCAAAGATATTGTTCCTAGAAGTTGACTATGTGTTCGTGCTTGTTTTGTAAGTGACCCAAGAAGGATATATGAGCTTATATGGATTATGTTTTGATGTCTCATTATGAATTAGCTATTTTAACATGTTGTAGACTCTATGAGGATGCATTGTGTGGATTTTGGAGCTATGATCAATCTATCTTGAGTATAAACAATGCTTAAGAAGGTAACTGTATGTTCGGTAATGGTGTTCTTATGTATAAGGTCTCTGTTTGAGTTTATTAAGAATAAGTAGAGGTGAGATAAGTGGACTATGATTATTTAAGGATGTTTAAGGGGACATAAGGAGTGGAATCATGTATTTTGAATATTTCTTGTGTTCTTTTTTTGTTTGAGGGTGTGTTAAATGGGTATATAGGTCTCCATGAGACCTATATGAGCTTGAAGGGCCTTATTAAAAGGGGAAATTGCCTAAAGGTGACCTATATATGCTATGGCCAATATATGAATATTTTATTGAGTCATGTCTTAATGTGATAGATGCCTTAAGGGCTAAGGCATGCCTAATGGTTAACCAAGGTAGTGACTATCAAGATTAATCTATAAGTAATGAAATCAAAGATGGTGATTTCTAAACTTATTTTTTAGAGACTTGGGAGAGATTGGAGAGAGGATTGTGTGTGTGTTTTATGGAGTGAAGGAGGGGTAGAGTTCCCTAAGTATGAGTTGAAGAGTAGAATATATTGAAGACTATTTATATGACATGTTGGTCATAATTTTGTTAGCATAATAGTGCTCTTACATATTGAATGTGAGTGAAGGTGAAGAGTGATAAGTAGAGGTCCATCATCAGTGTTGTAGACATCAATTAAAAGGTGGATGTGTTTATAGGTGTTGATGTGGAAACTCAACATCTAAGGTGGTTATAGCCTCCTTTCACGGTGAAACTTGATAAAAGGTCTGGTTGTTATTGTAGCTCAGCTAGACAAGTGTGGTAACACATTATGGGATTGTAGTCTCAATAAATAGGGATTATATTTCTTTGATCATTTGTAGATGGTTTACATTGTATCTTAATATTATAAGATAATATTCCAATTATAGGTTCCAATGGGTTTTATACCCTAAGAGGGTTTCACATGTATGTCATGTGCTATGTGATTAATCTTGCATTATCCTTCTTTCTCATTAATATGAATGTTGTGCATGCCTCATGAATTCTTGTGGTAACTAGTTAAGTGTTTGCAAAGATTAGAATTAAAGCTGGATTATTTGGACTCACTGATTCATCCCCCTTAATGATTGTACCTCTAAAAATTAGTATCAAAGGAGATACTTTGGTAAATGTTTAACAACTTGAAGGTGATCCAAGATACAATATGGGTAGTCATCAAGGAGGTTTCTCAAGGAATCAAATACTGATATTGAATGGATTAAATTATGATTTTTGGAGTGCAAGGATGAGGACATATAGTATGTCCTTAGGGTTTGAAGTATGGAAATCTATTTTGTATGGTTATGTTACTCCTATTACTCCTCCATCTAGTGCAATAGACAAGAAGTTATTTGAGAAAAATTCCAAGGTAATGAATGATATCACTTGTGGTCTTTCAAAGATTAAATACACCAAGGTAATCCATTGTACATCTACTAAAGAGATATGGGACAAAATTAAGATAATTTTTGAAGGAGACTTAAAGGTCAAGCTTGTTAAGTTGTAGACTCATAGAAGGTAATTTGAAAGTCTCAAGATGAAGGAAGAGTATTAAATGGCATCATTTTTTTAGAGAGTTGATGAGAATGCGAACATCATCAAAGGTCTTAGAGAGAATCTTGAAGAGGTAAATATAGTCCAAAAGGTATTAAAGTATTTATCTCTCAATTTTGATCCAAAATTATCTACTATAGAAGAGAGTCATGATCTTACTTAGTTGAATATGGATCAATTACATGGCACTCTTACTACATATGAGATGAGAATAAATGATGATATACCACCAAAGAAGGAAGTTGAATTCAAGACAAACATGAAGCCTAAGAATAAGTTCCAAGGTAAGAAATCCAAAGAGTATGACATATCTAATATTGATGATGATGAAATAATTACTTTAATTACTAAGAATTTGAACACTGGCTCAGGAAAGTATAAGGGTAAACTACCCTTAAAATGTGGAGAGATAGGACATTTTACATGGAATTAACCTCATAAGCATGAGAATAATGATGATGAAGAGCATGGTGAAGGCCTCGATGAAGACAAGAATTCATACAAGAAGAAAGGTTTCAGTAAGTATAACAATAAGAAGTCCTTGAAAATAAGAAGAGTCTTTACACTAAAGAAGATTATAGCTCATCAAATGAGAGTGAAGATAGTGAATTAGAATATGATCATGAAGATGATGGTCTTACTAAAGATGAATCCCTACTCATGGTTGAGAAAGGAAGTTGGTCACATAAAAAGGAGTTTATGTGGAGTGATTCAAATGATGATGAAGATGAGGTGGAATATGAGATTATTTTTATGAATGCTCTTTAAGAACTGAAGATTAAGATAAAGATCAATAAGAAGATCAAATCTAAGCTCAAGGACTATGAGGAGAAATTTAGTGTGTATGAGGAAAGATTGAATTAAGACACCAAGTATCATGAAGATATGACCAAGCATCTCATTTATCAATTGAAATTTTTTTCTACAAGCTTAAAAGCTAAAGAAGAAGAATGTTCAAGGTATGTTTTTGAAAATGAGTCTTTGAAATCTAAGTTAGAGAAGACATCTAGTAAGGTAAATTCATTTGAGATTTTAAAAGAGCTCATGTGATCTATATAACATTTTGAGTAGATAAAAGCATTCTAGTGATAGAACTAGTCTTGGATGTGAAGAACAAAAGATTGTAACTCAAGACAAGATGAAGACTAATGTGAACTAGGAAAATCATAATTTGAAGACAAATTATTAGACAAGGAATGAAGGTGCTGGCAGAGTAAAGACAAATCAGATCAGACAACCAAATGACATGAGGTATGCAAGATTCAATGGTTACTATTATACATGTAATTAATTTGGTCATAGGGATAGATAGTGCAAGATACCTATTAGAAATGAATTTTCATGGGAATATGATGGGGGTCATTAGTCAAAAGGTGTGAATAGAATCAAGTGATTTAACTATTTTAATGTGGGACACTTTGAAAACTATTATCCACATGAGATTAGACAAGGTGAGTCCTCTTCAAAAAGGGGAGGTTGTTTTGTTTATCATGACATAAGACATATTGAAAATTTCTATCCAAATAAGGTAAGTCAAGATACATTTTTTGAAAAAGATATGGTATTCTATAATTGTGAATAGAGAGGTCACATTGCTAGGTTCTACAAATAAATGCCTACAATACAAAATAGATTTAATTAGGCTCTTAGAGTTCAAGGAAGAAGGAAAGTTAACACATGGAAGCCAAAGGTGAAAAGTGTGAGTAACGATGAGACTATAGGTCTAAGTAATCTATTTTATATGGTGGAGAATGATTCAAAATTTTAAGATTACCAAAGGCTCTCATTGTCTACTCATGTTGAGAATGAAGAAATCAAGCTCAAAGAGAAGACCAAAATGCTGGTTGGAGAAAGTCTTGAGGTATGTATGGATCCAAGTGAACATCTTGATATTGTTGAGAATGTATCACACAAAGAGCATCAATTATCTATGCCTAGTAATGAGGTTCCAAAATATAAGGAATATTCTTTAAAGAAAAAGGTATGCATGAATCTATGGTGTCTCCATATACTGATAATCTAGCTGTAGAAGAACAGGAGAATGTTGTAGTAGTTGAGGAAGTTGTTTTTCTAAAGTCAAAGAAGAAGAAGAGCTATAAATATAAATTAAGAAAGGAGGAGATGGAACATGAGGAATTGTTTTTTTTTAGAGCATTGAGGTAAAGAGGGTGTCTCTATCTTTGCTTCTTAAGAGACTCTTTTCAAGTGGAGAAGCAAGTGTTGATGTGGTGTTTTTCAGTTGGAGTAGTCTGTAGGGTCAGATTGAAGGTTCCTAGGTGGTTTAACAAGATTGATGAAAATATAAAGATGAGGTTGATGCTAAAAAAGTTATATACACTTATTTTTTATGTGCTACAAGTGATTTAGTTGTCTGAAGGTATGTTTGTATCAATTCAAGATTTTTTTGAGTGCTCTCAATTTTCTTAGTTTTTGGCATAAGGGCAAGTATGCCTAAAATGGGTTATAATAAGTATATGTTCCTAGTGGTGTGTAATTTCAAATCTTTGTCCAAAAGAGGGTGATGGGTGTCTTCAATTGTGCAAGACATTTTAGATGTGGATGTTGACTAGAAGGATGTTTGTTAACCTTGATTGTTTTGAGTTTCTAGGGTTTTGGGATATGCTATAAAAGTGGTCTAACTTATGAGTTAATATCTTAGGATTATTAATATGTTTAAAGGGAAAAATGGGTGGTCAAATCTAGCTTCATAGGGAATTGAAGGTTTGTGGTTCTCAAGATATTTAAGTTTTTGTCATGTTAGTCCTAATTGGGTAGTTGGTTTGTGAAGGAAGTATGTTTAAAAGTATAAGGTTGGTGAAAAAAATTGGTGTGATTGAGTGGGCATATGATAGTGCTCCAAATATTATTTTTTAGGTCTTGAAGATGTGTCTAATGAAAATTGTGGGCTCCACAAGTTTTAGGTAGGGCTACAAGGAGGCTAGACAAGTCTACTTTGAAGAAGAGTGATTTTTTTTAGTTTATCCAAAATATCAAGATACTTATGTTTCAAGGTGAGTTTTAAAGTTGTTTTAGTGTAGTTTTCATATTTTTTGAGTGGTATGAAGTTTTGGTGGTGGTCCTTATAGTAGCTTGAGAGAGGAGGCTAGTTAGCATGTGTGTTGGTTCTTCATGATGTTTGGGGATATGAAGATTCTCAGAAGATGTAATTTATTAGAGGTTTTAGGGGGGAATCTCTCTCACATGTTTTTGGATGTGTTCCATCAAATTTATATATTTTTATGTGCTCTTTCTTCAATGGCTGTAGTGTTTGGATGAAGAGAGTGTTGGCATGGAGCAAAAGGAAGTTTATCAAGACAAGAAAAGGTAGGCTCAAGGTAAGGGGGAGTTTGTTTCATATTTATAATATGTTAATTTAATATTTTCCTTTCATGTTCTTAGGATCAGTTTTTCCCACTTTTTAATTGTGTCAAAGGGGGAGAAAGTTCCTATTGGTGGAGTGCTTGAAGAGAGAGAAGGTGAGTTATACATTGTTATGTATGATGATTGTTGACATCAATGAAAAAGAGGGAGATTGTTGGAGAGTTGTAATGATGATGACATGGTGGTTTCATGGAAGTGTCCTATTGAGTGATGAAGTCCTTTGATAGCTTAAGTGATAATGACAACATGTGCCATGTGCTTGTCCTAAGTTTACTTGAAGTATACTTGGTTAATCTTCAGTGTTAACATGGATAGAGAGGTTCACAGATGAGTATGATGATTTGATCATATGAAATGGGTCCTATCAGAAGTAAATAATGTTTTGAATACTTGTGTACATGGTTGGAATTCACCTAATTCAACATTGTTCTCATTTAGACACTTTGGGTCTAGTGGCAGAAATTCTGAGTAGGTAGTTTGAGGATGTCACCATTTCCACATGTTAATGAGTCAAGGGGAGTTGGTCATATGGTTTTGATCATAGTAATCCTATTTTTTATGCACAAAATCTTATGTCATGCATCAAATTTTGATCAAATATATGAGGGTGCAAATTTGGCTTCTTAGTCATAATCCATTGTTTTTCCATACTTGTCCAAATTTGTAAAAGGTTTCAAGTAGACTTGAGTAAGCATCTTAATAAGGTTAGAATTCACACATGTGGAAGTGTCAAAATAAAATGATCATATTGGTTTGCTCATTTTGTTTCCTATTTTATTTGTACTTAATTTTAGATCATGCGATGAAGCGTGTAAAAAGATATGCTTATGCAAAGTTAGGCTCCCAAGTATTTTGGCTATGTTTTTCCATACTTAGCCAATTTTGCAATGTGGCAAGAAGAGCTAAGTGAGAATTTTGATAATTTTATATCTTTCATGTGTAAAAGTGTCAAGATAAATTGATCATATAGGTTTATTTAGTTTTAAGCATAGATGATTTGTGTTAAATTTGATATCATGTGTTGAAGTGAGGTAAAAGTTATGTTTGCTAAAAGTTGGCCTCTTAGGTAAGTTTTGACATAGTTGGATCTATGACAAAAGATTTTGAGAAGGCTTCTTAATGACATTATATCTCACTCGTGTGAAGGTTCCTACAGATGTTTATCACATGTTGGATTCTCCTATGTGAGGAGATCATCTAGTCTAAATTTAAGATCATGCATCGTAGAAAAGAAGTTATTAAAGATAAAAAATGGCTACTCAAGCATATTGAAAGGGTCCCCATACTTAGTCAATTCTACACAAGTTAAAGTTCAAGCAAGATCAACAGTGTGTGTCACTTGAAAGATTTAGTAATTAGTGATATGAGAACAAGTACATGATGTTTAATGATTGAGTAAAGGTACATGATAAGGATCCGATGGAAAGTGGGTGTTCATACAAATTGATCAAATGGTGAGCATTGATTGTTAAAGACCTAATTTATCCTTAGAGATTGATGGAGAATGTTGGATTAAAATTTATAGATTTCATGAGATGAGGTCAAAGTAACTAAGGTTTAACATTTAGCTTTGGTGGACTATGCATTAAAATTTAGTTTAGTGTTTCACTAAATTTTGAATCTATTTGATGTTTAAGGAGAAATAGAGATGAAGGGTAGGGATTAGAGATTAGAGAGAACCCAAATTGGTTATACGTCATATCTATATGATGTTGAGCACTCCTCTTTGGCTAGGGAGGACTACTTGTGAATAAGAAAGCATTACCACAAAAAATATTTGTTAGTAGATATATGGATGGGTTGCCAAGCTATGCGCTTGTTCCTAGAATTGTCAAACTTCCTTAGGGATGATAGTCCACTTTTTGAAATAAAATGGTAATAAATGACAAAATGAAAAAGAGAGTAAGAGAGAGATATTCATACTTTTCTTTCAATTTGAGTGCAATAAAGAGTGACACAGTGCAGGTAATGTGAGATATTTTGTGTTTTAAGAGGCTATTTAGGTAGGCTTAGGGAAGTTGGTGGAAATACACAGTCTCTAACATCAATTAAGGCTACTACTGTTAGTAAGGAGATATGACTGATGTCAATTATTAGATCGATGTTGGTAGGGGTAATAGGTTCTTACAGGTTGTAGGATACTTTTTTGAGCTAGGAGGTAGATGTTGGTCAGGTTAGTGAGGTTGGGAAGAGTCGTACAGGAGTGGGTAAGACTCAAATGGGTTTAGACAAAGGGTTAGTATGTTTGAAGCAAAAGAAAATAGGTGGAGTTTTACAACTCCTTCACAAGGAGAGTCAAGACATTCATAAATGATAAATATTTTATGATAAAGTAATTGTAAAATTACTATTTAAAGGGATTACAAAACACATAAATATACTTAGTTGGTGAATAGATGAAACATGAGTGCCAAATAGATGGATCTAATGAGGCATGTTGAAGAAATACATGCATAGAAAATACAAGCATGTGTTATTGGCTCATAATAATCTAAGATCTGTGTAGTATATCAAGTCCTAATTTAGACTAATTTGTGTAGAGTAATGGTAAGCTTGGATGTAGAAATTTGAATGCCAAAGTCTATATCTGAATGATTGATTTTTCTAATTTCTACTGGCCCAAATACTAGCTTGGAATTTTACTTAAGTAATCAATATTGGTGATCCTACCAACATCAATTGAGGGTTGACCAATGTTGGTAACATGAGAATAGGTAAAATGGCTATTTTTAACCTATTTTCTATTCCTTCTCTTACAAAGTGTGGTGTCCATTAGAAAATGGTAGAAATGTGAGGTTAAAAATAACATAGTTAGTTAGGAATTTATAATAGGGGTGAGAACAAGTTATGGGTAGGTAGGATTAGGGGACTAAGTCTTGAGGTGACTCAAAGGGTAAGAATTAGTCTTAAGATGAGGTGGCCAGGTAAGCTGGCATAAGTAGTTTTTAATTGACTTAATTAAATATTTTTAAATTAATTAAATGTTTAAGGGGTGAAAACATGGGTTAGGAAAGCTAATTATTAAAAGGGGATCGAGGGGGGTTTTGATATAGGGAGTTATGCACGTGTGTGACATAATTTTGGTGTCTACATCTAGATTGATGGTGCAATATTAATCCAAAGCCGAGAGGACATGAGATTCGAGCATTGTGATCAAAGGTTAATTGTGACAATTTGAATTTAAATATTTGAATTTAATACAATAAAAAACTGGAGATCTATTTATTGTCCATATATTTTGATATAATTAGAATTGGCTATAAAGATTTGAATTTCTAAAAGTGAGTACAGTCAAAGATATTATGCCTAGAAGTTGACTATGTTCATGCTTGTTCTGCAAGTAACCTGAGAAGGATATTTGAGCTTTAATGTATGTTTTTTTGATGTCTCATGGTGATTTATCTATTAGAGTATGTTTTATACTCCATGAGGATGCTATGTGTATATTTTGGAAGTATGATCAATCTATCTTGAGTATGAACAATGCTTAAAAAATTGATTATGTGTTTAGTAATGGTGTTCCTATGTATAAGGTCTCTATTTGAGTTGATTAAGCATATGAAAAGGTGAGATAAGTTGAATATTATCATTTGAGGATTTCTAAGGGGAAATACGAAGTGGATGTATTAATTTGAAAGTGGTCTTGTGTTCTTATTTTATTTGAGGGTGTGCTAAATGGGTGTATAGGTCTCTATGAGACCTATAAGAGCTACAAGGGCCTTATGAAAAGGTGTAACTACTTAAAGGTGACCTATATATGCTATGGCTGATCTAAGAAGATTGAATTGATTCCTATCTTCATTTGAGAGATGCCTTAAGGGCTAAAGCATGCCTAATAGCCAACCAAGGTAGTGATTTTGCTATACCCCTAACCTATAACATGTATTAGGATAGGAATAGCCAACTTGTGGATTAATTATAACTCTTTGATGCTATATCACATTTATCTATGCATTCATTTGGTTATTAGGTCGGCCTATGGAGTAACCATGGCCTAGATAGACTATATATAGGAGGTAGTGGGTAATTGTTTATCATCATATTGTGAATTATGCTCTTATTGAAACTTGTGGAGGTTGCCCCCTTGAAGTGGCTTGTCTATTATCATATATTCTAATATATTTTAGTCATATTTGGATCTATTTATACTAGTCTACTTTATTGTTGAAGTAATTTCATTACAAGTGGTATCAGAGCTGTGATTTGGGCAATCTTGTGGGTGAAACCCTGATTTTTTAAATTTGGATATATCTAAAAAAAGGTTGATAATTTCTCTAAATTTTTTTATAGGAGGTTAAAAATCATTAAATTAATCTTCCATTAAAATTTTAGATCATGTGGATCTATTTTACAAAAGTTATCGCCATTTTTGGGTTTTTCATAAAATTGCTCTATAGTGCAAAATTCAAAGAATTTTTCTGAGTTATTTAAATTTTTGGAAATATTATAAAAATTGGATATGGTATGTTCTTTTTATGTTTTGGTTTGAGACTGACATAAGTCCAAAATAATTTGGTCAAAGTTGGGTCAAAAGTGCCAATCAGGGTCGACATCGTAAAGCCCTTTTATGGTAGGTCCACAAACTCAGGGCCAAGGAAAGGGTGCTAAAACTCTAGGTAAAACTCCTAACAAGGAAGATATGGAGTCAAAAGGGGCATGTACTAGATCCTTTGTACCAGGGTTCTTTAACATAGATCACAAAGTGATCCAGCTTGACTATAGCATGTAAGGCATTTAAAGTGAGGTGCAAGGCATATAATCTAATATGAAATCCATACAAGATAGTTTGGTATATATCATGATGGATTTGAAAAATAATTAGTAAAACCATCCATCTATCTCTATTACACAAGCTCACTAGGGTAGTTCTCCCAACCAGTCTACTTCCAATTCAACTACATTGCCATAGAGGAACCTATTACCAAAGGTGGATCTGCACAAATTTGATGGAAAAGATCCACTCAATTAGATCAACCAAATGGATATTTTTTTTTATCTACATCAGATCCTAGGTGGATACAAGGTTACCATGGCATCCTTGTATCTTGAACCTAATCAATTCATTTGGTATCGATGGTTGTGTGCTCAAAAGAAAAAGATGACTCTCAGTATCACCTGGTCAATTTTTATAGAGCTACAATTACACTATGGCAATAGTGTGATAGAGAATTACTTCAATCAACTGGAAAAATTGTGATAGACTGTCTCTATCAAGGATTATATTCAACATTTTTAGAACCTATCCTTACATGTGGAGACAATTTCTAGGGAGAACTTGAATGACCTATTTTTGGGTGGACTCAAGGACCAAATTAAACATGAGGTATGCATGCTTAATCCACTTAAGATTTTTAATTCTATTATCATGGCATGCAAATCTAAGGAAAAATTCATAGCCAACAAGAATCAGCCATTCACTCACTTCAAAGATTGTAGCATATCGACACCAATATTTTTGTCACCTACCAGATTGACCCCACAACAAATTGAAGAGAAGCATGCAAAAGGATTATGTTTCAGTTGTGACAAGTGGAGCAAAGGACATAGATGTGTTGAGAAGAAGTTATTCTACATTGAGGGATCCAATGAAGAAGAAGAAGAAGATGATGCCTCCAATGATGATGAGGAAGAGATAGAGGAGGTACCTAAAGATTCCTAACCTACAATCTCTTGCCGTGCACTTGCAGGTTTAACACTCCAAAAACTCTTAAGGTGGTGGGTTTCCTCAAGAAATAGAAGTTGACAATGTTGATCAATTCAAGGAGCACACATAACTTCATCAACCATAAGTTGGGCACTTGATTGAACTATTTCATCAACCTAGCACCAAAATTTTAGGTCATGATTACAGGTGGTGGTGTAATTAATTGCTTAGGAAAATTCCATAATATTAAGCTTGCTATGGGTGAGTTTAATATCGATTCTCCTAAGTTTGTTATTCCCATGGGTAGCACAAACATTGTTTTTGGAGTCTAATGGCTCACAACCTTGGGTACCATTAAGATGAACTTCTAGGAACTATTCATGCACTTTCATTCTAAAGGTAGGAAAATTAAACTACATGGATTATAGGAAAAATATCCATATTTGATTAGTTCACATTAGATGACCAACATGATAAATAAAGGGGGCAGAGGGAATTATTGCATGATTATATTCCATAAAATTTCAACCCACACAGGCATCTACACATCCTGATCTATAGATGATTCTTGATGACCACCCATCTATATTTGGGGCCATGCCAAAAGGACTACCACCAAAAAGAGAACATGATCATGCCACTCAACTACTTCTAGGGAGTCAACCACCAAATATCAGACCATATAGATATCCATATGTGAGTGAAATCAAAAATATGGTCCATGAGATGCTAGAGGCAGAAATCATCAAGCATAGCCAAAGTGCATATTCATCACTAGTGGCCATGGTGTGGAAGAAGGATGACACATGGATGATGTGCCTAGATTATAAGGAACTCAACAAGTACACTGTCAAAGATAAGTTTCCTATTCCAATAATTGATTATTTACTTGATGAGTTGCATGGTGATAATTATTTCACAAAATTGATTCTTCACTCAGGGTACCATAAAATTGATTTTGGAACGCATGAGAGCCATTATGAGTTTTTGGTAATGCCCTTTGGTATTACAAATACACCATCTACTTTTCAGAGCTTGATGAACACTATTTTTAAGCCTTTTCTAAGGAAGTTTGTGCTAGTTTTCTTTGATGACATATTGATTTATAGTTAGACATGGGACGCACATCTGCAACATGTGTTGATAGTTTGAGAGAAGCATTAGCTTTATGTGAATCCATCCAAATGTGATTTTGGATTACAAGAGGTAGAGTACCTAGGTCACATTGTTTCCCATGAAGGTGTAAAAGTTGATCTCGAGAAGATCAAATATATGATGGAATGGCCCATGCCAAAAACTATCAAAAAACTCTGAGGGTTATTAGGACTAACAAGTTACTACCAAAGATTTGTGAAATGTTATGGCATCATAGTGACTCCACTCACTGAATTTATAAATAAGGATGCCTTCCATTGTAATGATTTTGCCACCAAATCATTTTAGAAACTAAAAGTAGTTATGTCCACCACTCTAGTTTTGGCTACTCCAAACTTCTCAAAGACATTCACTATTGAATGTGATGCTTTTAGATCTGGGTTGGGAGCATTAGTAATGTAGGAAGGAAGACCCATTGCATTTGAGAGTCATCAATTCAAAGGTATGAATCTACAAAAACCTATCTATGAGAAATAAATGATGGCTATTCTTCATGTAGTTAAATAATAGAGGCCCTATCTGATGGGTAGACACTTTAAGGTGAAAATGGATCATGATAGTCTCAAATACATTTTGGAGCAAAGACTATCATCTGAGGAACAACAAAAGTGGGTAACCAAAATGTTGGGTTATGATTTTGAAATCATCTACAAGAAAGGTAAAGATAATGTAGTAACATATGCACTATCTAGATGGGATACATCCATAGAATCATTACTTTGCATAATGTCCATGTTGCAAGCAAATTGGGTGGATGAAGCCAGGTTAGAATGGGAGCAAGACAAGGATACATAGGTTCTAATTCAAAATATCTAGCAAGGTACTTTAGCCTTTGACAAATTTGAATGGAAAGGTAATGTCTTATGGTATAAGGGTAGGTTATACTTGTGCAAAGATTTAGAGCTTAAGCATAAGATTCTTACAGAGTTGCATGCATCTCTAATTGGGGGATACTCAAGGTTCTTGAAAACTTATCCCAGAATTAAAAAATAATTATAATGGGAAGGACTCAAGGGATATGTACAAAATTTTGTGGTAGAATGCTTGATATGCCAATAGAATAAAAGTGAGATAGTTAAGACTCCAGGTCTATTACAACTGTTAGCAATTCCTAGTAAAAGGTGGGAGGAGGTTTCCATGGATTTCATCATAGGGTTACCTTATTCTGAAGGTAAAAATGTTATCTTTGTCATTGTGTATAGGCTTACAAAATATGCCCATTTTTGTGCTCTCTCACACCCATTTTTAGTAAGTACAGTAGTAGCTATTTTTTGGAGGTAGTTCTAAAATTACATGGAAATCAAAAAATAATTATAAGTGATCATGATCTTATTTTCACTAGTAATTTCTAGACTGAACTATTTTCTTGTTTGGGTACTCAACTATTTCATAGCTCATCTTACCACCCCCAATCTGATGGATAAATAGAATTGGTTAACAAATTTTTAGAGGGGTATCTCCATTGTTTTATATTAGATAAATAAGAACGTTGGGTTAAATGGATACCACTTGAAAAATGGTGGTATAACACATCTTTCCATACCTCTTCTAAAATGTATCCATTTCTATCACTATATGGTTACCATCCACCTTCCATCACTTCTTCATTAAAGGGTGAACCAAGGTTCTAGATGTGGAGGAGCACATTCAACATCAATAAGAGGTTTTGGCTAGTTTGAGAGAGAATTTAGCCTTGGCACAAAACATGATGAAACAATAAGCAGATCAACACCATAGTGAGTGAAATTTTGAGGCAGGTGATTGGGTATTTGTTCATTTTTAGCCTTACAAGTAGATGTCCTTGAGGCAACAAAAAAATGACAACAAACTTTCTCCTAAGTATTATCTCCCTTATCATGTTCTAAAAAAAATTAGAAGTGTGGCTTACAAGATCAAGTTACCTCATTCATCTCACATACACCTAGTATTTCATGTTTCCTATTTGAAGAAAGTCATTAGACATGAAGTTTTAGCCTAGATAGAGCTCCCAGAACTAGATGAAGAAGGATGAGTCACTTTGGAACCAGAGAAGATCCTCCAAACATGTACTAAGAGGTTGAGAACTAGAGAGATTAGGGAATATATGATCAAGTGGAATAACCTGAGTAGTGAAGATGCAACTTGGGAAGGTGAAGATTTTCTGCAACAACATCTAGATATATTCAATGTTGAGGACAACATTGGTTTGAAGGGGAAGGGCATGCTACACCCCTAACCTATCACATGTATTAGGCTAGGAATAGCTGACTTGTGCCTTAATTATCCCTCTTTGATGCTATATCACATTTTTGTATTCATTCATTTGGTTAGTAGGTCAACCTATGGAGTAACCATGGACTAGATAGACTATATATAGGAGGTAGTAGGTAATTGTTTATAATCATATTGTGAATTCTACTCTTATTAAAACTTGTGGAGGTTGCCCCCTCGAAGTGGCTTGTCTATTATCATATATTCTGATATATTTCAATCATATTTGGATCTATTTCTGCTATTCTACTTTATTGTTAAAGTAATTTCAGTACAGATTATCAAGATTACTCTATAAATAGTGAAATCAAAGATGGTGGTTTCTAGACTTGTTTTTGAGAGACTTGGGAGAGATTGGAGAGAGGCTTGTGTGTGTGTTATGTGGAAATAAGGAGGGGTAGAGTTCCCTAAGGATGAGTTGAAGAGTAGAATAGATTAAGTATTGTTTATATGACTTATTAGTCATAATTCTATTGGTAGAATAGTGCTCTTGTAGATTGAATGTGAGTGAAGGTGAAGAGTGATAACCATACATGCATCATCAGGTATTGATGACATCATTTCAGAGGTGGATTTGTTTCTAGGTGTTGTTGTGGTATCTCAACATCTAAGGTGGTTTCATCCTCCTTGAAAGGTGAAACTCACTAAAAATTTTGGTTGTTGTTGTAGCTCAGTTAGATAGGTGTGGCAGTACTTTGTGGGATTGTAGTTCCTTGATCATTTGTAGATGGTATAAATTGGATCTTGTTATTATAAGATAGTAGTCCAATTATAGGTTCTAATGGGTTTTCTCCCCTAAGAGGGTTTCCTATGTATGTCATGTGTTATGTGATTGATCTTGAATTATCTTTATTACTCATTAATATGAATGTTGTGTATGTCTCATGAATGCTAGTGGTAACTAATTAAGTGTTTGTAAAGATCAGAATTGAAGTTGGATTATTTGGGTACACCCCCCAGTGATTGTACCTCTAACATTATTTATGAGTGAAACATAGTCTTCACATTGGAAAGCCATTGTTGTATGATTTTTCAGCTTGGACATTTGCAAAAGACATGAGAAGATTTGTTAATAAGGTTATTTATAAAATCAATCCAATTTATACTTATATGTTAAAAAGGTAATGTATAACACATTTTGTTAATGACACTATTTATATCAATCTAAAAAATTAATAGAATTTAAATATCATATACTGCATACTTCAATACTCATTTCATCCTACTTTAAAATTATCTCCTAGGAGATACCTTTCAAATATGCATAAGAGCAGAATAGCTGGGTAGAGAAAAATAAATAACTAAATCAACATTCAACCATGTATTTTAATATTATACAAAATGATATTGAGCAATGGGGGTTTTGATTAAAATCATGGAAAATGATTAGCCATTTATATTTTGGGATCATATATGTGATTTGAACCTCTATGGTGAACCCAAGAGTTTCAAGGTATCTTTAAATTTCTATCTATTCCACTAGTAATTACCTTCAATGTATATCTTAGGTGATACTTATGTTATATATGTCATGCTAATTACATTTAATGTATCTTTGAGGCGATATATATTTAGTGTTTTGGATCTTGTATATGTTGCATAAACTACTTACTAAGGTATCTATTGCATAATACCTCATTAGTTTTCTATATGTCACATTGTTTATATCCAATGTATCTCTTAAACAATACATCCATAGAGTTATTAATTTTTGATAAATAATATTCAAGATATCTCCTAGGAGATACCTCCTTAGTGCACTTAATGTTACATATGTTTAAAAAAAACCTCTAAGGTATCTCTTGGGTTATACCTTCTTGGTGTTTTAAATTATGCACAACACATAAAAGACCTCTAAGATATCTCCAAGATATGTTCGTCCTAATAAATTGCTCCAAGGTATTTACTAGGAAATATCTTCTTGGTGTTTTTTATATCACATGTCACACAAAAATCCTCAATGGTATATCCTATATAATAATTCCTCACTATTTTAATATGTTTAATAAATTACCTTTAAGGTATCTTCTAGATGGTAACATATATCATATATGTCTCATAATAAACCTCCATGGTATCTCTTGGTTGATACCTCCATCATGTTTAAAATGTCACAAATGTCAATAAATTTTCTCCAATGTATATCCTAGGTGATATATCTTTAATTTTATGATGTCTCATATGTTTCACCAATTTACTCTACGTTATATCCCAAGAAACACCTCCTCAGTGTTCTAAATAACAAATATGTCGTAAAAATTAGCTTTAATTTATCTCCAAAATTATACCTCCTTATTTTTATTCTCTATCTTAAGGTACCACCCAAGAAATACATTTAAATTCATTTCTAAGTAAACGCCAAAGATACCATATCCATTCAAAGCTATCACAAAGGAGACACTTTGTTTATAGTTTTAAAAATCTTAAAACAAACATAACTTCCTCACACATAATTTGTTTTGAGATTTTTTCTTCAAATTGTGTATATTTTTAAGCTAAGATGAAATTTGGTATCATGTTGAAGCTTGGATGATGTCTCATAGAGGTGACACCTTGTTGAAGTAATTAGTTTAATATTGTCACAACACTAACTAGTCAAATACCTAATTTCATCATATATACTCAGTTTTGAGTGATTTATGTTTGAAAGTATGTGTTTTTAACAAGGAATCTAACTTTGGCATCATTTTTACCCTTGGGGGTGATCTTGCCTAGGTGACACCTAGTTAAAGTAGAGAGTGGTTTATCACCATAATGATAACTTATCAAAGCTATAACTTCTTCATAAAAACTCCATTTTGAGTGATTTTTTTTGAAAGTGTGTATTTTTCAAATGATCAAAAAATTTAATAATAATAATAACCTTATATGTTTAATAATTTATTTTAAGTTATATTCTAAGTGATACATAATTTTTTAGATGAATAATATGTATCACTAATTACCTCATATTCATCTATTAGGTGTTATATCTATGATATATCCTATTATATTAATTGTTTGCGTTTTATATGTATCATATATTGATGAAATTTTATACAAGATATATCTTATGGGATGCATCCTTATTGTTTTATATGTCTTATATATTTCAAAAATTACCTCAAAAGTATCTCCCAGGTGATACATCATTATTTTTATATTTTTTATAGTAATTACATTCAAGGTATTTCCATGATGATACTTCCTTAGTGTTATAAATGTTACAAAAACTACATCTAATGTATCTCCCAAGTGATATCTCTTTATTTATATAGATATTACACATGTCACATAAATTAAATCTAAGGTATCCCATACATGATATCTCCATTTTGTTTTATATGTCATGTTAGATATCACCAACTCATCTCCCAATAAATTATCCCATAGTGTCCTATATTTTGGACAAATAATTTTCAAGATATATCCTAGGTGATATGTCATTATTTACGTAATGTTTCATATGTTGAAAATATAAATTCCAAGGTATAACCAAGGTGACACCTTCTTGGTGTTTTGATATATTTTACACACAAAGCTTCTAAGGTTTCTCCTACATGATAACATCTTAATATCATGTATGTCATAATATTTATCTCTATGGTCATGATGAGAAAAATATATTCATATGGTTCTTCATATCACATATGTGACACAAAATACATCTATGGTATCTTACATATATTACCTCTTTTGTGTTTTTATGTGTCAAACAAATTACCCTCAAGGTATCTCCTAGATGATAACTCCATATTATTGATATCACATATGTCTCACAACTAACCTCCATTGTATATCTAGGGTACTACCTCCTTCATGTTTTATATTTTGTGAATGTCACATAATTTACCTATAATTTATATACTATGAGATACCTATTTGCTCTTATAATTTATCTTATGCTTAGAAATTGCTCCCAATGTATCTCCCATGTGATACCAGCTTAATTATTCATACATGTTGCATGTGTTATACAAACTACCTCTAAGGTATATCCTAAGAAATACCTCATTATTTTTTCATCTCCCATCGTATCACCCAAAAGATACCTCTCAAGGTATATCTCAAGAGATAAAATAATAGTTATGCCTATTTTTCATACCCCTATTATTTTATAAAAATTCATACTCCTATTTACCAAAATGATGACCTAGTCATAAAATAAAAAATTGTAGTCAGGGACCTAAGTTAATTATTAATTTTATGAATATAAATGTTTTCAATTCAATGATTTGATAATGATTTATTCATGAATTCACATCTATATTATAGTGGTTTAGAAAATGAAAGAGAAAGTAAGAGAGATATTCATACCATTCTTGCAGTTTGAGTGTAATACAGAGTGACATAGTGCAGGTAATGTGAGTTATTTTGTGTTTTGGGAGGTTTCTTAGGTAGGCTTAGGGAATTTGGTTGAAATAAATAGACACTGATGTCAGTTAAGGCTACCGATGTCGATAAGGAGATATGACTAATGTTGGTTATCTAACTGATGTCGATAGGGGCAGTAGGTTCTCAGAAGGTTGTAAGATACTTTTTTGAGTTGAGAGGTAGATGTTGGTCAGGTTTGTGAGGTTGGGAAGAGTCGTAAGGGATTGGTTAAGACTCATGTGGGTCTAGATAGAGAGTTTGTATGTTTGAAATAGAGTAAACTAGGTGAATGAGTTTTATAACTCCTTCATAGGGAGAGTCGAGACGTTCATAAAATGATAAATAGTATAACATAAAGTAATTATAAAATGAATATTTAAAGGGATTAAAAAACATAGAGATATACTTATCTGGTGAAATGGATGAACTGTGAGTGCTGGATAGATGACTCTGATGAGGCATGTTGAACCAATATGTGAACAAAAAAGACAAGCATGTGATGTCAGTTTAGAAGAATCCAAGCTCTATGTAATATATCAATTACTAATTTGGACTAATTTATGTAACGGTAAGCTTGGATTTATAAAGTCAAATGCCAAAGCTTGTATGTGAATGATTGATATTTCTAATTTCTACTGACCTAGATACTAGCTTGGAAATTTTCTTAAGTAAAAAACATTAGTGATCCCACCAATGTTGATTGAGGGTTGACCAATGTTGGTGGATGATACTAGGTAAAAGGGTTATTTCTAGCCTATTATTTATTCCTTTTCTTGCCAAGTGTGGTGTCCATTAGAAAATGGTAGAAATGCAAGGTTAAAAAGAACATAATTAGTTAGGAATTTATGTTAGGGGTAAGAACAAGTCATGGGTAGTTAGGATTAGGGGACTAATTCTTGAGGTGAATCAGAGGGTAAGAATTAGTCTTAAGACAAGGTGGACAGGTAAGGTGGCATAATTAATTTTTAATTAAATTAATTAAATATTTTTAAATTTTATTAAATATGCAAGAGTTGAAAACATGGGTTAGGAAGGCTAATTATTAAAAAGGGATCGAGGGGGGTTTTGACACAGAGAGTTAGAAATGTATGTGACATAATTTTGGTGTCTACATTTACCCATTTTTGTCTTATAATTTGTACTAACAAGTTGTAGGATAAAAACAAGAGTTGGATGTTCAAGGTATGAGATGAAGTATCCCCCCTCAAAATGAGAACTGGCATAGGAGAATCTAGAATCAAGTACTAGTTTGATAAGGAACTAATTAGGTGGGTGGATGTTGAGGGAGAATGTGGTAACATCACTACTTGTGCATATACTACTATAAGTTATAGTTGACACTATCAATAATAGGTAAAGGTGAAGAGGACTTGGATAGAAATAACCAAATCACAACTTGTAAATGATAGTAGATAAGGCTAAAATGATCAAAGTTATAGCTCTAATGGTCCATGTGTTTTATGTACCTATGGTAGGAAGTGCTCCTAGTAAACACAAAAGGTTCCAAGTGACAAGATTGGCTTTCACAATCTAGAACACCTGATATACATGTGTGTGTATAATAGCCAACTATGTCGAGGTAGCATAAGTTGTCAAGACAAGTAATGCAAGGTTAGTTAAAAAGGTTCAATAGTCAAGGAATATTCATGATCTCTAGTCAAAGTCATCATGGGTGCAGATTTAAGTGATTTCCAAGGTTGGTTGTCATGGTTGGGGATATATATGTGATCTCCATGGTTTGTTGTCATGGTCAGGGAGATATACATGATCTCCAAGTTGCCCCAAACTTAGGGTGTAGTCCAAAGGGTGGTGGTTGGAGTTGAAAACTCTAATTTTAAGGTTTTCAACATTAGTTATGTCATTGATGTCAGTAGTAAGTATTGCTAACATTGGTGTCTTAGGTCAAGACTATCAATGTCAATGGGTGACCAAATTTGACAAAAAGGGGTTTGGTGGCCCACCAAAATTCATTTTCAATAGTTGATTGGATAAAAATATTTTCGAGTGTTATGGGACATAGGATATCCCTAGCATGTCTATTTATAGTGATTTGGTGAGAGATAAGGGGTTGAGAAGAGTGTGTCAGAGTGAGGGTGTGATTGAGCACTTGGTGGGTCATGGTGTGACAGAGAGAGTATTAGTGTGGGTAGAGATGATAGAGGTAGAAGGGGACCCATCTAGAGGCATGCAACCACAAGTATCAGCCATTTTAACCTAGAGGAGATAGAGAGATGAGGTAGGATTCTCTTTGAGTTGAATTTTAATTTAAGGTAGTTAATTTATTATATGGGCCAAATTTAAATGTTTGGGGGGAGAGAGTGCGATTAGAGGGGTAGTAAATGGGGTAAAGGTGGGTTTGGATGAATTTGGGAGGGGTTGGGGGTAGTTTTTAGGAAGAAGCCTTAATTTTGGGGGTGGGTTATTTGACCCTAGGGCTGAACCAATCACCGATGTCAGCAGGGATTGCTAAGATTATCCAACAACTAGTGTCAATGTTAGCTAACATCTAGTAATGATATCAACATATAAGACTAACATTGATCATAGGGAAAACCCCAAATATGAATAAAAGGCTAATTTTGGATCCCCAATTGAGTTAGTTAATGAGCCTAATGGTTGAGTTAGCCTTAGAAGACCTCATGTCGATTGAGTGATACCTACATAGCCTAAGTAAGGGCCTCAACCCAATGTAGTTCTCCTAGTGGATAGGGAAAAAGGGTGAGGTATGATTAAAAATTTGTTAAGGGAAGTGGTTTGCAAAAGGTAGGTTGAAATAGGTCATGGGACCTAGGGATTAAAAGATAGGCTATGGGGTTAAGGGTGTGAGATAAAGGCTATGGGGCATAGATTTTAAGATATAGGCCATGGGGCTTAGAGTTGAAAGATAGGTAGTTGGGCCTAGGGTTTAAAGATAGGTAGTTGGACCTAGGGTTTAGAGATGGGTAGTTGGGCCTAGGGTTTAAAGATATGTAGTTGGGTATAAGGTTTAAGTGGGTTAAAATGTTAGATAGTTATGTGGGTATATGACCAAACTAACCTTATAAGACCCCATGTCGACTAAGTGCTTCCTACATAGCCTAAATAAGGGCCTCAAGCCTATGTAGTTCTCTTAGAGAGAAGGTAAAAAGGGTGGAGGTTTATATTGGAAAGTATATGACTTAAGGTTTGTGTGTGTGGATGTAAGGTAGGTAGGAGTTGACATTATGAGATCAACTACATATGTTGCTAATGAGGATGAGGATGGATGTCACCATAGATGAGTGAGAACACATGGAAGTTGTAGGGTTAGGAGTCTGATGATATTGATAGGTTGCACATGATGTGAGTTTGATGATAGCTTTGAAAAAGAGGTCAGATCACACCACTAACACTTTCCATTTACCTACTAGGGAGTTGACTGTGAGATTGGAGGATGTTTACAAGATTTTATAGTTGCTACTCCAAGGTCAAGAACTCTTCCCTTGTTTGAGAGAGGAGCATGATATTCATATAGTGATATTATTCAAAGATTATGTTAGTGAGGTGACCTATCACTCAGTGAGCTTTGCTTATGAGCCACTATACACTACCGATGAGGAGAAGCACTAATTTAGTATCCTAATGATGATATGGATTAAAATATATACAATACTAAGTGTAGATGGGGGGAGATTTCCTATTATGTTGACAATTTTTCTAGCATAGATGGTTGAGTAGTAGATAGTGCATGTATGGAGACCAACTTTTTTGGCATAATTATATAGAGAGTTGTGGGGTTTGAGGCTATGATGATGGTATAGTTTATGTGTTGAGAATTTATTCCATTATTGGGAATATAAGCACATCATGCTAACATGGCCATTAGGGCTACCCATCATGATTGTAGCTAGTTTTAGGGTCAAGTTCAAATAGTGGAGAGAGGGTATGGCCTAGACATGAGTAGATGGCATAGTGTGGGGCATTGATTATTATAGGTGTATGATAAAGGATTGATTCTCCTAGACATTATTTAGAGGCCCTACTTGACATACCCTGCGTTCAAAGGGTAGGTAGAGTAGCTTATTCATTTACAAAGCATGTTATGGGTCAAAGGGAGATGAGCTGGAGAGTTAGAGATGATACCCATGGCATTGGTTAGGAGATAGTTTGGCTTATTATAGGATGTGCCTCTTGTTTCTATTCAAAATTTGCTTTTTCAGATTTAAGAGAGAGAAGAAACTAAAGAATAATGGACAAGGCTTGTGAAGTACCTGGATATAGACTGCGCACCGTAAATCTAGACGCTGTGAATACTCCTCTTTGGCTGTGAAGGAATAACACCTGAAAGAGATAAACACTAAAAACATGAAGAATGTTAGTTGATAAGAGAGTGGATTGCCAAGCAAAAGCTTGGTCCTTGAAGCGCTAAGGCTTCTTCAAGGATGGCAATCCACTGTTTAAGACAGAATATAACAGAGACAGAAAAGAGAAATAATGAAAGATGTGAAAAGAAAAGACTAAAAACAAATGCGTACCTGATAAGCTGTAATCTGGTAAACACAGTCACCGACATCGGTGGTATTGCCATCGTCAGTCAGAAGGTTGCCGACGTCGGTTAGGGAAGTGACCGGCGTCGGTCGGGGCAATAGTTAAGAGCTGGTTACAGGATTGGTTTCAGGGCTGTAGGATAGTCTATGGTCTTGTCTGGGGGTCTGGGGGTCTGTGCGGGACTATTTGAGGTCTAAGGGATAGAGAATATTGTCTGGGAATAGACTAGATAAGTGACAGAGGTGAAAGGCGGATGGACAGGAGAGAGGGCTTTTCAGCCTCTCCGGGAAGAATAGAGAAGATTTTGGTGAAGGATATTAGAATAGACAGAAGACAGAGTATTTGATATAAATGAAATGATATAGAAATAAAGACAGCACAAATACTTAGCTGTGTTGAATAGTTGATGAAGATAGCATGCAGTCCCGGTACAAAACGTTGGATACAAGATCTCAGTGCCTAAGAGAAGTTGTCAAGTATGTTGATCCCTGCAAGAAAACAAGATGCCAGAACACCAAAAAGCAAGAGCACCAGAGCTTTGTTTCACCGGAAGAGAGAGATTCGCTTGTTAGATCACTCGAGATTCGAAAACTTCTGATTTTGATTGTGATTACCCGAAAAGAGGAAGAGAAGTCTGTTAAGTATAATCGACGTCGGTGATTCCGTCAGCGTCGGCCGATAGATGGCCGACGTCGGTGGGGTTAGAATGGGCAGAAGAAGCCACCAAGCCCATTTTTCATCCGCCAAGTGTTCTTATGCGTTGGAGAATGCTGAGGGTTGTGTTAAATACGCACGGGAGTTTGTTAGGAGGTTAGAAGAATTAGGGAGAGATCTTGAGTGAGTCATAGGAAGAGAATTAGTCTAAGGTGAGGTGTCTAGGTGAGGTGTCCTAGGCGAGGTGTCAAAGGAGGGAGGGGTTAAAGGGACTTATTTAATTAAAAATAGTTGATTATTTCCAATTAATAAGACTTAGGTGGGTTAGGGACCAAGGAGGACTAGGAGGGAGAAAGGACCAAGGGTTAGACACTTTTTCAGTGTCTACACCTCTTACCTTTCCTCTATATAGGAGGGATGATATAGAGGCACCCCTACCTTTGCCATAGGAGACAAATGGGATAAATTTTGAGAAGTTACTAGTAGGCCTAGGTGTCATAGACCCTAGATGCATAGTGGTTTATCTTGTGTGATGGATAGGTTTGCATCCTATCATTTAGGTCAGGAGGCCACCCTCAAATTTATAAGGAATGATGAGAGAGAGATGAAGTCATACAAGCTTGAGATGTAGCTATACAAGATCAAGATGTATCACAAGCATAGATTTTGGTCTTATAGGGGCATGTTATGGCATTTCAGGGATAGGTGATTACACTAATGGGATAGGTTAGGGCATAACAAGCCCAGGTTACTGCACTCATAGTAGAGAGAGATAGTTTGAGAGCAGTAGGATAGGCTACTCCTCCACCACAAGGACCAATATAGGGTCCTATAATATGTTTGATGGGTCTACCATACACTGTATCTCTAGTGAGGTACAACATTGAATTAGATGAGATTACATATTATGAGAGAGTCATTATGGAATTCCCATAGATTTAGAGGTATTCTGAGGCTAGAGAGTAGGAGAGATCAGTGACACATGCCATAGATTTTAGCTCATGTAGATGTAGATAGGTAGAGGGTGGTGATGATACTATTACTTCACAACCATGACTATAGCCTTGAGTATTCTAAGGGCCAGATGATATTTTTGATGTTTTTATATATGTTGTATACACACTAGCCTATGAATCAAAGATGAAAGATGTAATTTTTGAGAGAGAGATGATAATTATATGATTTATGGATGTATATTCATATTTACTACACTCTCTCTCTCTCTCTCTCTCTCTCTCTCTCTCTCTCTCTCTCTCTCTCTCTCTCTCTCTCACTCTCTCACTCTCTCTCTCTCTCTCTCTCTCTCTCTCTCTCTCTCTCTCTCGCTCTCTCTCTCTCTCTCACACACACACACACACACACACACACACACACACACACACACACACACACACACACACACACACACACACACACACAAACACACACACAAACACACACACACACACACACACACACACACACACACACACACACACACACACACACACACACACACACACACACACACACACACACACACACACACACACACACACACACACACACACACACACACACACACACACACACACACACACACACACACACGAGAGTTTGTTATTTTGAGATGTGTTTATGAAAAGGTGATGATATTGAATTTATTTAAATGATGTGGATGTTTATGTTATGTTAATATTGAGCATCTTAGTTGAGTTAGACTAGTATTTCCCATATGTGTGATGGTATATGCATAGTTAATTGGTTATCTTCATCTTAGCATTTTTACATATTTGTGATGGTGTATGCTTAAAATGAATAGGTTGGGTATTTTTTTATGAGCATTTTCTATATTTTTGATGGTGTATGCTTAAAATAAATGGCGTAGGCTTGATAGTTTTCCTATTTATTGTTGTTTAGATAAACTATGATTGCATGTTTGGTGTATTTCACATGGGATTATATGAAATGGATTAATGGGCAATGGTTTGTTAGTTTTAGTATGGTTTTGGGTATTTATTTGAGTATCTTTTCTTGAGATAGATATGTGGGTGATAATATTTTTTAAACACATAACTCTAAGAATCAAGAAAGATTAGCAAAAATGCGACAAGGTGATTAAATCTTGTTGTGAGATGTGATCTCAAAAGAAAAATTGACTTGTGATTGGGATGGGAAAGAAAAAGGCACGATACTCATGTATTGGCAAAGATCACAATCACAACATAAATAGGCTCAGGAGTATGAGCCTCTTTCATGCTTTGCATCATTTGACCATTTGTTTATTAGAGAAGCATCGTACTTACCTTGTGTTTAGTGAGTTCAAAGTCCCTTGAAAGAGTATGAGGGGGAAAAGGTAAAAGGTAAAAGGAATGAGAGTGTTTGAGTAGCATAACCTTCTTAGTGGGGATGGTATGCCCCTTCTGTGGGTGACCCAAGAGCTACTATGGGCAAGTCTATGACTTAAAGATTTTTTTGTTTGTTTTTATTGTGTAAGATAATCAATGTGGGAAGCCTACAATGGGATATTCTTTGTGTTGATGTCATATGAAGCTAATCAATACAAGAAGATTCTAAGTCATTATTTCCCTTGATAACAAATCTTGGCTTAGCCATCCTTCAAAGGGAGTGGTCTAAGCTTTTATTTTTTATTTTTAATAGCTGCACTTCAAGGGAGCAGTCTTTTTATATTATCAAGGAGAAGTTATGTAGTTGTCCTTTAAGGGAGTAGTCTACATTGAGAATCATGACCTGAGAGATTATAACTTGTCTATATATCCCATTTTTTTTAACTTTAGTCATGGATAGGACTATAGAGGCTTAGAGGTTTTTCACTTTGAGGGAAAAACCATAGCACTTCATAGGTTAAATAAGTGTAGGAATAAGAGTTAAGAAGAAGGGAGATGAATGTAATTGGGTTGCTCAAGGGATGAGTTCAAGTTAAACATGAGGTGAATCATCACTTGATTAACAAAAGAATGGTTGTAGGTGAAAAGCATTTAAAGGATCATGTTTTAGCCTTCTTTTGAGAGAAGATAAGTGATAAGTTCTTGAGCCGTACTTATGAGTTATGATGTAGGGTCCAAGCCAATTAGGAGCAAACTTACCCCCTTTTCTTTTCTTCATGTTTGTCACATGTTGATTTTACTTTAAGATGAGATCTCTGATATTTAAATCTTATTCCTTGAGGTTTTTTTTAAACATATTTGATATGCTCTTGATAGATTTGGAGGTGGTTGAGGGCTATGAGATGGCATTCATCAAGCAACTCAAGTTGAGCCAAACATTCTTGGTAAAAGTCATCATTAGTAAGTATGTATTGTAGAGAGATGTGAAGAGAAAGAATCTGGACCTCAAGAGGTAAAATAGCTTCCATCCCATAGACCAAGGCAAAAGGTGTGCATTTTTTATGGGTTTAAATGCTAGTATGATAAGCCCATAAAGCAAAGGGAATGTACTTGTGCCAATCTTTGCCAGTATCATTGAATACCTTCATGAAGATTTTGGTTGAGGTTTTGTTAGAAGATTCTACCTGTCCATTTACTTGTAGATAGTATGGTTATGAGAAGCTTAATTTGATTCCAAAAGGATCACAAAACTTTTAAAAAGTATTTTTTTTGAGAGATTCACCATTGTCTATTATAATTTTATGGGGGAAACCAAAATTATAGATGATGTCATGGTTGATAAAGTCAAAAAAATTGTCAACCTTAGTGGAGATGAGAGGAATGGCCTCAACCCACTTAGTGAAGTATTTAGTAGTAATAATGATGGAATGGTGATGAAGAGATGAATGAGGGTTAATCTCATTGATTAGATCCAAACCCCATTGGGATAAGGGATATAAGTCTTTGATGACTTATAAGGAATGGATTAGAACATGAATGAGGTTAGTGTGTTGTTGACATTTGATGTAATGTTGAATGTAATCACTATAATCTTGATGGAGTATCGGCCAATATTAGTTGAGTTGAAGGATATGTTTGGTAATTATGTTACCATTGAAATGTTCACCACAAATCTCATCATGGACTTCCTCAATGGTGAAGGGGATCTTAGTACTAGTGAGGCATCTAAGGAGGAGACCATCAAAACCTCACTTGTAGATAAGTCCCCCTAGCATAGTGTAATGAGAAGCACATTTCATGAAGGCACATCTCCCATTATTAGAGAGGTTATAAGGGGTAATAGAAAAGGAGAGGTAATCTATGAGTTGTGTGTTACATTTCCTTTAAAAAAGATGTTAGTTGATACACAAGAGGGAAATGTTAAGCGATGTACAATGACATATATTTTTGAGGAAGAGGGTGAAGAGGGTATGTGTGAAGTAAGAGAATCCATTGTGTCAGCAAACTTGTTTATAGATAAAATAATAGTTTACAAGAGATAGGAGTCAAATGATTCCAATAGCGTATTTACACAATGTTTATATCATTACAATTTTTTTTTTGCATAGGTAGGAACCATTAAATTGATTAACCACTAGCTGGGAGTCATTGAAAATGGTTATTGATTTGACACCCAAGAAAATAGTTGTTTGAATCCCTATGATCAAAGCTTCATATTTAGCCATATTGTTATTACATTCAAAATCTAGTATAAATGACAAAGGCAAAGGCTCACCATTAAGAGGGATGAGGATGACCCCTGCACCCCCACCATGTTGACATTTAGACCCATCAAAAAATATCATCATTTGATAGGAGATGTCATTAATGGAGAGCATTAAAATAGATTCATCAGGGAATTCAAGGTTTAAAGGTTGGTTATCTATTAAAGGGGTGGAAGATAATTGGTCAACAATCATTTACTACTTGATAGACTTTTATTGAATAAATTCCAATTCAAATTCAACAAAGATCATGAGCGACTAAGCTACACATTGGTTGTGATATGGCTTGAAATGTATGTATTTGAGGGGATCAATATGGGTGATGACATAGGTTTTGTGATTTAAGAGGTAATGATAAAGCTTGAAAGCTATAAAGACTAATGTGAGATAAAGCTTTTTGGTATGGGTATATCAAGTTTCATAATCAGTAAGTGTGTGGCTTATGTATTAAACCGCTTGTTCTCAATGGTGATCATCCTAATGTGAAATCATAGCACCCAAAGAATGGTCTATTATAGAGATGTAAAGGTAGAAAGGATAGTTTTCCTTAGGTGGAATAAGAACTGGTAGAGAAAATAGATATCATTTGAGTGCATCAAAGGCTTCTTAGCAATCTATATTCTAATGGAAGGAGACATCTTTTTTGAGGAGATGGTAAAAGGGTTGGCAATGAAATGACAACTAGGAGATGAAGCAGTGGATTGACTGAAGCTTGCCTTGTAGGCTGTGAAGTTATTGGATATTAGTAGGTGGAGCCATGTCTAGTATTAATCAAACCTTCACAAGGTCAACTTTAATACCATAGAGAGAAATAATAAAGCCTAAGATCTTATTGAAAAGGACACCAAAGACACATTTCTTTGGGTTTGGTCAAATGTTATATTAGAGGAGATGAGTGAATATGATTTTGAGAATCGGCAAGTGATCTTGGTGAATTTTAGACTTTATGAGTAATTCATCCATGTAGTCTTCAATAATTTTGTGTAAGAAATCTTTTAAGATGTAATTCATGGTGTGTTAGTAGGTGGCACCAGCATTCTTCTGACCAAAGGGCATGACCCAATAACAAAAATTCCCCCATGGGGTAATGAAAGTTGTTTTGTGTTGATCCTCAAGAAGAACCAATATTTGATTGTAACCTAAGAACTCATCCATAAGTGATAGTATCTCATGGTCAACTATTAGATTAACAAGTTGGTCGGTACTTGGCAAAGGGAAGTCATCCTTTGGACAAGTGAGGTTTAAGTCATGGTAGTCAGTGCAAATGTAGATTCCCCCTATTGCTTTTGTGATAGGAACAATATTAGAAACCCATTATGGGTATTTTATGGGTTGAATAAAGTCAATAGAAAGGAGGAATTGGACCTCTTCTTTGATAAGGAGAGAGTTACAAGGATGCATTTTGTAAAGCTTATACTTAATCGTTTTAACATTTCGATTGGTGACAATGTTTTGGGTGATGATAGAGGGGTCGATACCAAGCATGTCATTATAAGACCAAGTGAAGGATTTGCTATGGTCATTAAGAAATGTGGCATAATTTGCTTGCTCAGAGGAATCTAAAGATTGGTAAATCTTAAGGACACAAGGGTTATCATGAGAGGGAAAATTGATGTCAATGATTGATTCATTTAACATAGCTTGTGTTTTGGATGGGAGTGATCATTGGATATAGGAATCATATGCACCCATGTATATGAGAATAACATCATCATCTTGGCATTGGATAGTGTTGATAGTGGGAAAGTATTTATCAATAATTTTAGGATGAATGAGAATAAGGGACCTTGTTTCCTTACCCAAGTGATAGGTGAGGGGGGCCACATGGATGGAATTTATTGAAAAAAAATTTAGGAGGTATAGATACCTCTGATTTGGTAGGTGATGGTGGAGGAGAGGATGCAGAAGGAGAGATTGGCTCTTCGATAATTGGTATATGAGAAGCTTTGGTGGGTTTCTTGGTTCATCAAAACTCACTCCATGCCACTTTTTGGCATTTTCAATGGTTTTGTTGGTGGGATATTTAACAGGCGTATGAACATTCTGATCATAATGACCCAAACTAGATCCTTTCCAAGCACACCTATAAAGATAGGTGTGAGAGAAGTTAGGATTGCCTAAGAAAGAGAAATCATAGGTAAATAGTTGTGGTGAAGAGGATGGATTACTGACAGTGGGAGCTTGATCAATTGCCCCATATGTGAAATTAGTTTGAAGGTTAGGGGGACCATATGGGATGACCATCCAAATATGGGGATCATAATTAGGGTGCATATGAAGCTTTCCATACTCTTGTGGAGTATGGAACATGTTGATTTTCAACAAATGATATTCTTTTAGTGATAGATGCTTGAAAGTTTCCTCCATGGGGCATTTACCAGGAATTTGTGTTGCCAGTATCTATGTAATTAGGGTAGTGGAGCCTGTGGAAGCTTTAGAAGTATAATACAGAGGAGATGATGTCTTTAATGGAATGAGAACATCATTGGGGATATAAGTTATGTTGCATGTTTTGAAAGGAGGTCGGTTAGTGGGAATAACATGCACTTGCCCATTATGCTCAAACTTGATGTAGCGTGCAAAGTCAAGGGCACACATACCACAACATGTATCTAAGTTTATCCAAGTAGTATGTTGTATTATAAATCTCCTTATATAATTTAGAAGATATCAATAATTATTTAGGGAAACACATGGATATATAAGACAATAGTGCCCATCATAGTAGCTTTGGTATCATTAAAGGAGTAGAGAACTGCATCAGTTTGAGACATGCGATTATTGGGAAGGGCTAGTTATTTGTAGGCATGGGTGGAGATAATATTAATAGTAGCTCCTACATCAATCATGACTCTTTTTAAATGAGTTTGATCAATATATGTGGTGATAAAAAATGGTAGAATCCTAATCTTCATGGTGTTAAAGTGGATTTTCCAAATCACTGAAGGAAATTAGGGAGATGGTGTTAAGAGAGCTGACCAAAGCTATAAGAGGCTAGGGATCATTAGGTTGTACCTCAACTAATTTCAAATAACTAATTAAATCTTGATGGTGTTGTGGTTAGTTTGGATTAACTCATACAAGGACATTTTCATAGGGGTTTGATGAAGTTGTTTCACCATCGAGTTTTGAATAAATTTTAAAGATGATGGTTTCAAGACACCCAAGATGTAAATTTTGAGATTCAAAGGAGGAGTGTCTTTAGAGAAAGAATGATCCTAAAGGGAATTGACCTTTTCCTTTCCTTTATCCTTTTGATATTGTGACCACATGGCCATATTAATCATGTTAATCTAAAACATATGTGAAAGAGGTGGCAAAGGGGGTATGAAAACATCTTTGGGTTTGAATTTAGGTGGAATGATATGAGGCATTATGGATGCCATAGGTGGAATAGCAAGAAGGTTAATGGGAGTATCAAAAAAGAGAGTGTCAATATCAAAGTGTTGTCAAATGACTTCTGTGAGATATTTACAACTCTTCATATTGTGTCTAGGAAAATAATGATATAAACACACTTATGTATCATCAAACCAAGATAGCTTCATTCTAAGAGGGTTATAAGGCTTAATGGGAGGAAGAGTTATTATAGAGGATTACAATAAATGGTGTATGAAAAATATCTGAGAGCCTATGAGTGGGATAACACTTGTTGTAATAGGGGTGGACACCTTCTTTGGTTTAGGAGTCATGGGGGTGATTTTGCATGGCACCTTTTTAATCAATCAAGCCATTTGTGCTTATATTTCTAAAAATTGGCACTACATTGTTTGTGTGGATCTAAACTAGTCATCACTTAAAAATCTAAAGGTCTTGTAGTATAAATTTGAGATTTTACCTTTCTAAGTTTTAATTCAAAATACAATTGGTCTAATCTAGAGTCTTGCACATAACATGGGATTGGGCAATTCACCTTTTTGTTCTTTGCTTGAGTAACTTGTGTGAAATTTTTTGTTTGGTTTAAAATCCTTTTGTCCAGATGCTTCTCATTTTATTCTTGTTCAAACTTAGGTTATCTTATGTTTGCTTGATATATAAGTTATTTAACCATTTGAATTTATTTTTTATGTGGCACCATTATGTTACCCATTTGTTTTGGGTTTTATACTTAGGATTTTGTGTTAGTTTACATCCTAAGCTTATTAGTTTGCATCCTAAGCTTATTGATCACTCGAGTCTTATTCTAATTTTTTGATCATGACCCATCATAGTCATGATAATATTTTTATGGTACTAACATAATTCAAACTTAGGTTTTATTATTATAGACTATAACCTAAGCTCCAAGGTTGTTCTACCTTCCTCTAATTACTGATTTCAGCCAACCAAGGTCAAGTATTCTCAGGGTCTCTTTTTCTTATTCTAATTATGAATCTACCTTATATTTTTTTGATATTAGAATCCAAACACCTTTTGATGTTTGTAAACAAAAATTTAAAACACATCATAAATGTATAAAATCATCTTCAAACATGTAAAGGTATACTCGTAATGGGGTCTCTTATGGCCCTAGTTTTGAGGATGAGCATTTTTATGATGGTAAGAATACTCCATCAATTTTGATGACATCCCAACTATGATAGGATATGAAAATAGTTACTTTGAACACCAACCTATAGAGGAAAAAGATGAATCTCTCTTAAGCTTGATAGAATAAAGAGCTAGAATTTTTCCTAATTTCCCAATGGAGTAATTATATACACTTGTTCAAGTAGAGGAGCAATCTCTAGAGTAACCTATTAATCATATAAAAAAACTAAATGTTGATTTTTATAGAAAAGGGAAATAAACACTTGTGGAATGCTCCCCAACTGATCAAGATCTTGCAACTAAGATCCAATAAAATAGTCAACAGTATGATGATCAACTCATCACAAACTTAACATTTTTTTAGCTATGACTTCAATCAATAATATTGATTTTATTGAGAAAGAGTTACCATTAAACTAAATGAAATAATCCCTAGTCAATCCTACATTTGATGTGAACCTTGTGGCTTCTTTCGAATAGAATAAACCCATAGATACTTCACAACAAGTTCCACTTTATATGGATCATAATTTATTTAACCATCAAGAGACTCTTGTCCAGTTGTAACAACATGTTGCTAAAGATTCATAATAGATTAGGGTTATTTTATAAAACATTCTAGTGAGTTCTTATCAAAAACAACAACTTCCCATTGTAAATAAGCAATGGTAATGCCCTTTGGAAAACTAACAACAAACACCCAAAAACCAATAGATTTATTATAATTCACAATAAAAAATTCCTGAGAATTAGTATTAAGCATCTAAGAATCAGTAAGAAAATCCTTTAAAATTCCTGAGAATCAGTATCAAGAATCTAAGAATTGGTAACAAAATCCTTTGAACCAACAATGCCAGAACTACTCACATATAAGGATAAACAAAAACCCAAATTTTGGGCAAAGGGTTCACATCTATAATAGGACCATGTAGAGGGTACATTACTACCAAACAAAACTATATTCCACCAACAAATGCACCAAATATGTAAGAGTGGAATTCAATGAAATAAATAGTCATGAGGCTTGAAACTTGTAATTAGATATAAAATTACAAGTTTGATGAGATATACCATTATTCATTTCACTTAAGCATTCTTCAAGTACATTTTCCACCTCATTTCGAGGCACCAAATTTTTATAAATACAAAGGGAAAGGTGACCCTAAAAAACACATTCAAGCATTTTTCTTGTTATGCCAAGAGGTAACCTAGATCAACTTTTATTTTATATACTTCTTTTGTGTAGCTTGGCCAAACAAGCATTAGATTGACTCCTCAAATTGCCTAAGGGATATCTAAAAATTTTTAATGATTTGTTAAAATGATTTATTAGCCAATTTCTTATAACATTAAGCATGAGTTGATAGTGGTTGACTTATGCAAATAAATAAAAAGAGACGTAGAAAACTTCACGACATATCTATAATGATGGAGAGTACTAGATGGTTAATTTTAACACAATTGTCATACAGATAGTTATTTGAAACTTTTACACAAAACTTGCATCCCAAAGTGGCCCATAATCTAAGACTTGATTATGTTAACACATTAGAGGAAATGATTAAGAAGGGTGTGCAGATCAAGTAAGCACTTATTACCAAAGTCCTCATTAATATATTCTCAGTGGATCACACATATAATCCAAGTCACCCACCTATTCAAGATACTATTAGAGAGAAACTTAAGGTTTTTGATAAGAACAAGAACATGGTGGGTAATGGAGTAACAAATTCATAAAATGTGAAAATAGTCTAGGCTCTATCAGTTCAAAATGCACAACATAATACACCAACCACTTTACAAAGAACACTTCCACATAGAGGGTTCAACAAATATAGACCATTTAGCAAGCCAGGACAACTAGTTAAGGCAATATTCAAGAATCTAGTGGCATCTAATTTGATCATATGGCATGTGCTAAAACATTTCTTGAATATCAACCCAAACCTAACTAGTATTGGGAAGATAAGTTTTGCAATTTTCACTATATTATCAACCATGTCATTTATCGATGTGTACAATTGAGGCATCTTATTGAATACCTAATTGAAAGTGGGGAATTTAAAGTAAAACAAGAAACATGGAACACTAATCATGATATGGGCATTTATAAAGACCCATTTCCCAATCATAACTAATAAAAGAAATAAAATAATCAGAACCAATGATAAGGCCAACATCAACAAGGACAAGGTCAAAAATAAAATCAACATAATCATAATCAGGATCATGATACCCAAGCTCATAACTTGGGCTATAACACCATGTTATATTATTATAATAATACCATGGGGTATAATTCTAGTAATCATGTTACCACCATTACAGTAAAAAACCATGTACTATCTAAAGCTTCTCAAAGTGTTGGTCCCTCTATTTTAAGGTCATTTGATGAGTCCATAAAATGACTCATTATATCCACAAAATAACATCCTTTTTCTTGTATAAGAAGTGGATCAAAATTTAGTTTATAAACTTATAATTTATTTAGAATGAAAAAGTAAGCATATATCATGGTTATGTCTTTAAAATTCCTTGTAATGATTCATTACATTTTATATCAGAGCTCCACCCAAGTTCAATTCATGGATTAGGTGGATACATTGGCATGGTAGTGTTTATCTGAGGCTTGTACATATAGGTGATCTTGGTGTATGATCACAAATCTAGACCAGAGTCTGAGCTTTAGAAGCCTGCTAGAATGTTATGATCTTGATGGGTATATTTCACTAATTCCTCAAGGTTCTGGTGTGATGGTTTGTTATATTTTGTATCATGCTACACCCTTAACCTTCAGCATGTCTATGGATATATGTGGCTGACTTGTGGCTTACATACCTCTTTTATATTCTTGTTATATTTATCTATGTTCTTAGTTAGGTCAACCTATGGAATAACCATGGATAATTAGACTATATATAGGAGGTAGTGGTTATTATTTGATCATAATATTAAGTATTCTACTCTTATTGCATTGTTATGGAGGTTTCCCCCTTGAAGTGGCTCTAATATGTTATCCAATATTTTGCTCTACTGTCAATTATTGTTGTGTGATCTCTTATCTTAGCTTATTCTTTATGATAGATAATTATTTTGTGTGAATATCTAAGTAATTTCATTACAAGTGATATCAGAGCTTCAATTTGGGTAAGTTTATTGTGGCATTTTTTTTTGGATATGGAAAGGCATGAATTCTATGAATGGAAGGAGTGAAAAAACATAACATGCAATCTAGGAAGAATTAGTTTTTTTTGTTAGCACAATATTGTTCGAAATGTTTTTTTGAAAAAAAAATATCTAAAGAAAAGTTTGGAATTTTTTTCCTCTTTTGCATATTTGTATTTATTGGATTCATCTCAATGAGATGATCATAATGGTATATTATATTGGTATAATTTTTTGGTGCACCTTGAGGTTTTTATGTAGTGGTTCATTACATTTTGTATCATATCCTCCATGTAGGTTTAATTCATGGATTGACTGGCTATGTCAACATGGCAGTGTTCATCTAAGGCTCATACATATGAGGGATCTTAGTGTATAGCTACAAATCTATCCCAAAGTCTATGCTTCAAAAGTGTGGTGGGATGTTATGATCCCAATGGGTGGATTTAATTAATGCCTTGAGGTTTTGATTTAATTATTTGTTACATTGGGTATCATACTATGTCCTTAACCTTTGGTGTGTCTAAGGATATGTGTGGCTAACTTGTGGCTTACATATCTCTTTTATATTCTTGTTACATTTATTTATGTTTTTAGTTAGGTCAGCCTATGGAATAACCAGGGCTAAGTAGACTATATATAGGAGGTATTGGTTAGTCTTTGATCATCATATTAAGTATTATACTCTTATTGAATTTTTTTGGAGGTTGCTCCCTTAAAGTGGCTCTACTATATTATCTAGTATTATGCTCTATTATTAATTCTTGTTGTGTGATCTCTTATCTTTGATTATTATGTGTGATATATAATTATTATGTGTTAATATATAAGTAATTTCATTACAAGTGGTATCAAATATTTGGTTTGGGCAAGTTTCCTGTGGCATTTTTTTAGATCTAGCGAGGTGTGACTTCTACGAATGGAAGGAGTGAAAAAACATAACAATAATCTAGGAAAAAATAATTTTTTTTGTCAATGTAGTATTGTTAGAAATACTTTTTTGACAAAATATCTTTAAAAAAGTCTATAATTGTTTTTCCCTTTACACATTTGCAATTTTTATATTCATTTCAGTGAGACAAATACAATAGTATATTCTATCGGTACACTTTTTTGGTGCAAAAATTTTATACCCTAGTTTGTAAAAGTAGTTTTTGGATTTGTCTTAGTGAGGCAATCACAATGGTACCCTCTCTTGGTACACCTTTTTTGAGGTAAAAACTCTCCTAAGGTTTTTGCATGGTGGGTCCTATTAGGGATGACATGCAATCTAGAACTTCAAATCCTTAGATTTCTCAACTTCATATTCATATAAAGAGCTTAGTATGGAAAGATGATTTTATTGTAGTTAAAACTAATGTTTTATGTATGTGTGGAGAGATTAATGGGGTGCACACTCAATGGCATCAGATCAATACATAAATTGCTAACATTTCATCTTAGTTTTAGCCAAACAACCCTCCTCTTCATCATTCAGGTCCTCTTCCTCTCAACACTAATAACTCTAATCCTAGTGTGAAACTGATTTTACCAAAGTGGACATGCATAAGTTTGATGGTAAGTATCCTCTCACTTATATTATCCAAATTTATAATTCACTTGATCTTCACCAAACTCCTAGTTCCTAGAAGGTGATAGTGGCATCTTTGTATCTGAAACATGAGTAGTTCATTTGGTATCATTGGTTATGTGCTCAAAAGAAAAATAATGGTGCTATTTTTACATGGTTTATTTTCACTAATGAATTTTTGGATCATTATTATAATAATTTCTATAAGAACTAATTTAACCAATTAGCTAAACTACATTAGGTACAAACTTGAAGGATTATATTCATCAATTTCCAAATCTATGCTTATAGGTGGAAGACATCACTAAGTAAAATTTGACTAATATTTTATTGTATAAACTCAAATATATCATCCAATTGGAGTTTTGATGTTTAACCCATCACGTATATTATAATCTATCCCAAAGGCATGCATGGTAAAATAAAAAGAGATGGTTAAACAAAAAACTTTCACTATTAGTTGTGATTGTACCTTTCCAACACCATCATTTCCTCAACCCAACATATTGACTCCTTATACAATTAAGGATAAGAGATCCAAATGGTTGTGTTATTTTTGTGATATCAAATGGAGTAAAGGACATTGATGCGTTGAAAATAAGTTTTTTTACGTCGAAGGTTCCAATGAGGATGAAGATGATGAGGAGGCAATTGGTGAGGATGTAGAAGGACCTAAGGAGTAATCTAAAGACTCTCATCCTACTATTTCCTATCATGCTATTTTACGTATTATTACTCCCCAAACTCTTAAGGTGGTGGGTTTCCTTAAAAATATAAGGTCACTATACTAATTGATTCTAGGAGCACACACAACTTCATCAACAATAAGTTGGCTACTCATTTGAACTATTTCATTTATCTCACTCTAGAATTTCAATTCATGATTGCAGATGGTGGTACTATTAGCTATTAAATAAAATTCCATATTATTAATTTGGCCATGGGAAACTACCTGTTGGATTATCCTATGTTTTCTATTTCCATGGATGGAGCCAACATTATTCTAGGAGTACAATGGCTCACCACTTTGGGCACTATTAAGATGAATTTCAAGGAATAATTCGTGCATTTTCATTATAAAGGAAGGACATTTGATATAAGTGTATTAAGGGATAAATATACATAACTTTTTATCTCCCATTAAATGACCAAGATTATCTAAAAGGGTGTTAAAGGATTTGTATCTCACTTGTTTTTTATTGAAGTTTAGCCAACTTAACCATCTATACATCATGATCTAGAGAAAGTGATTGATGCCCATTCTATTATTTTTGGTGACATATCAAAAGTAATTCCATCCATTCGCATTCATGATCATGCCATCAAACATATTCTTGGTAGTACAACACCCAACATCAAGACATACAGGTATCCCTATGCCCAAAAAAGTGAAATTAAAAATATGGTACATGAGATTTTGGAAGTAGGAATCATTTACCATAGCCAAAACAAATATTCTTTTCTAGTTGTCATGGTGAAAAAGAAAGATGACACATGGAGGATGTGCTTTAAGTACATAGAGATCAACAATTACATTATCAAAGATAAGTTTCTTATAACTATCATTGATGATTTGCTAAATGAATTAAATGGTGCTCTTTATTTTACTAAGTTATATTTTTATTTTGGGTATCATCAAATACAGATCCATGATTAAGACATACCCAAAATAGATTTCAGAACTCATGAGGGATATTATGATTTTATGGTTATGCCTTTTGTTCTAACAAGTGCACCATCCACCTTTTAGATTCTGATGAATACTATTTTCATGTCATTTTTTGAGGAAATTTGTTCTGGTGTTTTTTTATGATATCCTCATTTATAGTAAAATTTGGGAAGACCATTTGTAACATGTGAAATAGGTAATCTCAATTATAGAACATTAGTTGTATGTTAAACCTTCCAAATGTTCTTTTGGATCTCATAAGGTTGAGTATTTGGGTCATATGGTTTCACATGAAGGGGTGAAAGTGGATCTTAAAAAAATCCAAGCAATGGTGGATTGGTTGGTTCTTAAGACACTCAAGTAACTTAGGGAATTTTTGGGGCTAACTTGTTAATATCATAGGTTTTTCAAAAATTATGGTAGCATTACAACCTAACTCACCTCTTTGTTGAAGAAAGACTCCTAATGGACTGATACAACTATTATGGCATTTGAACAACTAAAACTAGCTATGTACACCACTCTAGTGTTGGCCAATCTTGATTTTTCTAAGACTTGTGTGGTTGAATGTGATGCATCTAGATATGGTATGGGTGCTATGCTCATGTAAGAAGGTAGACCAATTGTATTTGAAATTCTCCAATTGAAGGGTAAAAATCATCTCAAGCCCATCTATGAGAAGTAAATGATGGCCATTTGACATGCAGTTAAATAATGGAGACCTTATTTTATGGGCCATCACTTTCAAGGAAAAAATGATCATGATAGTATCAATTTTTTTTTGGAAAAATGGTTATCATCAGAAGAGCAACATAAATGAGTAACTAAGATGTTTGACTATGATTTTGAAATAGTCTACAAGAAAGGCAAGGTAAGTGTAGTTGAAAATACACTATCTACGAGGGACGAATCAGTTGAGGCATTGATATGTGCCATGACCATTTAGTAGGTAGATTGGCTAGAGGAAGCAAGATTAGAATGACAAAATGATAGTGTTACCCATGATTTGATTTAGAATCTTCAGCAAGGTTTGAGTGCATTTGAAAAATTCACTTGGAAGGGTAATGTATTATGGTATAAAGACAAATTATAGTTATGTAATAATTATCTTATCAAATAAAAAATCCTTCAAGAACATCATGCAACTTCACTTGGTGGTCATTTAAGATTTTTAAAAACCTATCATAGAATCAATTAGTATTTGTTTTTGGAAGGACTCTAGGAGGATGTACAAAAATATGTGGCTAAATGTATGATTTTTCAACAAAATAAAGGTGGAACCATCAAAACCCTAGGTCTTTTCTAGCCTTTATCCATACCTATCCAACATTGGGAAGAGGTGTCTATGGATTTCATTATAGGGTTGCCAAGATTTGATTGTTAAAATGTTATCATGGTTGTTGTAGATTTTCTCAGTAATTATGCTCATTTTTGTTCTTTATCACAACCATTTCTTGCTAGTATAGTAGCTTCTACTTTTCTCAATATAGTTTAGAAATTGCATGGAACTCCTAATATCATTGTCAGTGATAGAGATCCCATTTTCACTAGTAATTTTTGGACTAAATTATTTACATGTTTGGGGTATCAATTTGGCTCATAGTTCATCCTATCATCCTCAATTAGATGGACAAATTGAAGTAGTAGAAAAATGTCTGGAATGATATCTCCATTATTTTATTTCTAATAAACAAGATAAATGGTTTCATTGATTGCCACTTGCTAAATGGTGGTATAATAATTCTATTCATAGTTCTTCCAAAATGTCCCCCTTTGTGGCCTTGTATGGATACCACTTTCTATCCATCACCTAAACCTTGAAGGTTCATCCTAAGGTTTGTGTAGTTGAGGAACATATTCACCATCAACAAGAGGTCCTTTCAAGTTTGCATGAAAATTTAGCCATGGCCCAAAATCATATGAAGCAGTAGGCAGATCAACACATGAGTGAGAGGAATTTTAACATTGGTGATTGGGTATTTGTTGACTTACATCCATATAAGCCAATGTCCTTGAAGAAATATAAAAAGGATAACAATATGTCCCCCAAGTATTATGTGCAATATCATATCTTGCATAAAATTGGTAGTGTGGCCTACAAGTTAGAGTTTCCTTTATCCCTCACATACATCTAGTATTTCATATATCATTCCTAAATAAAGTCATTAGATACTAATTCAATACTCAAATTGAGTTACCATAATTATATGAGGAATGGAGAGTTATTCTTGATTTTTGAGGTGATCCTTCAAATGCACACTAAGTAGATGTGGTCTAGAGTGATTAGGGATTACCTGATCAAATGGAATAATCTACCATATAAATATGCCACTTGGGAGGATGAATCATTTTTGTATCAACATCTAGAGTTGCTTCAAAATTGAGGACAATGTTGTTTTGAAGGGGATGGACATGTTATGCCCTTAACCTTTGGTATGTCTAGGGATATGTGTGGCTGACGTGTCACTTACATACCTATTTTATATTCTTGTTACATTTCTCTATTTTATAAGTTAGGTTAGTATATGGAATAACCATGGATAAGTAGAATATATATAAGAGGTCGTGGTTAGTCTTTGATCATCATATTAACTATTTTGATCTGATTGTATTGTTGTGGAGATTTCCTCCTTGAAGTAGATCTTCTATATTATCTAATATTCTATTCTACTATTAATTATTATTGCATGATCTCTTATCTTTGATTATCTTTTGTGATATATAATTATTATGTGTGAACATATAAGTAATCTAATTACACACACATACTCACACTTGCCTTGGAAACCGATCCTAATACCCCATCTGGCCATCATCTCTCTCTTTCCTCTCTAAGCATTTGACCTATAAGTTACATAGGTCTTGAATATGACCTTATAACCACTATAAAATATCTCAAAACCTCATTTAAAAACTCTCTCATTCTCAAACACTATCAAGTATTATTCATATGTCTTATCAATATCTCATGTCGCTTCATTAGGCCAAGAAAGGTTTAAAGGTGGTCTAGTTGCATACTAGGTCTATAGGTATTACCCATGTATGCTTACCCTAAGACTCACTTGAGTTCTCAAAATATTAATAATCATGCTTAATAAACCTACCTCATACAACCTCTTATTCCTCTCTCAAATAGCCTCTTCTTTGAAGTTTCAACAGAACATCTTTGTAGCTTTGACAGAGCTACTTACATAGATCTTTGAAGTTTGACTAAGGATCTTCATATCTCACTGTCTTCTATGTTGAGTATTTAAAACTATTTCCAAAGGGTGTTGCCAAAACTTTTTATGACTCTTCAAACCTTAAAATTCTCTCTCATCAAAGAGACATTAGGTTGATCTTTGAAGCTTGACTAAGGATATTCATAGGTTGTTGTGTTATATGCTAAGTCTTCAAAATTGTTACCAAAAAGGTGTTTATAAAACTATTGATGACTCTTAAATCATAAAAATTATCTATCATTAGAGATAAATTAGGTTCCATGGCTTCCTTTTCATATCAAGCATACAATCTCATACCCCACACACCATGCATCTTGACATCAATGACATCAACCTTGACATTAAATGATATCAACCTTGACATCAATGACAAAACTTCTCAACAAAAACCCCATTTATCATTGATGGCAAAACATTTTTCAAAATGACCACTCTCATCTCCCCTATTATGGTTAAACTCCCTTCTTGTACTTTCTCCCCCTTTGAAATAAATGAAAAAGTGATGTTTTCACTTCTTTGGATCACACTCCTAACAACCAAAATACTCAACATACAAAACTATGAGTTTATGAGACATAAAAAAACATGTTCCCCCTTGTTGAGGTGTTTTAAAATATGTCACTAAGGTGGTGAAGAGTGTTCTTGAGTTGATTTATATGTATGGTTCTCAATGACAAAGTGTGGTTTAGTGATCATGTAGGGACCTTACAGTGTTTGCTTGGTTAGGCAAATTGATGGATGTTGTTGATGTATTAACCATGTTTAAGGATTCATATGAGGGGTCAAGATTACTTAGTGTAATTGTAGAAGTTAAATAAATCCATTGGAATAGTCTTGTGAATGTCTAGGTTATCCTAGTCATCTTGGTAGAACTTCCTGAGTAAGTAGATTGATGACATCAACATTCACACATGTGAAGGTGTTAGAAAAAGGTGGTCACATGGGTTTATTTAGATTTGTGCCTAGATCATTTATTTTTAAAATTTAGGTCTTTAAATGATGTCTATAAAAGGTTATGGTAGTGTAATTTTGGTCTCCCAGATAGTTTTCACTAGTTTCCATAGTCAAATTTGCATTAAAAAGTGACCGTTGGAATTTAAATATTTGAATTTACAAAAGAAAACTAGTTTGCAATGTTTTGTTAATAACTTTTGATGATGGATGAATTTTATGTTAGTATAAAAATAAAAGTGGTATATAACTTCAAGGTAAATCCATAAAAAATGTTTTATAGGTTTTAATGGTTGTATAATTGCATTTATTATGTTCCAAAGTTGACTAAGGGTTTGACTTTCTTCTGCAAGTGACTTGAGAAGGATGTTTGAGTTTTTATTGATGGTGTTTGTATGTTTAAAAGTGAATTATCTATTGGAGAGTGTTTTATAATCCTTTAGGATCATATTTATGGATTTTTTAGATTTGACTAATCCATCTTTAGTATGAAAAATTGCTTACAAGTTGATTTTTGGTTTGTTCATGGTGTTTTCATGTACAGATGTGTGTAGTGATGAATTTAATTATTTGAGTATGTCTTAGGGGTCATATGGAGAGGACCTATGTGATTTTAAGTGGTCTTATGTTCCTTGTATTTCTTTTTGAAGTGTTTAAAAGATGAATAGGTCTCCATGGACCTCTAAGGGCTTCTTAGGCCTAATAGAAAGATGTTATTGCTTAAAGGTGATATATCAAAGATATGGATGACCTATTAGGTCAAATTTATATTATTATAAGTGTGATATAAGCCTTAATATCTAATTAATTTATTTTATCTGACCAAGAAGATGGTGCTCATAAAGGCTCTATATAAAGTATAAATAAATATGATAGTTTCTAGAGTTGTTAAGCAAGGAAAAGAGAAGTGTAAGAGTGTTTTGTGGATGGATTGAAGAGAATATTAGTGTGAATAATATGTGTGTGACATATATGTCATATTTATGATGTTATAATAGTATTCTTATAGGGTTGAAGATTGAGGATGACCAAAAAGGTGTAGAGTGATCCAAAAGGTTGTTTTTGATGCATTACTTGCGTGTGAAGGCTTGAAGAAGCTTGAAGGGTTGAAGAGAGTTGATATTAAATATTTATCCATAATATTTTAAGAAAATTAGAGATATTTAATTGTTTATATCATAATTTATTGTTTGGGTGCTCAACATCTAAGACAAGTGGGTCCTTATTCATGGTTAGGGGTTGGTGCTCCTTGTGAATGGGGTGCTTCACTAAATCCTATTTTTTGTAAATATCTAATAGGACTACAATCCAATATTTTTTAGATTTGAGAATGTTTTTTATCCCCCATGAATTTTTCCCACATTATCCATGTGTTATGTGTGTTGATCTTGTATAGTTTCTTTTGCTCCTTGTGAATGGGGTGCTTCACTAAATCCTATTTTTTGTAAATATCTAATAGGACTACAATCCAATATTTTTTAGATTTGAGAATGTTTTTTATCCCCCATGAATTTTTCCCACATTATCCATGTGTTATGTGTGTTGATCTTGTATAGTTTCTTTTGTTCCTTGCAATAATTGGTTTATATGCTTCATGAATTCTTTTATTGATTGTTTAAGAGTTTGAAGTTTTAGAATTGGAAAATAAATTTATTGAAACACTAACTAACCCCCCTCTCAATGATTTTACCTCTAACAATTGGTGTCATATCCACAACTTCTTTACAATTTTAACCACTTGAAGGTGATCAGAGGTACAATGGGTAGTCATTACATGTAAGTTAGTTTATATACTAAGAAAGAACCATTGTTCAATGGTTAAAAATATGTTTTTTGGAGTGAAAGGATAAAGATATGCATCATTTCTATAGGTTTTGATATTTTGAAATATATTATGAATAGGTATTCTACACCCCCTACTCCTTTAACGAGTATAACTGATAAGAAGTTGAGTGAGAAAAATTATAAAGCTATGAATACTATCATTTGTGGCATATCAGAGGTTAACTTCACCAAGTTAATCCATTTTAATTTTACCAAGGAAATTTTGTATAAATTATAGATTATCTATGAAATGGATTTAAATATTAAGTTGGCTAAATTACAGACCTACCAAAGACAATTTGAGGGCCTCAAAATGAAGGATGAAGATAATATGGCATCCCATTTTCTAAGGGTTGATGAGGTGGTGGACATGATAAAAGTTCATAGAGAAGAGATTGAAGAAGCTACTATAGTACATAAAGTATTAGGTATCTCACCTTCAAGTTTGATTCAAAATTTTATACTATGGAAAAATGTCATGATCTCACCAAGATGATGATAGATGAATTACATGGCATCCTTACTACCTATGAGATGAGAATCAATGAGGAAAAACCACCAAAGAAGGAACTAGCCTTCAAGGTGATCAAGGAGACAAAAGGAAAGAAGATCAAGTTAAGCCTTGAAGACTTTGATCTTAATGAAGATCAACTTGAAGCCATGACTAAAAGAAAATTGAATATAGGATCAGGTAAATATGAAAGGAATCTTCCTTTTAAATGTTTTTCATGTGGTAAAGTTGTTCACTTTATATCTAAGTGCCCAAATAGAGGAAATTTTGAGCAAAGGAAGCTCATAAAGAATCTCATGAGGATGAACACAAGAAATATGAGGGTCCTAGTAAGTACAAAAAGTTATTCAATAGGAGAAATGACAAGGAGTCATATAAAGGTAGTAAGAGCCTTCACCATGAAGAAGATAGTAACTCATATGCTAAAGAATAAGGAAACACATCAGATAGTGATGATTAATGTCATGATGATGACAAGGAGACACTTTCCATGGCTTTTGTGGATGATGAAGGTGAATTTTCTTTAGGAAGATAACTCTTTGGTGGAGATATCTCAAATGAAGAAGATGAGCAAGTCAATTTTGAAGATAAATATCTAAATATATTGAAAGATATGAAGCTTCTACAACGAAAGAATAAAAATTAAGCATCCTTTATCAAGACCTATGAGGAGTAAATTAGGTTCTTTAAAGAAACGCTGAGCAATGAATTCAAAGAGCATGATGATATCACTCAACATCTTGAAACTTTGGTTTGTACCCTTACTAAAGAGATGATGACTAATGATGAATAATGTGCTAAATACAAATTAAAGATGGAGTATTTGCAGATGAAACTAGATCAAGCTATGAGCAAATTTGAAACATATCATAAATTTGAGAAAAGTATAGTTAATCTTGATGACCTATTAGTAGTCAAAAGGTCTAAAATGACAAGTTAGTCCTAGGGTTCCATGAAAATGTTAAAAAAAATAAGAAGATTGAGAAGTAGTGATGATAGATCAAGAGACTAATCATGCTAAGGAGAGTGATAGTAAATACAAGAATAATGACATATGAATAAGAAGGATAACTTCAAAAGATACAAAATTTCAAATCAAATCAAACAACCCAATCCATTAAGGTATGATAACTCCTTCAATGGTTACTACTATTCTTGTCATTGGTTTGGACATAGGATCACTTATTTCAAGACAAAAGCTCTTAATAAGAGATTTGCATAGAATTATGAGCAAGATAATGATAATCATGAATAATATCATCACTCAAGATAGTCAACTGATCCACAAGGAAAGTGTGACATCTTATGCTAAAAGTGTCAAGGGATTGGTCATATTGTAAGGTCTTACAATGCCTTCATAAAGAAATCATATCATCATGTGTATTAATGGGACAATGAAATTTTAAGGACTCATCATATGGATCATACACAAGGTATGTATAATCAAAGAAAATTAATTTATTTCAAGTTCCAAGAGAGAGGTCACATATCAAGGTTCTACAAGAATGGCTATAATTCTACTACTAAAAATAACCATCATAACATAAAGAAAAGGACCCATAATGAATGGAGAACCAAGGAGGTGAATGAAAAATAGGTTCAAAATGGAATTTTATCATGATAGAAAAAGGATCAAGAATCAAGTGTGTGAAATTAGATAGAGGAGGTGAATTTTGGTCTTATGAGTTTGATACTTTTTGTGAAGATCAAGGGATTATAAGATAATATTCTGCTACTAGGATACCCCAACAGAATGGGGTAGTTGAAAGGAAAAATAGAAATATCAAAGAGATGAGTAGAACCATGCTTCAAGTTTCCAAATTATTATATGGTTTTTGGGAAGAGGATCCTAATACATCAGTATACATTCTAAATATATGCCAAGTTAGAATAAATGATGATAAGACTCCATGTGATCTATGGAAAAATAGGGTAGCTAATGTCAAACATTTTAGAGTGTTTGGGAGAAAGTGTTTTGTAAGGAGGGATGAATAAAATATTGATAAATCTGACTCAAGGTCTGATGAGGGAATCCTCTTGGGTTATTCTTCCATAAGTTCTACTTATAGATGTTTCAATAAGAGGCTCCACAAGGTTATTGAAAGTTCTAATGTAAGAGTTGAAGAGGTACGTGAAATCAAGAAGCCTAGCTTGCAGATAAATGAAATTACAGAGAACCTTAATTCACATAATGACAGCATTTTTTATCAATCAAATGATGAAGAGGAAGAGGTAATACAAGACACTAAAGCTCCATCTAGGAGAATACATAAGGATCATATAATTTTCTAGGTAATTAGAAATGTGAATGCTAGTCTATAGACTAGAAGGAGAATGTTGATTAATAAAAATCAATAAGACACAACTCTGTTATCCAAGGTTGAACCTAAAAAAATTTTGGAAGCTAGAAAAGATGAAAATTGGACATGTTTAATGGATGAGGAACTTGATCAAATAGTAAAGAATGAAATATGGGATTTGGTACCTAGGCCAAAAGATAAAAATGTGATAGGAACTAAATGGTTTTTCAAAAACAAGATGAATGAGAAAGGAAAGGTCATAAGAAATAAGGCTATACTAGTGTGTAAAGGATATACTCAAGTTGAAGGGATAGATTTTGATGAGACATTTGATTCTATAGCAAGAATGAAAGCAATTGGACTCTTTTTATCATATACAATCTTCAAAGGTTTTAAATTTTACCAAATGGATGTGAAATCTACATTTTAAAATGGAAAATTAGATGAAGAAGTATAGATTGAGTTACCTAAAGGGTTTTCCATGACAAGCAATCAGGACTATTTTTGTAAACTAAAGAAGATTGTATATGGTCTTAAACAAGCTCCTAGAGCTTGGTATGATAGATTAGACAAGTATTTATTGATATAAGGCTTCAAAAGAAGGGTAATTGACAATAATTTATACATTAAGATAGATGGAACTCATAAATTTATTATGGTAGTATATGTAGATGACATAGTTTTTGGATCTAATAATGACAACATGAGTTGAGAGTTTGTAGGTGTTATGAAGACTGAATTTGAAATGTCAATGTTGTGAGAACTTTATTTCTTTTTAGGATTTTAGATTAACCAACTTGATGTAAGGATATTCATTTCACAGGCAAAATACATCAAGGATATGCTAAGGAAGTTTGACATATTGGATTATAATCCAATTAGTACTCCAATGATCATAGGGTGCAAGTTAAGTAAACAAGATGACTCACCAAAGGTTGATCAAACCTTGTATAGCTCTATGATTAGAATTCTTTTGTACTATGCTACTTTTAAGCATGATATCATGCAAGTAGTAGGACTTTTAGGTAGGTTTTAAGTTGATTCTCTAGAATATCACTTGAAATTAGTTAAAAGGATAATGAGATATCTCAAGAGCACCATAGAATATGGTTTATGGTACCCCAGGAGCAAATAATTCAATCTAAGGACATACACTGATGCAGATTATAAAGGATGTGTGGATGATATGAGGAGAACTAGTGGTGGTGTTTTATTCATCAGTGAATGATTGGTGTCTTGGATAATCAATAATTAATCCTATGAATCCCTATCAACTATAGAATCTAAGTGTAATGGTGTTGCTTCTTATTATACTCAGTTAATGTGGATGAAACAAACCTTGGAAGACTATAAGGTAAGACAAAATAGACCATGTCCTATCAATCATGATAATACTAGTGCCATTAGTATCTTTAATAATCCTATTATGAACTCAAAAACTAAGCACATTCCTATTAGATATAATTTCTTGAGAGAACAAGTGAGTGATCAAAGTGTTAAGTTGGAATATGTGCCTACAAAATAAAAACTTGCAGATATTATGACTAAACCATTAACAAAATCAACATCTAAACATATAAGATAAAGCTTGTGAGTCATATCCTTATATATTGATAATTATAAGGTCATTGTTTAAGGGGTAACACCAAGTTCATGAGATTACTCCAAAGGTTTGTGTTGAAAATATTTAAGAGTTCTGTTTAGGGACATTGGTCCTAAGGGTAAGTTTTAGTCAAATTTTTGCTTAGTTTAGAAGGCCTAATCATGAAGTATTAAGGTAAGGCTGATATGTAATATGGAGAGGAATTATCTAAGTGTATTCCATGGGTTCATATGATCTCAGTTGGTCAAGAAATTCATTCATGACCATTTTTTCAAATTGATCATTTTACACAGTGTCCACTACCTAGTGTGTGTTCATCTTACAAAATTGATGGATTTGAGGTCTATGAAGCTGAACAAGGGTAGAGGCTAGTTGTATTTGATGTGTCCTTATGAATTTTTTTTTGATGATATGTTATAAGGATTTCATGTTCATTTTAAGGTGTTTTTACATAGTGACTATTATGTACATAGGGTTTGCATGCACATTTTGACTGGTTCCAGGTGTCAAATGAATATTGGTGAGTATTCAAAGTGATTTTATGGAATATAAGGGTGTGTTGACCTCATACAAGTGTGATATATGTGATTTTAGTATTTTAACGTATTTTGAGGGAAAGTTAAATATTTTTAAAGGTTCTTAGGTATGACAGTGCTTGCTTAAGGACTAGTAGGTCAAACACCATTTCATGGTTCTATGGGTTCCCAAAGGATTAAAACCTCATAAATTGGTCCAGATGTATGTATTATTTACCTCCAGGTGTGAGAGAAGTTTTAGGAGCTGGTGTTGACTGTAAGGTATTAGTTAACCTTATTTCTTTTTTATGCACTAGGTTTTGTACCATATGGGTTGGTGACCTTCCAAAAATATTTTAAGTTTTAGGTTGCTTAATATATTAAAATGGCCAAAAGGGTGCTCAAAAAATTCTTTATAGTCATCTGGAAGTGTATAGTTTGACACATGGTTAAGCTTTTGTGCAAATAGAGGGATAATTGGTAGGTTAGTTTATGAAGGAGCTATGGTGCATAGGAAGATTTTGATGATTATTTTTGGCATGAATGTGGGGAGATATTATTTTACTCTATATATTAAATTTCTATCCATGATTGTGAATACACAAAATGTTATGGGCTCTGCAAGGTTTAGGTAGGGCTACTAGGCCTCTAAACAAGGTTGGTGTGAAGAAGAGTGATTTTTGGTCATTATATTAAAAATATAAAGGTATGGTTGTATTTTAATATGTTTTTAGTTGGATTTATTCATCATATATGTTTTATAAAGATATTTAATGTCCACTCTTCATTTTATGGGTTGCTTGTGAGAGAAAAGTTGAAGGCAACTATGAAATTTTATCATAGTTGGAGATGGTATAAATATTATTAAGGTTTGAAATAGATTAAGTGAATTATGGGGAGTCCATATTAGTTTTCTCAAGGTATTTTCACTCATATTTTATTCAAATTGTTCTTTTCTTGTTCATATAGTAGTACAGGGTCAAAGAAGAGTGTTGTCAATGGGCAACCTTAAAGTAATCATGGTAAGAATTGGTATGAATAGTGATAGAGGGAGTTTATATAATATATTATAGGACATACCTTATTTATTTTGTCTTTTAAAACATTTACAAGTCCTTAGGATCAACATGTGATCCCACTTTGTCATTGTGTCAAAGGGGGAGAAAGTGCTTGTAGAGGGAAAAAAGTATGTGCATAAGCTTTGTTATTGGATTTGAAAACATTTAAAAGTGTTGAAATAAATGGAAAATTTGGATTGTTCATGTGACATAACTTATGTCTTTAAGGTGGCCAAGAGTGTTCATGAGTTGATTTGTATGCATGGTTCTCAATGACAAAGTGTACCTTAGTGAGCATGTATGGACATTGCAATGTTTGCTTAGTTAGGCAAGGTGATGGATGTTGTTGATGCAATGAACATGTTTTAGGAGTGATATGAGGGATAAATAGTACTTTTTTTAGTTTTTTAAGTGAAAGTAATATATTGTAATAGTCTTGGGAAGGTCTAGGTTATCCTAGTCATCTTGGTAGAACTTCCTAAGTAAGCAGATTAATGATGTCAAAATTCACATGTGTGAAGGTGTGAAAATAAAATGGTCACAAGGGTTTCAAAATTTATGTATTTATAAGATGTCTATAAAAATTTATGATATTTCAAAGTTGGTCTCCCAGGAAGATTTCACTAGTTTCCATATTTAAATGTGTACTAAAAAGTGACTATTGGAATTTAAATATTTGAATTTACAAAGGAAAACCAGTCTACAATGTTTTGTTAATAAAATTTGATGATGGATGAATTTTATGGTTGTATAAAAATAAAAGTGGTAAATAACTTCAAGGTCAATCCAATATTTTTTTTTGGATGTTTGACTAGTCATACACTTGCATTTATTATGATCCAAAGTTGACTAAGGGTTTGACTTTCTTCTACAAGTGACCTGATAAAGATGTTTGATTTTTTATTGATGGTGTTTGGATGTTTCAAAGTGAATTATATATTAAAGAGTGTTGTATAATTCCTAAGGATAATCTGTGTCGATATTGGAGGTTTGACCACTCAATCTTTAGGATGAATAATTACTTACAAGTTGATTTTTGGTTTGTTCATGGTGTTTTCATGTACAAGGTAAATGATTGATAGGTTTTGCATATGAAAAGGTGTGTAGTGATGAATTAAATCAATTTAAAATGTCTTAGGGGTCATATCGATATTACCTATGTGATTTTAAGTGGTCTTATGTTCCTATTTTTGCTCAGTGAAGTGTTAAAAGGATGGATAGGTCTCCATGGACCTATAAGGGATTATTAGGCCTAATTGAAACATGTTACTGATTAAGGGTGATATATAGAATATATGGATTACCTATGTAGGTAAAATTAATCTTATTATAAGCGTGACATAATCCTTAAGAGTTAAGATATGTATTTTATCCAACCAAGAAGATGGTGATCATGAAGGCTCTATAAAGAGCATAAACAAAGATGAAGGTTTCTAGAGTTGTTAAGGGAAGAAAAGAGAAGTTTAAGAGTTATTGGTGGATGTATTGAAGAGAAAAGTAGTGTTATTAATATGTGTGTGACCTATTGGTCATTTTTATAATTTTATAATAGTATTCTTGTAGGTTGAATACTGATGATGAGCGAAGAAGTATAGAGTGATCCAAAAGGTTGTTTTAGATACATTGATTGTGTGTGAAGGCTTGAGGAAGCTTCAAGGTTTGAAGAGAGTTATTATTCACTATTTCTCCATCATATTGAAATGAAATCATATCTCTAGAGGTGTTGATGTTAGAAGGTGTTGTGTGGGTGCTCAACATCTAGGACAAGTGTGTACTTATGCATGTTTAGGGGTTAGTGTTCCTTGTGAAATGGGTGCTTCACTAAAGTCTCTTGTTTGTAAATATCTTATAAGACTATAGTCCACTTTTTTTTAGACTTTAGAGTGGGTTTTATCCCCCATGAAGGTTTACCACATAATCCATGTGTTATGTGTGTTGATCTTGCATAGTTTCCTTTGTTCCTTGAAATAACTGATTTATCTGCTTCATCAATGATTTTGTTGATTGCTTAAGAGTTTGAAGTTTTGGAATTGGAATTGAATTTCTTTCATCATTGATTTATCCCCTAGTTATTGTACCTATAACACCCATATCTCCATATATACCTTCTTGTAATAAATCATATATTCTTAGATCTAATGAGAATTATTAGCTCTTGCTCAATAAATGTTTTTAATGATTGGTAAGGGCAAGGATTATACCTAATTCCTATCTTAGGTGTTCAAAAGTTACCTTTGGAAGTGGTTTGGTTAGTATGTCTGCATTTTAATCCTAGGTGGAAACATATTCAAGTTTGACACTTTTTTCACTTACCTTCGCTCTTAGAAAATTCTATCTAATTTGAATATGTTTGGTTCTTGAGTGCATGACAAGGTTATTTAAGATGCTTATAGCACTTGCATTATCACAATAGATAGGGATAAGACTATCATACTCTACCTTGTATTATTTTAGGGTATGTCTCATCTATAGGACTTGAGTGCAACATGAAGCTACTAAAATGTACTCAACCTCACAAGTGGACAAGGCTATTGATGGTTGTTTCTTGCTTATCAATGAAACTAGACACCCACCTAAGAAGAAGGCTCCTCCACTAGTACTCTTCCTATCATCTATACTTCTTGCCCAATTTTCATCTATGTAGGTTATCAAATTGAACTAATTTCTTCATGGATACCACAATACATATTAACTAGTCCCATTGAGATACATGAGTATCCTTTTGACTTCTTGTAGATGATTCTTGTTTGGATCTTCTTGAAACCTTCCTACAAGACCTATTACTTGTATGATGTTAGGTCTAGAGGTAGTGGTATACAAAAAACTTTAAATCATTGACCTATATGATGTTTGATTAAAATTTAAAGACTCATCTTCATTACTTAGCTTACATACTATGGTCATGGGTGTACTAACTACCTTGCAATCCTCCATCTCAAACTTCTTCAACATCTCTCTTATGTACTTGGCTTGTGAGATGAATATACCTTTTTTAGATTGAGTGATTTACAACCCAAGAAAGAATGATAATTCTCCTAGAATATCATTCTCCTATAATATCATTCTCCTAGAATGGACATCTCAAATTATTTATTCATCACCTCTACAAAGGCTTTTATCATGTTCTCATTATTCCACTCAAGATGATGTCATCCATAGATAATTTATATGAACTAATTCTCATATTATATCTTGATGTATAGATTGTTGTCTACAACTCCTCTTTTGAATCCTTAATCCAATAAATATTTGTCCAGCCTAGCATACCAAGCTCTAAGAGCTTGATTTAAACCATAGAGAGCCTTTTTCAATCTAAAAAAATAGCCTTTGTCATCTAATAGTGATAACCCTTTAGGTTGCTCAATGTACACTTCTTCTAGATTTCCATTCAAAAAGGCATATTTGACACTCATCTAGTATACCTTAAATCCTTTGAATCTTACATAAGATAGAAACAATTTGATGGCCTCCAATCTTATTGCTGGTGTAAATGTCTCCTCAAAGTCTACCCATTTAACTTATGCATATCCATTACATTCCAATCTAGCCTTGTTACCAGTGACTTCTCATCTTCATTCAACTTGTTTCTAAACAGCCATTTGTGTTAATGACATTTTTATCTTTAGCCCTAGGAACTAGTTCCCAAGTCTCATTCTTCTCTATTTGATATAACTCCTCATTCATAACACCTATCCCAAAAATTTATTTTCTTGATTCTATAAGACACTTAGGTTCAATCTTGGATAATAGAGAAAAATTTTCTTGATTTATATTAATTACCAATCTTCTCCTTGTTTGCATCCCTACATTATTGTTGCCAATGATTTGAGATTCAGGATGATCTCTTTGAATTTTTATTGAGAGTCCTTTTGAGTCCTATCTCTCTTCAACTTCTTATTCTTCCTCATTAACCTCTATAGTCTCCTCATCATTATTGAAGACCAAATTCTCTAAAGTATTCTTTGACTATGAGTGGGATTTCCTTGTCTCATCAATCTTCACATTGGTACTTTCCACTATTTTTTATAGTCTCTTGTTATAACATATATAGGCTAAGCTCATTGATGAGTATTCAAAGAATATGCCTTCATCAGATCTAGAATCAAACTTATCCAAGTCTTCATCATCTCTTCTGATGAAACAATTATTCCCAAACACTCTAGAGTGTTTTACATTTGCAAATTTGCCCTTCCATATTTCATAATGAGTCTTGTTGCCATTAGTCCTTATCTATCCTAAATTTAAATTGTATATATTAGTGCTTACTGACTCTCTCAAATATCCATCAGGTAATATAGACTCATTCAACATAGTCTTATTCATCTCTTGAACTATCTTATTCTTCCTTTCCACTACCCCATTCTACTAAGGTATCCTAGCTGCTGAGCATTATCTCCTTATTCCATGAACCTCATAGAAGTCATCAAACTCATTAGACAAAAAATCTCCTCCTCTATCAAATCTTAGACACTTGGTCTTCCCATTCTTCTCATTCTTAACAAGGGCCTTGAATGCCTTGAAATTGTCAAGAGTTTATGATTTCTCTTTTAAGAATGGAACCCAAGTCATTCTTGTGTAATAATCAATGAGTAACATAAAGTATCTATCTCATTGAATTATTTAAATTGTGTATACCCATAGAAATAAGTGTGGATTAAATCCAAGGGTTTTATGGTAGAGTACTCCTTGGAATTGAATCTTCTTATAGTCTGCTTACCGTGTTGACATGCCTTGCAAAGTATGATTGTAGGTTTGATGATCTTAGGCATGTTTATTTCTAATTCTAACCAGATTGTCAAAGTTTAGTATACCTAGCCTTCTATGATAGTCAAATTTAATATATTTTTCTCATGAAACATCTCTCCTTAATCTCATTCAATACATATAAGTTGTTCTTAGTCCTCTTGGAATTGGTAATTAGCCTTCCTAATTTGGCTCTCCTTATCTCATACCCTCTTTTATGAAAGGTTAGAGGGTGTCCTTGATTTTACATTTGACTTACATTGATAAATTTATGTATCAATCCTTCCACACACAACACCTTTTGGGTCTTGTTCTTTTCATTATCCAAACTCAAGAAACCTTTGCTAACTATATTAGTAGTTGTGTTGTCTCCAAACCTCAATATTCCAAGATCATTATTATTTAATGAGATGAACATATTTTTATCTCCTATCTTGTGGCTTGAGAAACCACTATCTATATACCATTTCATGCCTTCATCTTGAATGTGAAAGGCAATCTGAGCTAGCATATAATCTTCTTTAGCCTTCTATTCCTCCCTAGCAAATAGTCCATCTTTCTTCTTGATCTCAATGTTATCCATACTAAATTGCATTGGATTCCATACCAATGTTTGATCCTTTTTATGAATTCTATGATATTTATATGTCTTTTTTAATCTTTTAGGATTTCCAAGTTTATTAGAGTAGAATTTTTCAATGTGTCTTGTATTATGACAAATGTAGCAAATAATATTCCTTTACTTACCATGGTTCCAGTATGACTTATCCTTCAATACATTGGGTTTCCTGATTGATTTTTTATGTTGATATTATTGAATTGTTATAAATTCTCATGCTCTCTCTCAAAATTTCTTAATTTGTCTATTAGCTACACATACTCAACATTCAATTGGTCATATTCAAATTCCTTTTAATTGAACCTTGTGTTCACATCTTCTAACTGACTATTGAGATAATTGATAGTGTTATTTTGATGCTTCAAATCATCAAGGGATATTATAAACTCAACTTAAAGGTATAATTCAGATTCTCCTTCTTCACTATCATGGTATACTTCATCATACATGTTTTCTTCTCCCTATTGATCATAAGATATCGTGTGCTTCTTAGGATCACCTTCAAGATGTTAGACTTGTCATAAAGGAATAGGATCTAATTCCAATTATTGGAAATATAATTATTGAGATGGGGGTGAATTATTCTTCAAAAAATTATATAACTTTATCTTTTCATTCATGAAGTATCAAAACTATATAGTAAACTAACAACATGTTAAGAGCCATGAACATGAGATAATAGCATAACACACAAAACACTTATTTGAGTGGTAAAACCTCAAGGGGAATTAAATCCATTGATGATGAAAAATTACTAATGTCCTATAAGTAAAACATCAAGATTTAGTGAAGCACCAACTTCACTTGGAGCACCATCCCCAACTAGCCAAACACCAACTTTATTAAGCTTTAACAAGCACCCACTCGCAAGAAGGCACAAACCCCTAGATGATTTAGAATCAAATTAGAAACCTTAAACCTTTTATCAACTTAATAACCCTTTATTTATTATACAATATATTATGATCTCCTTCATCTTTTCACTCACTTCTATCCTTCTCAAATTGGTCTCTAGCCATCTTTGCTCAACTACATCTCTTTAAGATAGATTAGGTCATTAGACCTTGATTGTCATATATATTACCCTTTTTATATGTTCACGATAGTTTATATATACCCTAATTATGGTATATATGTACTAATTTTGATATTAAAATTCTATATCTTCTGGTCAACTCACATCCATCCTAAATAGTGAATTAGTTCTATTAGGCCTTATTCTTATACTAAGCTCTTGCTCATACACCTCTTGGTCAGACACACACACTTGATCAATTATATTTTAAATGAAATATTAATTATAACATTATATAAACATAAAAAAAGTTAAAATAGTTTGGTCATAGCGTATAGGACCAAAACCCCCTTTTAGGCCTTCATTGACACATGTTACCCTTTTATATTTTTGGAACAATATAAAACTTCTAAAATATAAGGAAAATATCAAATAATAATAAAATATACATTATAAAACTTCAATTTAGTTCCAAAAAACCTTTTAGGTCCAACCACCACTTGAACCTCTTCTCAAAACCCTATTCATACTAGGTCTGTGCATACCCAAAAAATCTATCTTGAACAATTGAAGGATAAACAATTTTTTTTGAAATAAACATGGAAATAAATCACACATAAAAAAGAATAAATTACCTTAAAAACTTCACCAAGCTCATTATAAATCATTATATATGGAAAAGGACTCAAAGCCTTTTCTGTAAGTAGCCCACTCAGAACTGCCAACTAGCTTCAAAAAATAGTTATGAAAACATGAAATTATAATACATGAAAATGAATACGTAATAAATTAAAATTAATTAATATTATATTAAAACAAACTTATAATAACTTCCAAAAAATATATCATAATCTCTAATATCAATATTGGTCTTACAGACCAATCTGATGAACTTGCATCTTCATTATCTCATATGTACTAGATAGATCAACTTATGAGCAATAGTTTCATCATATACATTAACCTAAAATAATTATATTCATAATTAAAATGTATTACTATCCTTTAAAAACATATCAATTAATTTGGTTTTATCCCTAACCTATGATATCACATCCCTAATCACCTTCTCACTTCTACCGGGTTTCTCATTATTTACACCATTAGGTTTGTTAGTGATAGGTTGTCTTGGATGAAAAATTTAGTATACCTATGGGCTATAAATTTATCATAAACCACCATGGACATAATATACAAGTATCAAGCTTTATTAATCAATTTAGAAACTTTGACTTGATAACTTTGACTACTATAATGAATCATTGAGAAATAATGCCTTTCTTGTAGGGTCCACTTACTCACCTGATAAAAAAGTAAAACTTAGAGATGACTAAGAGATTTTAACTCATTATATAATATCTAAACTATCCAAACCAATACATTATTATCACTTGAGAATAATTTCTTTCTCATCGGGTCACTATTAGGGTTTTTGAGAGGGTTAACACTATTTCTAGTGTTAATGATTATTCATAAAATAGTTCCCCTCATTTCCAAAAATAATGCATACAGATATTATATAGGACCCTTAATAATATCTAATCAATATCTCAAGTTACCATGCAAAGGTTATATGTGCCAATAAACACTTAAAATTTTATCTCAAGTTGAGAACTCTTTATTTCGTACACTCAAGAAAACTCAAAACCACTTTTCATGCCTTGTATTACAAATATAACCTAGTAATTGGTTAGCACACCTAAAACAACATGAAATAACTTTATCACTTCACACATACTTGCACTTACCTTGTAGACTGATATTGATACCCCATTTGGCCACCATCTCTCTCTTTGCTCTTTAGGCCTTTGACCTATAAGTTACATAGGTCTTGAAGCTGACCTTATAAACACTATCAAATCTCTCAACACATCATGTACAAAATCAATAAAAATCTTTCATTATAAAACAATATCAATTACTATTCATATGTCTTAACAATAGCTCATGTTGCTTCATTAAGCCAAACATGTTCTAGAGGTGGTCTAGTTACATACTAGGTCTCTAGGTCTTACACATGTATGCTTATCCTAAGACTCACTTGAGTGATCCAAAGCCTCATAAAAATTCTCAATAAACCTCTCTCATATAGCCTTTTCTTCTCCCTCATACAACCTCTTCTTTATAACTTCAATAGAACATATTTGTAGCTTTGACAGAGCATCTTCAGAGTTGCTTACATAGATCTTCAGAGCCCAGATAAGGATCTTCATAGCTTACTAACTTATATGCTGAGTCTTCAAAAATATTACCAAAAAGGTGTTTCCAAAAATTTTGATGACTTTTCAAGCCTTCAAATTCTCTTTGAATAGAGAGACATTAGGTTTCTCTTTGGAGCTCGACTAAAAATCTTCATAGCTCATTGTGTTCTATGCTGAGTAAAATTTTTTTTTGATAAAAATGTGTTGCCAAAACTATTGATGAATCTTCAAACCTTAAAATTATCTCTTAGTAGAAATACATTGGCTTTCCTAGCTTCCTTGTCATATCAAGCATATAAGCTCATACCCCACACACCATGCATCTTGGCATCACTGACATCAAATGATATCAACCTTGACATCAATGACAACACTTATCAACCCCCCCCCCCCTCATGATTAATTCAATTTTCATATCTTCTACACTACTATTAAACCATTTTTGTGAGATTAATACTCAATTCCTAATTTCCATATATCCCATTATCATCATACATATATATGACTACTACTTATCCACATCCACAACATAGATCCAATGTTTTGGTACTTTTCAAGGTTTTTATGGATTATCATGGTCATGAATATGAGTTATATAGCCTAAAAAACTACTAAACGAGTAAATATTTACCTAAAACCAAGGTGAAAGTATAGTAAAATATACTACATGGAAAGTGGTGTATAAAGGAGGCTGGAAGAATGTTTCAATGAAAAGAGTTTGATTGAACTACCCCCTAGGTTATTTTAAATAGATGAAGAGGTTCATAAAATAGGTTATTTACCTTCTCAATGTCTTGTTTTCTCAATCCATATAAACAATAGTAGATCATCACCTATAGTCATATGCTAGAACACAGTTAGGTTGCCTCTAGAAAGTAAGTTTATTGTGTATTGGAACTAGAAAGGATACAAGAAGGATTTAAATGTTGTAATCAAATTAAAAAAGTTAATCATTATGGACCAAGGAGATATAACCTATAGTTAGTCATGAATAATGACTCATAATCAATACCCCATTTGTAACCTACAAGCCTCTTGGAGAATCAACATGTTTGTTCCAAAGAGAGAAGATAAAGTTTTTATGGGTAAGAGTTTTGAGTCAATGGAGAGTAAAAAAATTTAAAAGATTAAGATAGGTTATAATGTTGTTGTTGATGTCTTAGAACCAAAAGAGATAGCCAATGTGCTTCTATAACTAGTTTATATATTCACACAGTCAACACATATAGCCAGTCTTGGGGAAGTTTGAGGTTTTGAAGCCTCTATAGGTGTAATTAAACCTTAAAATTTAGTAAAAATAGTTATTATAACTTTATTTATCTATTTATGTTATTCTCGAGGTTAGTTAATTAGTGGAAACATTCACTATTTTGTCTCATGCATCCTTTAGTTAGTAGTCAATGATGAGACTAGGTGGATTATTTAGAGGTTTAAAGACAAGACAAGAAACTTAGACCTAATAAAGGGGGTTTTGAGGACATAATAAGTGATGGTAAGTGTATTCATATGCTTTATGAGATTTATAATAGTCAAGATTCAAGTCAAAGTTCCTTAAAGGCTAGCAAATAGAGGTAGACCTTAAAACTAGTTTTAAACCCTACTATCATATTAAGTCATATCTAAGTCCTAATTAAACATTAATGGTCATAAGAATGGTGTGGAGAGTTAATGAAAATCTAAATAATTTTTTTTGGATCAAGGTGATGCAATAAACTCATTATTTTAGCCCTTAGACCTTCTTTGGCTTACATAGTTTGAAGAGTTAGCAAAGCACACTTTTTAATGTTCATATCTCCACACACCTTTGTATGGGAATGTAATTTATTCAAGAGAGTTTAAGGGGTCAATGAACTAAAGATACATAGAAATAAGTTTTGGTTTGGAGCTCTATACTATATGAATCATCTTTAAGATGGTGGACCTCTAAAACCCTTGTTAAAACCCTAGAAGGTACCCGATGAAGGAAATATGATTTATAGTGAATAAAAATGAAGTATTTGAGCCATGAAAAGATATTTATGGTATTATTAGGTATCCTAAGTATCATAAAAACCTATTGGTTAACACGTGCAAATATCATGTTGAATCGACTAGGCTGAAGAAGGCTATTTTGAGCCTATGAGTAAGGGATTGAAGATTATTTGCATATATAATGAGATATAAGAGAGATAATGGGTCATAAATTCAATAAATAATATTTTAATAACCATTTATAGGAGTCTCCATGACTAGTTCTACAAGCATATAGACTTGGGTGTTTAAATGAAAGATTGTATGTATGTAGATAGAGGAAAAATAACCTATTCAAGCCAAACTTGTTACTCCAACGAACTAAAGGGATGATATTAATGTTAAATATAATGTATAAGAGCCTTAAAACTCAATTTAAAGATAAAAATCTAAGAACCCTATAGTAGTATATGTTTTTCTATTAGCCTCACTAAATAGTGTCATCTAGAAGAGTGAGCATACGTCAAGATGAGATCATAAGAACACCTCCAATCTTCATTAATAACATTATCAAGTTGTTAGATGGATGTATATCAGATATGAGATGCAAAGGAGATGTTATGGCTAGTCATTTTAACCTTAAGACACCTAACAATATTCAAAATGCATGTTTCTTCCCTGATAGGTGACTTCACATGCTCACTACTATATTAATATTTTGCATGGGATTTTGGACACTTTAGGAGAGGTATATGGATTAGTATAATAGAGTTTTATGGAATTAGTTTAGATAATTAGCCCCTAAACTCTATGAATAATTGTTAAGAGTCTTGGGTTCTCTAAAACCTCTCTACAACCCCAGTTAGGACATGACTGAAAGATTTAAGGGAAAATGCATACAAAAAAATTGAAATAACTTGAAAAAAACCTATGGATCTATCAGAAAATAGTACTTTTTCAAGAAAAATGGCATAAAATGAGGTACAATTTAGTTTAATAAATTTCAAATTATTGGAAATGTTTACCTAAGACTTGTTTCACTTCCTTAGATCATTAGGTGTTCACTTATTTTCTTAGAAGTACCTATACTAGCCTTCACTAATCATCCAGTCTATGATACTAGTCAAGATGGCCTAATTATTTAAATAAGAGTAAGGTTGTAGATGGAAGAATTATTGCGAATACATAGACTATATGTGGTTAATGAAAAATCTATAAACATCCATAATTTCCCCTTGAAGCATCAAGTTCCATATTTATGAGCAATTATAAAGGCTTATTGGTGATTTTGTGGATATAGTCAACCCAAAAGAAGAGGTAATCAGTTGATACTTCATGAAAGTTGGGTATTTATGTCTATTCAATGTTTTTAATAGATAAAAGAGAAGGAATTTAATTAAGATGGTGTGCATATAAATTTCATGGGTTAACTGCTACTAAAAATATACTTTGGCCATCATAAGGACACTCTTTGAAGACACTTCAATGAATGGAAGTTTATTGTAACTATCATGTGGAATAAGTTATGGTATTTTGACTTCTTCCAAGACTTTCATGCCACTTTCCCTTTTCTTATCTCCATGTTCTTATACTTATTGAGTTTGAAAGGCCTATTTTGGTATCCCTTAGGTTGGTATAACAAAACTCTACTAAAATTGTATATTTCACCTTGAATTAATAAGAAAAACTTATTGGAGACTTCTTCATTGGTATTAGTGTGTATCTTGATTGTTTAATTGTAGAAAAGTATGAGATTCGTCTTCCTTTGTAGGTCCTCTCCTTCACCTAATGATATGTTGTCATCCTCTATAGGTCATTTGAAGTGTTAAGAGGTAGAAGCTGTGTTGAAGAGTGAGTTAGTTTTTAGTGTCTTATATAGACCTCCATATTTTAAAATTCAAGTTGAATAACTTTTATTGAACCTCCATATGAAATAATTACATTTAGGACTATTTTAGGGAGCCTATCTAATAAACTATTTCTATTTTGATTCATAAGTGTGCTTAAGAATAATGTTAAGATAGGATCATTGAAGAATTGGTTCATCACCATCCCTAGTATACATTTTCATTTTAAGTTATCATTCTATCTATTTTCATCCTAATACAAATAGGCTTTATAAGAAGAGTTCAAAGCTGATATATCAGGGGAGCTAACCCCATAAGCTAGAGGTAACCCACAACCTTTACGCCAATCCCATGTTAGTATATGTTTGAAGCAAAAGTGAACAATCTCCTTTAGAGGGTACAACTTGGGTTTCTAACAATTTTGACACACCTAATAGGACATGCTCATTCAAGAGACTTGGATCATGCATTTGTAGGCTTAAACATATCAACAAGCTTCAAAGGTTTTAGAGGTAGATCTCTAGACACATTTCATACCAAGAGTGGTTAAAGATCTTCCTCAAAAGGTAAGGAGACTAAATTTATTGAGTTATCTTTGGATACAGTTAATAAAAATAAATATTTCAAGTCTAATCCCAATCCTGCATGTCCTAATTCTCTTACTTTTACCCAAAAAACTACTTTTATCCAAATAAATACTATTGTAAATTCTACACTTTAAATGGATATTCCTAGGAGGCAAGTGTTTATTAATTTTAATAGTGGAATCCCCTTAAACCTTAATAAGTTTGATGACATACCTGTTGATACCCTCAAAATCCTTCCTTTTTTTATAAGAGAGAACTCAACTACCCCTGTAGAACATATTTCAAACATAGCCAATCTAGGTTTAGTACATAATTTAACCTCGGAGAATGTGGCTCTAATATTATTGTCAACTTCCTTTAAAGGTAAGGTACTCCAATGGTATATGGGTTTATCACCTAGATCCATTAACACATAGGATGAGTTTAGAGAACTCTTGTGTAAACATTTTGAGGATAAGATTGATCATCTCTTCGTTGTGGGATAACTTACTACAATCAAAAGAAACCCCCAAGAGTTCATGGTAGACTTCAACTATAGGTTTCAAAAACTTGGGATAAGATCCATAAAATTATTAAACCCACCCCTAATTATGAATTCTTATATTCCTTGAAATCTTTAAATTATGATATGGTAGTTTGATATAATCAGTGAGGGAAAGTACCTTTCCAGAAGCCTATCAAGCAGCCATAAGGGTTGAGAATTGCCTAATCCAAGTAGGTAAACTCACCCCTAGACCACCCATGCCTATGTTCCAAAAAAATCACCCCTTATGCCTACCATTTATCCATTACCAGCCCTAACTAATCTTAATTAAACAAATGGTATCCAAGTGGACAAATTGGGTAAGATAGAGGGGTTGTTTAGAGTCCAAAATAACAATCTAGTGGCTTTAAAAAGGAAACAAATTCCACTTCATAGGCCTTATCAAGCACCTTATCAATCCCATAAGCAATCCTATTAGTATAACATACCTCTTTATCAACCCAATAAGTAGGGTCAAGGTCAAATTAGACAAGCAAGACCATATAATGCCTACAATCCCAATGTTGCCAGTATTTTTAGAGCCTTGGTTCCAACTTAGAACAATGATGATCAAGAAGGTCAGTGTTCTAATCAATGAGGACAATCAAATTATATGGAAATGATTCCATGTGGTGAGGTGGATCAAGCATCCTTCATCCAACAAGGTCTTTCTCTTGTACTACATGATAATCTACTACCTTTATAACCCAAAGAATCTCATCTATCACATGGAGACACTCCTTTTATAAATCAAGAAGAGGTACCAAGTCAGCAAGGAGCAAGTGGAAGAAAAACACTCTCTTAAAATACCTTTTCCAATTTCCAAGAAGGTGAACATCCCCTTGATCAAGTGGAACCTAATTTGGGTCAGAATATAGATAATATGGATAAATTAGTTATAGCTCACATAAGAGCCAAAATAAGGTTAGTTGGTGATGTTTTAGGTTTGGAAAAGGCAACCACTCTACCTTCTCAACTACTTCAATATACTACCACTCAAGGTCCAACTCATAAGTCACCATCAACTCATAAAATACAAGATGGGAAGGGGCATAATTAGAAAGGTCTTTTCATACCACAACTTACACAAGATTCATGTAACATTTATGCCCCTAAGTTGCATTCCAAAGTAGCCAATAATCCTCTTAGCATTGTTGATTATATGAATAAGGTCCATGTCTCTATCCCTATATGGGACACATTGCTTATTCTAGGACAAAAATATCTACTACAATAAGATCTCTCCAAGCTTCATGTTTTGGACAAACAAGTAGAAAAGGTAGGTTCATTCCTTACTAATTATATTTAACCTCATGAGTCCCAAGTACCAAAGGTAGTTAAACCACCCCATTTCTATATTTCAATCATCACAGGTGATTCCCTTATACATAATTACATGATTGATATTAGGGTTAGTACCTCTTTAATGCCTAAATCCATAGCTGATAAATTGAGACTTAAATATGAACCTAATGAAAAAAGATTTTTATAGTTGGATGGGTATCCTACTAAGACCGTAGGTGTCCTTAAGGACCTTAAGATTATTTTGGCTACTTATCCTAATTGTATTATATCTCAATATGTGGTAATATTTTATCTTCCCCCTACTTTACTTTATGTTTATCCAAGGATTTCACTACCAAAATAGTGGGTTATCTCTCTTCTAATTGGTCTTATATAGTTTTTAGAACTAGGTATGGGACAAAGGTTACCATAAGGTCTAAACTTAAATCTAGGTTCCATTTAGAGCTTTATATTTCCAACTTATCAAATTCCAATTGCACTATCTTAGATGAGGATAAACACTTCAATCACTTGAACGTATACCAGACTTGCTCCTTGATGAATGGACAACATATAATCATGTTTATGATCCAAATAAAAGCATTAAAAAATTAGGTTTGGGTGTGTTTTACATTAATGAAGAAGGTGCCATAATACTTGAGAGCATGAATATAATAATATTATTTAACTAACAAAGAATTATTATAGAGGAATATTATATAGCCAAAATAATAACACAACAATATCCTAAAATATAGGGTGGTGCAATAAAAATAAACCTAGAATGGAGTTCATGAGTAAAACCAAAAAAACAAATAAATAATAAAATCTATGGTGAATTAATTAACTTATTAAAATCTAACATTCTCCCCCTTAATTTAGCATAGCTTGAAGTGAACAAGAGAGAAATTCTCTAAATGCCTCAAATTTGTCATGTATAAGTGAATTGGTGAGAACATCTGCACATTATTCTTCTATCGAGCAATATTGCAGATGGATGTTGTGTTGTTGTACATGTTCACAAATGACATGAACTTAAACCTCAATGTATTTTGTGTATTCATGAAAGACTGGATTATGAACAAGTTTGAGAACACCCTCATTGTCATAATATAGGACAGTGGATGTCTTTTATGGTACTCCCAATCCTTCCAATATGTGACATAACCATATCACTTCATAGATAGCTCCTCGTGTAGAATGATATTATGCTTAAGTGAAAGATAAAGAAACAAATTTCTATTTATTTCTCTCCCAAGATATAAGACTAGATCCTAAAAAGAACACATATCCAAAAGTGTATTTTCTATCATCAATATTTCCTACATGATCTGAGTCAGAATATCATGTCAAGAAGAATTGTCATTCTTCTTATATTCTAAGCTAAAGTCCATTATACCCTTGATATATCTTAGTATGCATTTTTTTGCTTTCTAGTGAGACATCTTTGGCTCATGCATGAATCGTGAAAGATATCTAAATGTATAGTTGATATCTGGCCTAGTATATGTTAAGTAAATAAGACTCCTAAGAAACTACCGATAGAGAATTGTATTTACTTATGGTGATGGATCTGTATGAGAAAATTAAAGTCTTGTATCCATAGGTGTATCAATTAGATTATTTTCCATCATCTTGAATTTATTGAGCATTATCTTATCATATTTCATTTAGGGCACAAAGATGTGGTATTACTTTTGCCATACTTCTAATCCAAGACAATAGTGTAGAATCCCAAGATCTGTCATGTCAAATGATTAGTTAAGATCTTTCTTGGTTGCATCTATCATCTCCACTAAACTACCAATGATGACTAAATCATTGACATATACTAAAATAATTACAATCTCTTCCCCTTGCTAATTTAGGTAGAGATTTGGATCATAGGTGCATCTCTAAAATCCATGTAGGATGAGATGTTCATCAATCTTTATCTACCAAGCTTATGGAGCTTGTTTGAGACCATATAGATATTTTATGAGTTTACATAATTTTCCTTCATTACCAGATGAGACAAAACCATTTGGTTGTGTCATGTAAACTTCTTCTTGTAGATATTCATTGAGAAAGGCCCTTTCTACATCCATTTGATGGATCTTCCATCCAAATTGTGCAGCTAAAGCAAATATCATTTTGATTGTTTTGATCTTGGTTGTAGGAACAAAAGCCTCTTCATAATCTATGTTTTTCTTCTATGCATAACCCTTTGCTACGAGTCATTCTATATGCTTATTAATACTATCATATGATTTATATTTCATTTTGTAAACCCATTTACAATCGATTGGCTTCTTCCCTGATGGAAGATCTTCAAGCTTCCATGTTTTGTGTTTCATCAGTGATTAGTATTATCCATCCATGACATCCTTCTAAGGTTTAGACTCTAGGGCTTCCTAAACTATTGAGGGCTCTATTGATTCTACAACTCTACTCATTAGGGAAAAATTGACCTCATCTTGAGTCATGCTATGAGTCCTTGGTTTAGTAGTTGATGTGTCTAGAATTCTATCCATTTTAGAGTCTCTTAATGTACTTGTATACCATTTAAGCATACATTTCACTATTCTTGTGATTTGATCTGCATTAACTGACTGATCATCCTCATCATCATTATCACCTTTAGTGTGGTTATGTCATTCTAAATTATTTAGAGATCTGATTATTGAATCATGTGAGTTTGTGTAAGATAAAATGGTTTTACTTTTCTCATAAAACTCAACATCCCTACTGATAGAGATATTCTTTTTTTTAGGTTCCATCAATTTGTAGGCTAATTACTCTTCACTGTACCCTAATAATATATAAGGCATGGATCTATTTTCCCATTTCTTTCTCTTCTTTTTAAGAACATGCATATAATCCTTACATCTAAAAACTCGAAGATGAGCAATGGAAGGTTTATGCCCTATCTAGGCTTCATGTGGAGTCATATTATGAAAAGCTATAGTGGGTGACCTGTTTAACAAATAAACTATTGTTTACACTAATATTACCCAATATGTGTGTGTTAAACCTAAATCTTCAATCATACTATGCACCATTTCCATGATAGTGTCGTTCTCTCATTTTACAACACCATTCTATTGTAGAGTGTATGGTGGAGTCATTTGTAAATGAATGCCACGTTCTTTCAAATAAGCAAAAAAAACTTTACTGGTGAATTCTCCCCCTTGCTTTGAGTAGAGATCCTTGATTTTATGACTAGTTTCTATTTAAACTATTTCTTTGAACTCTTTAAAAGTAATTTAGGCTTGGTCTTTGGTATTTAGATAGTAAACCCACATTTTGCATGAGTATTTGTAAATAAAGAGAATGAAATACTAAAACCCATAGTGGTTGGATCTCATGGGGCTGAAAAGATTGGTATGCACTAGATCAAGATTAACAAATAATCTTGAGGAACTTTGACCAAAAGATGTTTGATATTATTTCCATACTAGACAACTAGTGTAGAGATCTATATTTTTATTCAACTAAAGAAGTCCATAGACCATATTCTTATTGCTAAGTGCTTTGAGGTATCAAAAACTGACATGATCATATTTGTGATACCATATATTGGCTGAGTCTAAATCTTGAGCTACAAGTGCTTGATTTTTTGATTAAACAAAGTCAAGTTGGAACATTTTTCTAAATCTTGAAGCTTGTGTAACAAATCTCAAGCATTTTGACTTATCTCTGATCAAACACATCTTTTTTCCACTTTTGTAATCAAAGTTAACCTTGAGGTTGTGGTCAAGTAGCTGACTGATTGAGAGTAGATTCTTTGTGAGTCTTGGAACATACAAGACATTTGAGATTTTGCAATCATGTCATCTAAGTGGTAAGGAAATATTACCAATGCTTTGAACTTGCTAGGATGAGTCATCACCCAAAGAGACATGATTTTTTGAGGAAGTCTCATTCATGTTGTAAAACAAATCTTGTCTTCTAGTCATATGTCAAGTTGCACCTGAGTTGACATACCAGATAGAACTTTATGATGTTGATTTGTCATGAGACTATATATCATATGAGAAGTCCTCATTGAAGTGGGTGTATTCTAGTTCAATAATGTTACCTTGATGATTGGATTTATTCTTCCAATGCCCTTTCTTTTATACTTGTCCTTTATGTGGAAGAGATGATTATTGGTGATTGGGCTTCTTGTTGCTTAAAGAGCCTTGTGTAAATGAGTTATACCAATAATTATTTAGATCATGGAATCTTTTTCCACATATAAGGAAAATTTTCTATTAATTATCCCCTTATGAATGATTTTTTTGACTTTCGTTTGGTTTAGAAGACTTGATATGATTCTTTCCTTTTTGTTGATTAGAGGCAAGAGCATGTTCTTCTAATTTTTATTATATTTTATGCATAGACTCTTCCTATTGTAACATGTGTACCAACTTGTAAAAAGATGGTTTTTGTGCTATGACTATCAAAGTAGTCACAAATATCCTATAAGAGGGTGGTAGTGTTCTTAAGACAATAGGTACAGGAGATGCATCTAACACTATTTCACCTAATGCTTGGAATGAGGCCCTCAAGGTTACAATATGGTGAAAAAAAGATTCCACTTGTTCATTAGACTTAAATTTGAGGGAATTAAGTTGAATCTATAAATGAATAATTTTTCCTTCATTTTTGGCCTCATATACTATCTAGTGCGTATCCCAAGCATCTTTTTTTGTTGTGGCCTCACGGATATGAGGCCGTACCTCATCTAATACCCCAAACATGATTATCAAATTTGCCTTCTAATTGGATTATCAAAATTAATTTGATGGTCAATGTCAGTAGCATGTCGAGTAAGAGTGCCATTTATAATAGGCCAAATGTCTTCAAATTCCAAATATGTCTTGATTTTAGTTTTCCAAGCAGCATAATTATCATTGTGAAGAAGTTGTGAGTCTGGCAAAAATAATTTTGGCTTATTTTTGGCCATTGTGTATAATCTAACCAAAATTTATATATTGGTTCCTTATCACTCCAAGTATTAATGTCTCCCTTTCTATATACTATCAGTCTGTTATACATGACCTTTCTTTATACGTACCCTTTCTTTATACCCATCGGTATGTGGAATACATTCACCCTTTTTATATACCTGATGGTACATGAAAGAAGCACAAACATATGGGAAATATCCTAGTACATGGTACTTAGATAGTAATAAAAAGGGTTTTTTCAATCACTAACACCGAATTAGATGGATTTTCATATATGTGCACATAACTTTTTTATATACATAGAAATACCACCAGACAGGATTTATGCCCTTTAATTGAAATGAAAAGGTAGATGAAGGGATGTCTATGAGTGCATGTGCCCTTATTTCTCATCAATTATTTAAATGGATGATGCCTAGACATCATTTTTGTAGCTATGTTAGGCTATGGATGTAGTAACTCAAGTGTGATAGCTTTACCCATAAACGTGAGTCAGAAGCACCGCTTGTATCTAACACTGTGATTGAGTTTAAAAATTCATGATTTGTTATTTATTTGCTTACAAAAAATAAATATTACACTTCTTGGAAAATGAAAATAAATATAATATAAAAAATACTAATTTTGTTATTTAAAATAATATCCCCCTTTTGTGTTTTATTTTAAAAAAACAAATTGGGCTCTTTGGCCTCTTTTCGGCAATTTTTTTTTTTTTTTTTAACTTTGCCTTTCCCCCTTTTTATTTTTTATTTTTTTTTTGTTTTATTACATTTTTAGCTAAATTTAGCTATTTATAACTAAAATTGGTAGAATTGCCAAATTTAGAGGGATTGCTAAATTTTTTTTGAGGGGATTTGAACCTCCCACCTCATCCTTTGCGAAAAGAAATTCTTACCAACTAACCTATGAATTAATACATGTCTTCATAAGACAAAATTGATATTTAAAGGTTTCAAATTTTTGATTTGAAGACAAAACCACAAGCCTAGCCAATACCATGGGTTTACTTGAGAGGCAGTTTTTGAAAAATTTGCAGGAAAGGAAATATTTTATAAGCAGTTTTGATAAATAGAAAGGTGGTTTTGAATTATAAGAGGTGGATTTGATATATATTTACTATAAATGAATGTATTTTTAAGGTGGTTTGGAGGATTTAATAGGTTGGGCACTTTAGGCAAATCCTAAAATTTATAAATTTCAGATTATAATTTATAAACTCAAAAAAAAAAAATGCCAACCTCCTTTTATAGCTTTTGTGGTTTTTTTTTAAACTACCAAGATTTTTTTCATTCTTTTTCTCCTCATATCAGATGGATTCCAAGCTTCATCCTTTATTTTATTTTTTTAATGTTGATATTTTGTTTGGATCCGCATTCTGATCAATTGAGAAAACTCTTTTACTCACCATGCCTCCAATCAAATCAGAATGGATGTCAAACTTGACAAAGCTAAGTTTTAAAAAAAAAACTTTGGATTTTTTTAAATGTTGATCAGAATGGTGCTTTTCTGCAGCACTCTCCTTTTGTGTGGCTAGCTAGAATTATTTCCAAATCTTTGCCTTAGTGAGGCACTTCCATTATTTGGCTAAAATATTATAATGTGATATTTAATTATAATGCAGATTTGAATATGGACTCAAGAGTGCACAGGCTCCTCCCATGGTCCTCAATCAACCTCACAAGTTCAAAAGTGAGAGCTCAGGCTTCTCCTTCTATAAATACTTCAACAAACTTCCTACTCTAAAACCAAATGAGAACCTAAATATAATAATATTATTTAGCTAACAAAGAATTATTACAAAGGACTATTATATAGCCAAAATAATAACATAATAATATCCTAAAATATAGGAAGGTATAATAACAATAAACTTGGAATGGAGTTCATGGGTAAAACCAACAAAACAAATAAATAATAAAGTATATGGTGAATTAATAACCTTATTAAAATCTAACAATACCAAGTCTCACTAACACAATACAAGAGCATGAAGGAGTTTGGAATTTATTTTTGGATGGGTCTAAATCAAAGAATGGGAGTGGGGTAGGTGTTATTCTTGTCTCCTCTCAATCAAAGTTACTATTTTATCTAAGATTCCAATTCAATTGCACCTCTAATACTATAAAATATGAGGCCCTCATTCATGGTCTACAATGGGCAAGCAAGAGAGGTATTAATCTTATAAAAGCTAAAGGAAACATTGAAATAGTAGTGTAGCAGGTAAGAGAGAATTTTGCATCCAAGACCACAACATCAAAAATCATAAGATCAGACTATTTTTGGCCACTTTTTTCAAAGACTCACATGCTTGGGTTAGAATATGCTCCAAATGTGCTATGTTTATCAGTAAGCAGAGACTAGTTGTCATGCCTCTGAAACCCATTCAAGTTGAGAAACCCTTCATGAAATGAGGATTAGAATTCATAGGTATGATTCATCCCCCATATAATTATGGAAATAAATAGGTTTTAACATCCATTTATTACTTTACTAGGTGGGTGGAGAAAATTTCACTCAAGGAAGCAAATGAGAACTCAGTTTTAGAGTTTTATGATAGCCTAGTGCCTAGGTTTGGGGTCCCTTACACCATTATATCAAACAATAATTTGGCATATATAGTGAAAAAGTCTGTGAGTAGGGCCTTGATCATGGCATCTATCTCAAGTCCTCATCCAACTAATCTCCTTAAGGTAATGGACTAGTAGAGTCCACCAATAAGAAATTGATTAGGATCATAAAGAGGACAACCAAAGAGAATGGCATACTAAGTTAAATATTACCTTTTGGGTAGATATAATTACTCTAAATAAGTATATTGGTTACTCTCCTTACCTCCCAGTTTATTGTAGAGAATCACAACTTCCCATTTCACTAGAACTATCAACCTTGGAACTTGCACATTAGTTTGAACTCATGGAGAATGATTCAATGGAAGTAAGGATGAATGAGTTGAGAGATTTGGAATAAACAAGGGAAAATGCTACAGATGCTATATGGTCCAACCAAGACCAAGTCAAAATATTTTTTAACAATAGAGATTCATTCAAGACCTTTGAATAAGGTGATATTGTACTCAAGTGGGATGAAAACCATGCCAAGCTAGGTAAACATTCAAAATTTGATAGTCTTTAGATTGGTGCATATTTCATTACTTATTGTAAGGAGATTAATGATTTACAATTATACAATTTGAGTGGTGAGGAGATTCATATTCCTGTTAATGGTATGTTCCTCAAGTATTGCTATTAAAATCACCAATCCTCTTGTACATAGTAGTAGTTTCCTTCCTCTAAGTGTTGTTGCACATGATTGTTAGCTATTGTTTTATTTTAGTCATTTGTTTTTGTTTCCTATTTTGTGTTTTATTTGTTTTCATTATGTTTAAGTATATAAGGTTAGATAGTTTCAAAGTGTAGTCAATGTTTTTTTATGTAATTATGAATGATAAGAAAGATATTCTAGATTCTTTTGACTAGCAGGATGGTCAAACCAACCGAGTCACCAAAAATGTCGACCACTTTCTATCTTTAGGCCTATAAAGTTGTCAACTTAAGTATTAAGATATTTTTTCCAACATGAAAACATCATATTTGTCATATAACTTGAAATATTAGGGAGATTCAAAGGGATGTCATTGACTATAACATGAAAGGAGTAAGTCTTAATGTCTTGTCATGTCTCTATTTCAACTTGTGTTAAGTATTACCATGATGTTTTAGTATGTTTGGATGTCCTTGACAAAGTATTGAAGTAGTCTTATATTATAGAGTGTCTTAATGAATATGGTTGAAGATGGAAATTGATGACTAACCATGATATTTTATAGTGTATTCGGTATATGCAAGGTATGGTTGACTATAAGCTTTTGAAGTGTGAACAAGATACATAAAATCCTCATTGAAACCTTTTAGAAATATATAATGTATCCTTTATGATATTCATTAGCAAATCTCCTTTTGAAGCTATATGTATGTTGTCTAAAACAAAGGTTTTAGGCTTAAAATAACAAATTTTGACCTCAAAAGGCCACTAAAGAATCAAACATATCCTTTATCACCCTCATGTTCATGATATTTCTTTAGTAAAATGGTTTATGTTTTAAATTTCCTCCCTCCATGAGTCTAGAACATTATTTTGCCATTAGGATAGCTCACATGTGTGAAAACATGCCCCTTTTTTCTATCCAAAATGTGTTACTTATTTTAGAATGACTTTTGAATCACATTTTCCCTCATATTTCCATAAAATGGTTTTTTGAAACTGAAACATGAGGAAATAAAGGAGAATTTGTAGGATTCAAAACTCTTTTCAAGTGGTACAGATCTGTATAGTACAAATTTGCTCAGAAGAAGTCATGGATATGTAATAAGGTTTTGTTATAGGCACATGGTGAAGAGATTAAAGTGTTGTAGGGATTGAAAGGCCAAAAACAAATGTAATTTCCCTACTAAGTTCTTTGGTATACATCAAGAGCACTTCAAGTTTGTGCTCAATCCGTATAGGAGAGAGAGAAAGAGGATTCAAGCTCTTAACTAGAGGAACTAGACCTTATAACTTTCAAATCATGGGTAATCGTTGTTGGTTTACTATTCTCAAAATTTTAAACAAATTATAAGAACTTAAGGAGTCTAGTCACAATTCACATCTACAAAAGGCAAAAGAAGCAATACGGTTTTGATGAGTTTTTGATAGTTTTGGTTAAACTAATGATTTTTCCTTATTCTTTAGGCCTTTAAGTGACTTTTCGTGACTTATAATTTTTTTACAGATTTGTGAGTCTCTAGATCTTAATAACACCTAAGCTACCAAATATATAGCCTACAAGAAATTTTAAATTTTTGTAAAGTTCAATGATGGATCCAAGGTTGTCAAGATACAATAATATATTATATGAAATGTTTCATTCTTGACAAGATGTCCTTATTTAACTTTTATTAAGCTTCATCAAAGTTTCATAGCCTAAAAACCACCAATATATCCTTAAAAACTTTCATAATCTCACTTAACAGATGTTAAGGTCACTTATCAAATGTTAAGGTTGTTTGTATAATCCTAGGTTTCTCTTTTCATTGTGTATGCTTCATTAAGGATCTCCAAACTATTATATTGTATTAGGCATATGTATAAGATGTCTAAGATCCTTTTAGAATGTCTTAAGATTGGATTAATGATTTTTTACAACCCCCTCATGATTCATTCCATTTTCATATCTTATACATTACTATTCAACCATTGTTATGAGATTAATACTCCATTCCTAGTTTTTGTATATCCCATTATTATCATACATACATATCACTACTACTTATCCACATTCACACCATAGATCAAATGTTTTGGCACTCTTAAAGGTTTTTAGGTATCATCATGGTCATAAATATGATTTATATATCCTAAAACACTAAAAAAGGAGTAAATTTTCACCTATATCCAAGGTGAAAGTATAGTCAAATATGCTACATGGAAAGTGGTGTATAGAGGAGTCTAGAAGAATGTCTCAATGAAAAGAGTTTTATTGAAATACCCCCTAGGTTTTTTTTAATGTATGAGGAGGTTCATAAACCATGTTTTTTACCTTCTCAAGGTTGTGTTATCTTAGTTCATACAAACAACAGTAGACCATCACCTACAGTCATATGCTAAAATACAATAAAGTTGCCTCTACAGAGTAAGTTTCTTGTGTATTAGGTTTGGAAAGGATAAAATCAGGGTTTTTAATGTTGTGATCAAATTAAAAAAATTAATCATTGTTTAACAAAGATATATAACCTATATTCAATCATTAATAATGACTCATAGTCAATATCCAAGTTGTAATTTACTTGCCTCTTAGAGAATCAATATGTTTGTTCAAAAGAGAGAAGACAAAGTTTGTATGAGTAAGAGTTCTGAGTTAATGGAGAGTAAAAAAAATTTAAAGGATTAAGATAGGATATAATTTTGGTAATGATGTCTTAGATCCAAAAGAGATAGCTAATATGCTTCTACATCCAATCTATACATTCACATAGTCAACACATATAGCCAGTCTTGGGGAAGTTTGAGATTTTGAAGCCTATATAGTTGTAATTAGACATTCAAATTTGGTAGAAATAGTTATTGTAACTATATTAAGATATTAATTATATTATCAAGGTTATACAATTAGTAGAAACATTCACTATTTTATTTTAGACATACTTTGGTCAATTAGCAGTCAATGATGAGACTAGGTGGATTATTTTGATGCTCGAGGACAAGACAAGAAGCTTAGAATTCATAAAGGGGTTTTTAAGGCCATAATAAGTGATGTTAAGTGTCTTAATATGCTCTATGGTATTGATAATATAAAGGTTTCAAGTCAAATACCCTTGAGGGATAATAGATGGAGGTAGACCTTAAAACTAGTTTTAAACCCTAATATCATATTGAGACATACTCAAGGTCTCATTGCATTTTAATGTTCATAATAATGGTGTGGAGAGTCAATTAAAATCCTAATAGAAATTTTTGTATTAGGGTGATGCAATAAGCTCATCATTTTGTCCCTTAAACCTTCCTTGGCTTACATTATTTGAATAGTCAATTGAAACACACTTTCCAACATTCATATCTCCACAGACCTTTTACATGGGAACTCAACCTATTAAATAAATTTGAAGGTGTCAATGGACTAAATATCCATAAAAGGAAGTTTTGGTTTGGATTTCCATACTATATGAACCATTATTAAGATGATGAACCTCCAAAACCCTTGTTAAAGCCCTAGAAGGTATTCGATGAATGAAATATGCTTCAAAGTACATCCAAATGAAGTGTTTAAGCCATGAAAAGATTCTTATGGTCTTCTTAGGTCTCCTAAGCATCAAAATAACCTATTATTTATCAATTCAAAGATCATGTAATACCAACCAGGATTGAGAAAGCTATTTTGAGCATATGAGCAACAGATTGAAGGTTATTTTCATATATAAGGAGATTATAAGAGAGAATGGGTCATAAATTCCATAAATTATCTTGTAATAACCATCTACATGAGTCTCCATGACTAGTTATATAGGCAGATAAAACTAGGTATTTAGATGGAAGGTTGTATGCATGTAGATAGAGGGCAAATAGCCTATTCAAGCCAACCTTATTACTCCAATGGACTAAAGGGATGATATTAATGTTAAATATAGTGGATAAGAGCATTAAAAATTAGTTTAAATATAAAACTCTAATAACCCTATAGTAGTAAATTCTTGTCAATTAGCCTCATTAAACAGTGTCATCTAGATAAGGGAGCAGAAGGCAAGATGAGATCATAAGGACACCTAAAATATTCATGAACAACATTATCAAGTTGTTATAGGGATTTATATTATATGTGAGCTTCAAATGAGATGTTATCACTAGTCATTTTGACCTTAAGATACCTAACGCTACTCAAAAAACATGTTTCTTCCCCAAAAGGTTACTTTACATGCTCACTACTTTATAGAGTTTTTACATGGGAAACTGGGCACTTTAGGAGAGGTGGAGGGCTTAGTATACTAGAGTTTTGTGTAAATAGATTAAATATTTAGCCCCTAAACTCTATGAATCATTGTTAAGAGTCATGGGTACTCTTAAACCTCTCTAAAATCATAGTTAGGACCCAAATATAAAAATTTGAGGGAAAAGGCATCCAAATAGATGGGAATCACTTAAAAAACACTTAACTCATGTTTTCCAGTCAGAGAGGGTCATGATAATGGTACTTATTTGTATGGATGGTATATGAACCTATCAAAAAATAATAATTAATGAGGAAAAAGGGTAGAAAATGAGGTACAATTTAGTTTAAGAAGCTAAAAATCATTGGAAATGTTTTCCTGAGACTTGTTTCACTTCCTCAAATCATGAGGTGTTGACCTATTTTCTTGTAAGTACCTATACCAGCCTTCACTAATCAACCAGTTTGTGAGACTAGTCAAGATGGCCTAATTATTTAAAGAAGAGTAAATTTGTAGATGGAAGAACTCCTGGGCTTAGAGAGACTATGTGTATTTAATGCAACATATAAAAACATCCGTAATTTTCCATTTAAGCAAGAAAGCTCCATATTCATGAGCATTTATTAAGTTTTTTTGGTGGTTCTATGGATATAGTCAACACAAGAAGAGGTAATTAGTTGATACTTCATGGGAGTTGGTTGTTTATGTCTATTCAATGTTTGTAATAGATAAAATAAAAGTAATTTAATGAATATGGCATGAAAATACCTTTCATGGGTCAAATGTTACTAAAAATAGACTTTGACCATTATAAGGACACTTTTTTGAAGACACTTTAATGCATAAAAGACTATTGTAACTATCATGTAGAATAAGTTATGATGTTTTGACTTGTTCCAATACTTATATGCCACTCTCCCTCTTATTCTCTCCATGTTATTCAATTTATTGAGTTTAGAAGGCCTATTTTGGTATTCCTCAAGCTAGTATAACAAAACTCTGATGAAATTGTATCTCGCACCTTGAATTCATAAGAAAATATTATTGCAAACTTATTCATTGGTATTAGTGTGTATCTTGATTGTTGAATTACATAAAAGTATGATATCAATCTTCCTTTATAGTTCCTTTCATTCACCCAATTCTATGTTTTCATCCTCTATATGTCATATGAAGTGTTAAGAGGTAGAAGTTGTGTTGAAGAGTGAGTTAGTTTTTAGTGTCTTATATAGACCTCCATTATTTTACATTCAAGTTGTAGAAATTTTATCTAACCTCCATATGAAATACCTATTTTTAGGATTTTTTAGGAAGCCTAACTAATAAACTATTTCCATTTTTATTCACAAGTGTGCTTAAAAATAATGTTAAGAAAGAATCATTAAAGAATCGATGCATCATTATCCCTAGTATCAATTTTCCTTTTAATTTGTCATTTTATCTCTTTTTGCCACAATAAAAATAGGTTTTAGAATAAGATTTAAAATTTATATAAGGGGAGCTATCCCCATAATCTATAAATTTGGTTTACCTATAGGTAACCCACAACCTTTAGGTCAATCCCATGTTAGTCCAGGTTTGAAGCAAAATTGAATAATCTCCTTCAGAGGGTGCAACTTAGGTTGCTAACAATAGTATCACAAATTTATAAGGGAATTATCAAATGAAAATGGATTTCCTAATAATTATAATTATTCCTCTCTATGAATCCATTTCCACTTATAGTACATAACCAATCTAGGATGGGCATCATACTCTATCTGAAGTATTAGGTTTTACTCCAATGAAAATTAGAGCCAGAAGGTAGGAAAAATTGTCAAAGCACTTCATAGCCTCCTTGAATGATTTAATTACTATTCAAGAGTGAGGAAAATGTCATCAGTAAAATGCCCATTGCTAAGTTGAGAGGGTCTTTCAGGAAGAACAATGTCCTAGATGAGAACTCATTCAACTCGATGTGTTAATACATATTCAAGAGATTTAATAAATAAAACATATAATGTTATAATAAGGGGTAACATTGAAGTATGGATATAAAGAGACCAAATATATCAAATTTTAAGTCATTGATAATGAGATAGGCTTAAGCATCCAAGAAGAAAGTTTGGACAAATGAAATAAAGAATCGGCTAAAGCCAAGATCCTTGAGTAAAAATGTGTGACATATCAGAGCTAATTTCTGTAAATCACATTCTAATCTTGTATTTAAGTTTAATGGGATAAAATTTGCCCCAATTTACTTCATGATTTAATTTATGGACTATCTAATTTATATTTTTATGATAATGGGATTGATTGACCCCAAAAATATATCTTATATAGTCAAAATTAGGTTTTATTGCATCCAACATGCATCACGTATTATAACAATCAACTAATTAGGTCAATACATCAAAAAATATGAGTTTCATTAATTGAAAATCACATATTAGACTTGTGGTTCGGTTCATGGGGTTCAAATTGGTCCCAATGACCTTAATTTTTGCATTTGTGATAAAATTAAGGTTGATTTAGCCATATATTACATCATATACAATTAATTGAGCCATAAATTAGGTTCACGAGCATCAATTTAGCCCAAATTACATCCCTAATTGCACCAATTGACTAAATCAATCAATTCATGATGGATTAAGAGATAATTTAGTTATAAATCATGTCTTACTCTTGAAGTTAGGTTTAAGGGGCAAAAATTCACCCCAATTTCCTTTGTTCATGAATTAGTGGACTATTTTGTTCATTATATTGTGATATTAGGGTCAATTGACCTCTAAATTAAATCTTGTATAGTCAAAATTAGGTTTATAGGGTTTAATTTCATCCAACTTGCATCACTTATTGTAATAATTGACTTATTGGCTCAATATGTCATGAAATATGAGTTATTTTCTAGCCCCAAATCATATCTTAAACTCGTAGTTAGGTTCAACATCTTTAAATTAGCCCAATACCCTTCATGTTTGAATTTATGATAAAATTAGGGTTTAGGGTTGTAAAAATTGACTACTTGGGTCAATATATCAATAAATATGAGCTAATATAGTTCCAAATCATATTATATATTCATATTTAGATTCAATAGGTTTAGATCAGTCCCAATTACCTTCACATTTGAATTTGTGATAAAATTATGATCAATTAACCATATGTTTCATCATATACAATTGATGGAGCCATAAATTAGGTTCATAAGGCTAAATTTGTCCCAAATCTTGTCTCTAATTTCATCAATTCACTAATTGGATCATCTCATCATATTAAAGCCAATTTAGCCTTAAATCATGTCTTGCACCTGTAATTATATAGAAAGGGCTCAAATTAGCCTCAAATGCCTCATTGATTGAATGAATAAAATATTTGTATAATTAAATAATGACTTTAGGGTATATTTCACTCGAAATCACATTATATACAATTGAAAATAGATTCATGTGGCTCAATTTTTGAAAAATTGTGTCACTGATTCCACCATTTGACTAATTGGTTCAATCTATGATGAAATCAAAGCCAACTTAACCTTAAATCACACTGTATAGTCTCAATTAGTTCTAAGGACTCATATTCACCCTAATTGGCTCCAAAATTGAAGCACTCAACTATTTCATTCATTATATGATGACATTGGAGTTTATTGAGCCCAAAACAACATAATATACATGTCAAACTTCATGTATCATTAAACCAAATGATTATTTAATTCATTATCTAATGAAATTGGAGTAGATTTATCCCCATATCATATTTTATAGTCATATTTAGGTTGAAGGGGCTCAAATTATCCCCATTTACCTTCATATTCAACCAATGGATTATTTCATTCATTTTATTATGACATTGGGGTTGATATCCCTAAATTACATCCTTTATAGTCAAGATAAGGTTCATGAGGATATATATCACTTAAATTACATCATAGATCACACAAAGTCTCTCATTCACTCAATATGTTATGAAATCTAAGATAGTTTAGCCTTAAATCACATCTTATACATGTAGTTATGTTCAAGGGTTTCGAATTGGCCCCACCTCCCTCCATCATTGAAGGACTATTTTAGATCATATGGACTTATCAACAATCCATTTTTTTGAAAACTATTAGAAATAAATTGGACTATATCAACATTAAGTTGGACTTATTACAAATAAATCACATCTACCTATGTATTTGTAATAAGTCCAAATTATTTAAAATGGTCATAAATAATTAGTAGTCCAATTTTTAAACACTATTAGAAATACCCTGGAATTTATCAAGAATAAATTATAATTTTCAAGAAATTTTTTGGACTTATTATAAATAAATCATGTCTATCTAATATATTTGTAATAATTTCAAATTATTTAAAATAATTAGAAATAATTAGTAATAAAATTTTAGAAAACTATCAAAAATAAATTGGATTGTATCAAGATTTAGTTGGACACATTACAAATAAATCACATTTATCTAAAGTATTTGTAATAAGTCTAAATTATTTTAAATTATCATAAATAATTATTAGTTAAAATTTTGAAAACTATCAAAAATAAGTTGGGCTTTATCAAGAATTAGTTGGACTTATTACAAATAAATCACATGTATCTAATTGTGTATTACAATCAAATCACACCATTAGAAGGCATGTGATATTTACACACTTTTTCAATGAGGTGATACTAAATTTATAACATCCAAGGACATACTATAAAAAAAATGACCGTATCTACCTACACCATGACCATGTGTTATAATTACTACCATTAACAACTTTACTATTCTTTTGGTAACTACTTTACTTTTTATCACTATCCTTGGCACAAATGTTTTTTGATGTTTGACCTTATCATGAATGACACTGAGGCATTATTTAAGGTATTTCTTTGAAAAATTTTTATGTGTGTAATATATTTATCTTGTGAAAAGTATATGATTTGAGTTCAACATAAAAAAATTATCGATACGATCTTCTTCATCTCTAGAGAGGGAACCATAGTGTTTTTTTTGAGTCAACACAATAAATATTTTTACCTAGTGAAGTCATAGGAATTTAAAATGGTCACATCATGAAAATTAGTTCTCCACATGTTATTTAATTTTGGTTGGAATATTGGCTCAAATTCCATATCTACTAGTTGTGCATTGATATGACACCAAATAAATTCTTGAGTGAAAGATGTTTGAAGATGCCAAACATTTTCTCATGAGAAGTTTATATCTACCTATGATGTAAGTCTTAGATGAACATATGCAAAATCATCCACCGATTAGTCTAACAAATATCTAGCTACCATTGTCTTCTTTTATGGCTTTTATCAAAACATCCCTACATAGAATGTATTTCATTCCCCATTTTTCTGAGAATTTTGAATGTCAAAAAATCTACTTTTATTCAATCCATATATTTTAAGCCAAGCTTCCAAATAGATCTCAGTACCCTAAAAATCAATGGTAGTTTTCTTTTTATTTTTATTAAAGAAACCATTAGAAAGGGCATCCAAGACGTGTTACCTCCTATATGTTGGGGTAAAATAAAGCAACTTTATCCTTACAGATTTTATCATCTCAAATGACAATCCTAATTGAAAACATTTTTTAGTACAACATTTATCTACATACACTTTTGTAATATCACTATCTATGCTTTCATCAAAATCCACTTCGTTGAGTTAAGTGTTTGGCTGATTTTATTTTTAGCTTGCATAGTTGTAGGCACAAGTTAATTTTTTTGGATGCCTTTACTCTAGGAATGCCATGCATGGTAAATTTATTTCTCTAAATTTCATGTCCATTATCTTGTTTGAAGACCATCTAATGATATATGTTTTAATTCTCTCTATAATGCAAGTTTCACAATGTTATATAGTGTGCTTTTTAAATTTCTAATTCATTTTCTAACATTAGGATAGGAATGCAACAAAAATTCTCCCGTAGTTGTATAAATTCAACATAGCCAAAAGTAATTTTTTCATCATTTGAAATAATTGTACATTTGTGCAATAAATGTACCGTTTTACCATTAAATTTTTTTCTTAGGCTATGCAATGTTGTAGGGTCATCGATATATCAAACCAATGAATCCAAGATAGGGTTTTATTATTGAAATAGCTATATATAGATATTAACTAAAAATATTTTATCCTTCTTCCATGTCATACTCTATATAAAACTTGTTTGTGATGTGTTGCATAATTCTTGTGCTCCATAAAGTACAAATTTCAACTACATCCCCCAAATTATCCATAAAATCTCCATAAAATAAAAGTGGTAGAGCCAGATCAAAATCTTTTATCACATTAACAATTACATATTCAATAGGTATTTCTTCATTATGGCATGTGGAAATGAGATTTATGGATTCCAAAGAGTCAACATCTAGACCTAGAAATTTTGTATTATTCCTTAAATAATAACCTTACCATTATTTGTTGGAGAGTTATCATGATGATTTCATGGTGGTGTCATGTTGAGTGGATGAAGTTATTTGATAGCTTAAGTGACAATGACAAAGTGTGTAATGCTTTTGTCTTAAGTTTGCTTGAAGTATACTTGGTTGATCTTCAGTGTTGACATGGCTAGAGAGGTTCATGGATGAGTATGGTGATTTTAACATGTGTAAGGGGTCTTATCAGAAGTCAAGAATGCTTTGAGTGCTTATGTTCATGAGTGGAATTCACCTAGTTTAACATTATTCTCATCTAGACATTTTGGGTCTAGTGTCAAAAATTATGAGTAGAAATTTGATGACATCACCATTTCCATGTGTGAATGAGTCAAGGGGAGTTGGTCATATAGTTTTGATCATAGTAGTCCCTATTTTTTATGTGCCAAATCTCAAGTCATGCATCTAAGCATGGTCAAATATATGAGGGTGAGAAGTTTGCTTCTCAATTAGAATCTATTTTTTTCCCATACTTAGCCAAATTTGTAAAAGGGTTCAAGCAAAGATGATTAAGCATGTTGATGAGGTCAACATTCACACATGTGGAACTATCAGGACAAAATGATCATATGGGTTTGTTCATTTTTATTCTTAGTTTATTTTCACTTAATTTAAGATCATGTGATGAAATGCTTTAAAATATATGATTATGTAAAGTTGGGATCCCAAGTAACTTGACTATGTTTTTCCATACGTAGCCAATTTTACAATGTGGCAAAAAGAGCTGAGTGAGAATTTTAATGGTGTTATATATCGCATGTGTGAAGGTGTCAAGAGAAAATGATCATATGGGTTTGTTTATTTTTAAGCATAGATGATTTACATTAAATTTGAGATCATGAACTAAAGTGAAACAAAAGTTATGCTTGCTCAAAGTTGTCCTCTCATGTAGGTTTTGACATAGTTGGCTCTATGATAGAAGATTTTGAGAAGGCATCTTAATGACATTATATCTCGCATGCACAAAGGTTCACGAAGCTATTTTTATATAGTTGGATTCTCTTATGTGATGAGATCATCTGGTCCAAATTTGAGATCATGCATCATAGTGAAAAAGATATTCTGAAGGATAAAAAATGTCTACTCATGCATATTGAAAGGGTCACCATACTTAGTCATTTCTACACAAGTTAAAGTTTGAGCAAGATTGACAATGTGCATTTCTCTGAGTCAAGAAGCAATGAAATGAGGATATGTGCATGATGTTTAAAAATTGAGCAAAGTTATAGGATAAGCATATAATGGTGGGTGGGTGTTCATATAGATTAATCAAATGGTGAGAGTTGATCATTAAAGACCTAATTGATCCTTAGAGATCGATAGAGTGCATTAAGTAAACATTTCTAGATTTCACAAGATGAGGTCAAAGTAACTAAGGTTTAAAATTTGGATTTAATGGACTATGTGTTAAAATTAGGTCTATATCAATGGTGACATATTGATCTAAATGTGAGAGGACATGAGATTCGATCATTGTGATCAAAGGTTAATTGTGACCGTTTGAATTCAAATATTTGAATATAACATAGGGAAAAATAAATATCTATATTTTGTCCATATCTTTTGATGAAATTCAAATTTGTTGGTTATATAAAAATGAAAGTGATAGAGGACTCCAAGGCACATCTTGATATATATTTAAAGATCTGAAAGTGAGTACATTCAAAGCTATTGTTCCTAGAAGTTGACTATGTGTTCGTGCTTGTTTTGTAAGTGACCCAAAAAGGATATTTGAGCTTATATGGATTATGTTTTGATGTCTCATTATGAATTAGCTATTATAACATGTTTTATACTCTATGAGGATGCATTATGTGGATTTTGGAGCTATGATAAATCTATCTTGAGTATAAACAATGCTTAAGAAGGTAACTATATGTTCGGTAATAGTGTTCTTATGTATAAGGTCTCTATTTGAGTTGATTAAGAATACATAGAGATGAGATAAGTGGACTATGATTATTTGAGGATGTTGAAGGGGACATAAGGAGTGGAATCATGTATTTTAAATTTTTCTTGTGTTCTTTTTTTGTTTGAGGGTGTGCTAAATGGGTATATAGGTCTCCATGAGACCTATACGAGCTAGAAGGGCCTTATTAAAAGGTGCAGTTGCCTAAATGTGACCTATATATGTTATGTCCAATATATGAATATTGTATTGAGTCATGTATTCATGTGATAGATGCCTTAAGGGATAAGGGATGCCTAATGGCTAACCAAGGTAGTGACTATCAAGATTAATCTATAAATAGTGAAATCAAAGATGGTGATTTCTAAACTTATTTTTTAGAGACTTGGGAGAGATTGGAGAGATGATTGTGTGTGTGTTTTATGGAGTGAAGGAGGGGTAGAGTTCCCTAAGTATAAATTGTAGATTAGAATATATTGAGGACTATTTATATGACATGTTGGTCATATATTTGCTAGCATAATAGTGCTCTTACATATTGAATGTGAGTGAAGGTGAAGATTGATAAGTAGAGGTCCATCATTAGTGTTGTAGACATCAATTCAAATGTGGATGTGTCTATAGGTATTGATGTGGAAACTCAGCATCTAAGGTGGTTATAGCCTCCTTTCAAGGTGAAACTTGATAAAAGGTTTGTTTGTTGTTGTAGCTCAGCTAGACAAGTGTGGTAACACATTATGGGATTGTAGTCTAAATAAATAGGGATTATATTTCTTTGATCATTTGTAGATGGTTTACATTGTATCTTATTATTATACGATAATATTCCAATTACAGGTTCCAATGGGTTTTCTACCCTAAGAGGGTTTCCCCTGTATGTCATGTGTTATGTGATTAATCTTGCATTATCCTTCTTTCTCATTAATATGAATGTTGTGTATGCCTCACGAGTTCTTGTGGTAAATAGTTATGTGTTTTGAAAGATTAGAATTAAAGTTGGATTATTTGGGCTCACTGATTTATCCCCCTTAATGATTGTACCTCTAAAAATTAGTATCAAAGGAGATACTTTGGTAAAGGTTTAACAACTTGAAGGTGATCCAAGATACAATATGGGTAGTCATCAAGGAGGTTTCTCTAGTAATCAAACACCGATATTGAGTGGATCAAATTATGATTTTTGGAGTGCAAGGATGATGACATATATTATGTTCTTAGGGTTTGATGTATGGAAATCTATTCTGAATGGTTATGTTACTCCTATTACTCCTCCATCTAGTGAAATAGATAATAAGTTATTTGAGAAAAAATCCAAGGTAATGAATGCTATCACTTGTTGTCTTTCAAAGATTAAATACACCAAGGTAATCCATTGTACATCTGCTAAAGAGATATGGGACAAAATGAAAATAGTTTTTGAAGGAGACTTAAAGTTCAAGCTTGTTAAGTTGTAGACTCATAGAAGGTAATTTGAAAGTCTCAAGATGAAGGAAGAATATTATATGGCATCATTTCTGTAGAGAGTTGATGAGACTGTGAACATCATCAAAGGTCTTAGAGAGAATCTTGAAGAGGTCAATATAGTCCAAAAGGTATTAAGGTATTTATCTCTCAATTTTGATCCAAAATTATCTGCTATAGAAGAGAGTCATGATTTTACTTAGTTTAATATGGATCAATTACATGGCACTCTTACTACATATGAGATGAGAATAAATGATGATATACCACCAAAGAAGGAAGCTACATTCAAGACAAACATGAAGCCTAAGAAGAAGTTCCAAGGTAAGAAATCCAAAGAGTATGACATATCTGATATTGATGATGATGAACTAATTACTTTAATTACTAAGAATTTTAACACTGGCTCAGGAAAGTATAAGGGTAAACTACCCTTCAGATGTGAAGAGATAGGACATTTTACTTGGAATTAGCCTCATAAGCATGAGAATAATGATGATGAAGAGTATGGTGAAGGCCTCAATGAAGACAAGAATTCATACAAGAAGAAAGTTTTTGGTAAGTATAACAATAAGAAGTCCTTGAAAATAAGAAGAGTTTCTATACCAAAGAAGATTATAGCTCATCAGATGAGAGTGACGATAGTGAATTAGAATATGATCATGAAGATGATGGTCTTACTAAAGATGAAGCCTTGTTCATGGTTGAGAAAGGAAGTTGGTTACATCAAAAGAAGTTTATGTGGAGTGATTAAAATGATGATGAAGATGAGGTGGAATATGAGATTATTTTTATGAATGCTCTTAAAGAACTGAAGATTAAGATAAAGATCAACAAGAATATGAAATCTAAGCTCAAGGACTATGAGTAGAAATTTAGTGTGTATGAGGAAAGATTGAATTAACACACCAAATATCATGAAGATATGACCAAGCATCTCATTTATCAATTGAATTTTTTTTCTACAAGCTTCAAAGCTAAAGAAGAAGAATGTTCAAGGTATGTTTTTGAAAATGAGTCTTTGAAATCTAATTTAGAGAAGACATCTAGTAAGGTAAATTCATTTGAAATTTTAAAAGAGCTCATGTGATCTATATAACATTTTGAGTGGATAAAAGAATGCTAGTGATAGAACTAGTCTTGGATGTGAAGAACAAAAGATTGTAACTCAAGACAAGATGAAGACTAATGTGAACTAGGAAAATCATAATTTGAAGACAAATTATTAGACAAGGAATGAAGGTGCTGGCAGAGTAAAGACAAATCAGATCAGACAACCAAATGACATGAGGTATGCAAGATTCAATGGTTACTATTATACATGTAATCAATTTGGTCATAGGGATAGATAGTGCAAGAGACCTATTAGAAATGAATTTTCATGGGAATATGATGGGGGTCATTAGTCAAAAGGTGTGAATAGAATCAAGTGATTTAACTATCTTAATATGGGACACTTTGAAAACTATTATCCACATGAGATTAGACAAGGTGAGTCCTCTTCAAAAAGGGGAGGTTGTTTTGTTTGTCATGACATAAGACATATTGAAAATTTCTATCCAAATAAGGTAAGTTAAGATACATTTTTTGAAAAAGGTATGGTGTTCTATAATTTTGAATAGAGAGGTCACATTGCTAGGTTCTAAAAATAAATGCCTACAATACAAAATAGATTTAATTAGACTCTTAGAGTTCAAGGAAGAAGGAAAGTTAACACATGGAAGCCAAAGGTGACAAGTGTGAGTAACGATGAGACTATAGGTCCAAGTAATCTATTTTATATGGTGGAGAATGCTTCAAAATTTGAAGATTACCAAAGACTCTCATTTTCTACTCATGTTGAGAAAGAAGAGATCAAGCTCAAAGAGAAGACCAAAATGCTGGTTGGAGAAAGTCTTGAGGTATGTATGGATCCAAGTGACCATCTTGATATTGTTGAGCATGTATCACACAAAGAACATCAATTATCTATGCCTAGTAATGAGGTTCCAAACTATAAGGAATATTATTTAAATGAAAAGGTATTCCATGAATCTATGTTGTCTCCATATACTGATAGTTGTAGAAGAAAAGGAGAATGTTGTAGTAGTTGAGGAAGTTGTTTTTCTAAAGCCAAAGAAGAAAAAGAAGAGATAAATATCAATTTAGAAAGGAGGAGATGGAATATGAGGAATTACTTTTGTTTTAGAGCATTGAAGTAAAGAGGGTGTCTCTATCTTTGCTTCTTAAGAAACTCCTTTCAAGTGGAGAAGCAAGTGTTGATGTGGTGTTTTTCAGTTGGAATAGTCTGTAGGGTCAGATTGAAGGTTCCTAGGTGGTTTAATAAGATTGATGCAAATATCAAGAGGATTTTGATGCTAAAAAAATTATATACACTTATTTTTTATGTGCTCCAAGTGATTTAGTTGTCTAAAGGTATGTTTGTGTCAATTCAAGATTTTTTTGAGTGCTCTTAGTTTTCTTAGTTTCTAGCATAAGGGCAAGTATGTCTAAAATGGGTTATAATAATTATATGTTCCTAATGGTGTGTAATTTCAAATCTTGGTCCAAAATATGGTGATGGGTGTCTTCAAGTGTGCAAGACATTTTAGAGGTGGATGTTGACTAGAAGGAGGTTTGTTGACCTTGCTTGTTTTGAGTTTCTAGGGTTTTGGGATATGTTATAAAAGTGGTCTAACTTATGATTTAATATCTTAGGATTCTTAATATGTTTAATGGGAAAAATGGGTGGTCAAATCTAGCTTCATAGAGAATTGAAGGTTTCTGGTTCTCAAGATATTTAAGTTTTTGTCATGTTAGAGTCCTAATTGGGTAGTTGGTTTATGAAGGAAGTATGTTGAAAATTATAAGGTTGGTGAAAAAAATTGGTTTAATTGAGTGGGCATATGATAGTGCTCCAAATATGAATTTTTAGGTCTTGAAGATGTGTCTAATGAAAATTGTGGGCTCCACAAGTTTTAGGTAGGGCTACAAAGAGGCTAGACAAGTCTAGTTTGAAGAAGAGTGATTTTTTCTCAGTTTATCCAAAATATCAAGATATTTATGTTTCAAGGTGAGTTTTAAAGTTGGTTTAGTGCATTTTTCCTATTTTTTGAGTGGTATGAAGTTTTGGTGGTGGTCCTTATAGTAGCTTGAGAGAGGAGGCTAGTTAGCATGTGTGTTGGTTATTCATGATGTTTGGGGATATGAAGATTCTCAGAAGATGTAATTTCTTGGAGGTTTTAGGAGGGAATCCCTCTCACATGTTTTTTGATGTGTTCCATCAAATTTATATATTTTTATGTGCTCATTATTTAATGGCTGTAGTGTTTGGATGAAGAGAGTGTTGGCATGGAGCAAAAAGAAGTTTATCAAGACAAGAAAAGGTAGGCTCAAGGTAAGGGGGAGTTTGTATCATATTTATAATATGTTAATTTCCTATTTTATATTCCTTTCATGTCCTTAGGATCAATTGGTTACCACTTTGTCATTGTGTCAAAGGGGGAGAAAGTTCCTATTGGGGGAGTGCTTGAAGAGAGAGAAGGTGAGCTATACATTGCTATATATGATGATTGTTGACATAAATGAAAAAGAGGGAGATTGTTGGAGAGTTGTAATGATGATGACATGGTGGTGTCATGGAAGTGTCCTATTGATTGGATGAATTCCTTTGATAGATTAAGTGATAATGACAACGTGTGCAATGTGCTTGTCGTATGTTTGCTCAAAGTATACTTGGTTGATCTTCAGTGTTGACATGGAGAGAGAGGTTCACATATGAGTATGATGATTTGATCATATGAAAGGGGTCCTATCAGAATTCAAGAATTTTTTGAATACTTGTGTACATGATTTGAATTCACCTAATTCAACATTGTTCTCATCTAGACACTTTGGGTCCAGTGGCAGAAATTCTGAGTAGGTAGTTTGAGGATGTCACCATTTCCACATGTTAATGAGTCAAGGGGAGTTGGTCATATGATTTTGATCATAGTAATCCTAGTTTTTATGCAAAAGATCTTAAGTCATGCATCAAATTTTGATCAAATATATGAGGGTGCAAAGTTGGCTTCTTAGTCATAATCCATTATTTTTCCATACTTAACCAAATTTGTAAAAGGTTTCAAGCAGAGTTGAGTAAGCATCTTGATAAGGTAAGCATTCACACATGTGGAAGTGTCAAAATAAAATGATCATATGGGTTTGTTCATTTTTTTCCTATTTTATTTGTGCTTAATTTTAGATCATGTGATGAAGTGTGTAAAAAGATATACTTATGCAAAGTTAGGCTCCCAAGTATTTTGACTATGTTTTTCCATACTTAGCCAATTTTGCAATGTGGCAAGAAGAGCTAAGTGAACATTTTGATGGTTTTATATCTTGCATGTGTGAAAGTGTCAAGATAAATTGATCATATAGTTTTATTTAGCTTTAAGCATAGATGATTTGTGTTAAATTTGATATCATGTGTTGAAATGACGTAAAAGTTATGTTTGCTAAAAGTTGGCCTCTTAGGTAAGTTTTGACATAGTTGGATCTATGATAGAAGATTTTGAGAAGGCTTCTTAATGACATTGAGGGTTCCCAGAGATATTTATCACATGTTGGATTCTACTATGTGAGGAGATCATCTAGTCTAAATTTAAGATCATGCATCATAGAAAAGAAGAAGTTATTAAAGATCAAAAATGGCTACTCAAGCATATTGAAAGGGTCCCCATACTTAGTAAATTCTACACAAGTTAAAGTTCAAGCAAGATCAACGATGTGTGTCACATGAAGGATTTAGTAAGTAATGATATGAGGACAAGTACATGATGTTTAATGATTGAGTAAAGGTACATGATAAGGATCCAATGGAAAGTGGGTGTTCATACAAATTGATCAAATGGTGAGCATTGATTGTTAAAGACCTAATTGATCCTTAGAGATTGATGGAGAATGTTGGGTTAAAATTTATATATTTCATGAGATGAGGTCAAATTAACTAAGGGTTAACATTTAGCTTTGGTGGACTATGCATTAAAATTTAGTTTAGTGTTTCACTAAATTTTGAATCTATTTGATGTTTAAGGAAAACATAGATACATAGTCTCTAACATCAATGAAGGCTACTGATGTTAGTAAGGAGATATGACCGATGTCAATTATTTGATCGATGTTGGTATGGGTAATAGGTTCTTAGAGGTTGTAGGATACTTTTTTGAGCTAGGAGGTATATTTTGGTCAGGTTTGTGAGGTTGGGAAGAGCCATAAGGGAGTGGGTAAGACTCAGATGGGTCTAGACAAAGGGTTAGTATGTTTGAAGTAGAAGAAAATAGGTGGAGTTTTACAACTCCTTCACGGGGAGAGTCGAGACATTCATAAAATGACAAATATTATATGAAGTAATTGTAAAATGACTATTTAAAGGGATTACAAAACACACAAATATACTTAGATGGTGAAATAGATGAAACATGAGTGCCAAATAGATGGATCTAATGAGGCATGTTGAAGAAATATATGCATAGAAAAGACAAACATGTGATATCAGCTCATAAGAATCCAAGCTCTGTGTAGTATATCAATTCCTAATTTGGATTGATTTGTGTAGAGTAATGGTAAGCTTGGTTGTAGAAATTTGAATGCCAAAGCCTGTATGTGAATGATTGATTTTTCTAATTTTTGCTGACCCAAATACTAGCTTGGAATTTTACTTAATTAATCAACGTTGGTGATCCTACCAACATCGATTGAGGGTTGAATAATGTTCGTAACATGAGAATAGGTAAAATGGCTATTTTTGCCTATTTTCTATTCCTTCTCTTGCCAAGTGTGGTGTCCATTAGAAAATGGTAGAAATGTGAGGTTAACAATAACATAGTTAGGAATTTATATTAGGGGTGAGAACAATTCATGGGTAGGTAGGATTAGTGGACTAAGTCTTGAGGTGACTCAAAGGGTAAGAATTAGTCTTAGGATGAGGTGGCCAAGTAAGGTGGCATAAGTAGTTTTTAATTAACTTAATTAAATATTTTTAAATTAATTAAATATTTGAGGGGTGAAAACATGGGTTAGGAAAGTTAATTATTAAAAGGGGATTGAGGGGGGTTTTAATACAGGGAGTTATAAATGTGTGTGACATAATTTTGATGTCTACATCTAGATCGATGGTGAAATATTGATCCAAAGCTGAGAGGACATGAGATTCGAGCATTGTGATCAAAGGTTAATTGTGACAATTTAAATCTAAATATTTGAGTTTAATATAATAAAAAACTAGAGCTCTATATATTTTCCATATATTTTGATATAATTAGAATTTTCTATAAAGATTTGAAGTTTTAAAAGTGAGTACAGTCAAAGATATTATGCTTAGAAGTTGACTATGTTCATGCTTGTTCTGCAAGTAACCTGAGAAGGATATTTGAGCTTAAATGTATGTTTTTTTTATGTCTCATGGTGATCTATCTATTAAACTATGTTTTAGACTCCATGAGGATGCTATGTGTATATTTTGGAAGTATGAATTATGATCAATCTATCTTGAGAATGAACAATGCTTAAAAAGTTGATTATGTGTTTAGTAATGGTGTTCCTATGTATAAGGTCTCTATTTGAGTTGATTAAGCATAATAAAAGGTGAGATAAGTTGACTATTATCATTTGAGGATGTCTAAGGGGAAATAAGGAGTGGATGCATGTATTTGAAAGTGGTTTTGTGTTCTTATTTTGTTTGAGAGTGTGCTATATGGGTGTATAGGTCTCTATGAGACCTATAAGAGCTAAAAGGGCCTTATGAAAAGGTGTAACTACTTAAAGGTGACATATATATGCTACAAATGATCTATGAAGATTGAATTGGTTCATATCTTCATGTGAGAGATGCCTTAAGGGCTAAGGCATGCCTAATAGCCAACCAAGGTAGTGATTATGATATGCCCCTAACCTATAACATGTATTAGGATAGGAATAGCCAACTTGTGGATTAATTTTCCCTCTTTTATGCTATATCACATTTATCTATGCATTCATTTGGTTATTATGTCAGCTTATGGAGTAACCATGGCCTAGATAGACTATATATAGGAGGTAGTGGGTAATTGTTTATCATCATATTATGAATTATGCTCTTATTGAAACTTGTGGAGGTTGCCCCCTTGAAGTGGATTGTCTATTATCATATGAATACTGATATATTTCAATCATATTTGGGTCTATTTCTACTATTCTACTTTATTGTTAAAGTAATTTCATTACAAGTGGTATCAGAGCTGTGATTTGGGCAATCTTGTGGGTGAAACCATAATTTTTTAAATTTGGATATACTAAAAAAAGGTTTCTAATTTCTCTAAATTTTTTTATCAAAGGTTCAAAATCATTAAATTAATCTTCCATTAAAATTTCAAATCATGTGTATCTATTTTAGAAAAGTTATCACCATTTTAGGGTTTTTCATAAAATTGCTCTATAGTGCAAAATTCAAAGAATTTTTTTGAGTTATTTAAATTTTGTAAATATTAGAAAAATTTGGCTATGGTATGTTATTTGTATGTTTTGATTTGAGGTTGATATAAGTCTAAAATCACTTAGTCAAAGCTAGGTCAAAAGTGTCAATTACGATCGACATCGTAAAGCCCTTTTATGGCAGGTCCAAAAACTCAAGGCCGAGGAAAGGGTGCTAAAACTCCAGGTAAAAATCCTAAAAAGGAAGATATGGAGTCAAAAGGGGGATGTACTAGATCCTTTGTACTAGGTTTCTCTAACATAGATCACAAAGTGAGCCAGCTTGACTATAGTGTGTAAGGCATTCAAAGTGAAGTGCAATGCATATAATATAATATGAAATCCATACAAGATAGATTAGTAGATATCATGATGGATTTGAAAAATAATCAGTCAAATCATCCATCTATCACTATTACACAATCTCAGTAGGGTATTTCTCCCAACCAATCTACTTTAAATCCAACTACATTACCATAGACGAACCTGTTACCAAAGGTGGATATGCATAAATTTGATGGAAAAGATCCACCCAATTGGATCAACCAAATGGAGAATTTTTTTATCTACATCAGATCCTAGGTGGATAGAAGGTTACCATGGCATCATTGTATCTTGAACCTGATCAATTCATTTGGTATTGATGGTTGTGTTCACAAAAGAAAAAGATGACTCTTAGTGTCACTCGGTCAATTTTTATAGAGCTGCAATTACACTATGGCAATAGTGTGATAGAGAATTACTTCAGTCAACTAGAAAAATTGTGATAGACTGCCTCCATCAAGGATTATATTCATCATTTTTAGAACCTATCCTTACATGTGGAAATAATTTCTAGGGAGAATTTGAATGACCTATTTTTGGGTGGACTCAAGGACCACATTCAACATGAGGTATGCATGTTTGATCCACTTAAGATTTCTAATTCTATTATCATGGCATGCAAAGCTGAGGAAAAATTCATAGCCAACAAGAATCATCCATTCACTCACTTCAAAGATCATACAATATCAACACCAACATTTCTTCCACCTACTAGATTGACCCCACAACAAATTGAAGAGAAGCAGATAAAAGGATTATGTTTCATTTGTGATAAAAAGTGGAGCAAAGGACATAGATGTGATGAAAAGAAGTTATTCTACATTGATGGATCCAATGAAGATGAAGAAGAAGATGATGCCTCCAATGATGATGAGGAAGAGATAGAGGAGGTACTTGAAGATTCCTAACCTACAATATGTTGTCATGCTCTTGTAGGTTTAGCACTCCACAAACTCTTAAGGTGGTGGGTTTCCTCAAGAAATATAAGGTGACAATGTTGATCAATTTGGGGAGCACACATAACTTCATCAACCATATGTTGGCCACTCTATTGAACTATTTCATCTACCCAACACCAAAATTTTAGGTCATGATTGCAGATGGTGGTGTAATTAATTGTTTAGGCAAATTCCATAGTATTAAGCTTGCTATGGGTGAGTCCAATATTGATTCTCCTAAGTTTGCTATTCCTGTGGGTAGCATAGACATTGTTTGGGATTCCAATGGCTCACAACCTTGAGTACCATTAAGATGAACTTCCAGGAACTATTCATGCACTTTAATTCTAAAGGTAAGAAAATTGAACTATGTGGATTATAGGAAAAATATTCATAATTGATTAGTTCACATCAGATGACCAAGATGCTAAAAAAGGGGCAGAGGGAATTATTGCATGATTATATTCCATAGAAGTTAGACCCACATAGGCATCTACACATCCTAATCTATAGATGATTCTTGATGACCACCCATCTATTTTTGGGGCCATGCCAAAAGGACTACCACCAAAAAGAGAACATGATCATGCCATTCAACTACTTCTAGGGAGTCAACCACCAAATATCAGACCATATAGATATCCATATGTGAGTGAAATCAAAAATATGGTCCATCAGATGCTGGAGGCAGGGATCATCAAGCATAGCCAAAGTGCATATTCATCACTAGTGGTCATGGTGTGGAAGAAGGATGACACATGGAGGATGTGCCTAGATTATAGGGAACTCAACAAGTACACCATCAAACATAAGTTTCTTATTCTAGTAATTGATGATTTACTTGATGAGTTGCATGGTGATAATTATTTCACAAAATTGATTCTTTTCTTAGGGTACCATCAAATTAGAATCAAGGATGAAGATGTTCATAAAATTGCTTTTAGAATTCATGAGGGTCTTTATGAGTTTTTGGTAATGCCCTTTGGTATTACAAATACACCATCTAATTTTTAGAGCTTGATGAACACTATTTTAAGCCTTTTCTAAGGAAGTTTTTGTTGGTTTTCTTTGATGACATATTGATCTATAGTCAGAAATGGGAAGCACATCTACAACATGTGAAACATGTGTTGATAGTTTTGGAGAAGCATCAACTTTATGTGATCCATCCAAATGTGATTTTGGAGTATAAGAGGTAGAGTAACTAGGTCACATTGTTTCCCATGAAGGTGTAAAAGTTAATCCCTAGAAGATCAAAACTATGATGGAATGGCCCATGCCAAAAGCTCTCAAAAAGCTCTGAGGGTTATTATGACTAACAGGTTACTACCAAAGATTTGTCAAATGTTATGGAAGCATAGTGGCTCCACTCACTGTATTTCTAAATAAGGATGCCTTCCATTGTAATGATGCTACCACCAAAGCATTTGAGAAACTAAAAGTAACTATGTGCACCACTCCAGTTTTGGCTACTCCAAACTTCTCAAAAGACATTCACTATTGAATGTGATGCTTCTAGGTTGGGAGCATTACTAATGTAGGAAGGAAGACCCATTGCATTTGAGAGTCATCAATTCAAAGTTAAGAATCTATAAAAACCTATCTATGAGAAAGAAATGATGGCTATTCTTCATGCAGTTAAACAATGGAGGCCCTATCTAATGGGTAGACACTTTAAGGTGAAAATGGATAATGATAGTCTCAAATACATTTGGAAGTAAAGATTATCATCTGAGGAACAACAAAAGTGGGTAACCAAAACATTGGGTTATGATTTTGAAATCATCTACAAGAAGGGTAAAGATAATGTAGTAACATATGCACTATCTAGATGGGATACATCCATAGAAGCATTACTTTGTGCAATGTCCATGTTGCAAGCAAATTGGGTGGATGAAGCCAGGTTAGAATGGGAGCAAGACAAGGATACATAGGTTATAATTTAGAATCTCTATCAAGGTATTTTATCCTTTGACAAATTTGAATGGAAAGGTAATGTCCTATGGTATAAGGGTACGTTATACTTGTGCAAAGATTCAGAGCTTAAGCATAAGATTCTTGAAGAGTTGCATGCATCTCCAATTGGGGGACACTCAAGGTTCTTGAAAACTCATCATAGAATTAAGAAATAATTATTTTGGGAAGGACTCAAGGGATATGTACAAAATTTTGTGGTAGAATGCTTGATATGCCAATAGAATAAAGGTGAGATAGTTAAGACCCCAGGTCTATTACAACCGTTATCAATTCCTAGTCAAAGTTGGGAGGAGGTTTCCATGGTTTTCATCATAGGGTTGCCTTGCTCTGAAGGTAAGAATGTTATCTTGGTCATTATGTACAAGATTACAAAATATGCCCATTTTTGTGCTCTCTCACACCCATTTTTAGTAAGTACAGTAGTAGCTATTTTTTTGGAGGTAGTTCTAAAATTACATGGATCTCAAAAAATAATTATAAGTGATCATGATCCTATTTTCACTAGTAATTTCTAGACTAAACTATTTTCTTGTTTGGGTACTCAGCTAGTTCATAGCTCATCTTACCACCCCCAATATGATGGATAAACATAATTGGTTAACAAATGTTTAGAGGGGTATCTCCATTGTTTTGTATCAGATAAATAGGAACATTGGGTTAAATGGATACCACTTGCAAAATGGTGGTATAACACATCTTTCCATACCTCTTCTAAAATGTATCCATTTCTATTACTATATGGTTACCATCCACCTTCCATCACTTCTTCATTAAAGGGTGAACCAAGGTTCTAGATGTGGAGGAGCACATTTAGCATCAATAAGAGGTTTTGGCTAGTTTGAGAGAGAATTTGGCCTTGGCACAAAACAAGATGAATTAACAAGCAGATCAACACCGTAGTGAGTGAAATTTTGATGTGGGTGACTGGGTATTGTACATTTGTAGCCTTACAAGTAGATGTCCTTGAAGCAACAAAAAAAAGACAACAAAATTTCTCCTAAGTATTATGGCCCTTATCAGGTTCTACAAAAAATTAGAAGTGTGGCTTACAAGCTTGGGTTACCTCATTCATCTCACATACAAATAGTATTTCATGTTTCCTATTTGAAGAAAGTCACGAGACAAATTTTTTTAGCCTAAACAGAGCTCCCAAAACTAGATGAAGGATGAGTCATTTTGGAACCAGAGAAGATCCTCTAAACATGTACTAAGAGGTTGAGAACTAGAGAGATTAGGAAATATCTGATCAAGTGGAAGAACCTGAGTAGTGAATATGCAACTTAGGAAGGTGAAGATTTTTTGCAACAACATCTAGAGTTGTTTAATGTTGAGGACAACATTGGTTTGAAGGGGAAGGGCATGCTACACCCCTAACCTATCATATGTATTAGGATAGGAATAGCTGGCTTGTGGCTTAATTATCTCTCTTTGATGCTATATCACATTTATGTATTCATTCATTTGGTTATTAGGTCAACCTATGGAGTAACCATGGACTAAATAGACTATATATAGGAGGTAGTGGGTAATTGTTTATCATCATATTGTCAATTCTGCTCTTAGTAAAACTTGTGGAGGTTGCCCCCTCGAAGTGGCTTGTCTATTATCATATATTATGATATATTTCAGTCATATTTGGATCTATTTCTACTATTATACTTTATTGTTAACGTAATTTCATTACAGATTATCAAGATTACTCTATAAATAGTGAAATCAAAGATGGTAGTTTCTAGACTTGTTTTTGAGAGACTTGGGAGAGATTGGAGAGAGGCTTGTGTGCGTGTTATGTGGAAATAAGGAGGGGTAGAGTGCCCTAAGGATGAGTTTAAGATTATAATAGATTAAGTATTGTTTATATGACTTATTGGTCATAATTCTATTGGTAGACCAATGCTCTTGCAGATTAAATGTGAGTGAAGGTGAAGAGTGATAACCAAACTTGCATCATCAGGTATTGTTGACATCATTTCAGAGGTGGATTTGTTTATAGGTGTTATTGTGGTATCTCAACATCTAAGGTGGTTTCATCCTCCTTGAAAGGTGAAACTCACTAAAAAGTTTGGTTGTTGTTGTAGCTCAATTAGATAGGTGTGGTAGTACTTTGTGGGATTGTAGTTCCTTGATCATTTGTCGATGGTATAAATTGGATCTTATTATTATAGGATAGTATTCCAATTGTAGGTTTTAATGGGTTTTCTCCCCTAAGAGGTTTTCCTATGTATGTGATGTGTTATGTGATTGATCTTAAATTATCTTTATTGCTCATTAATATGAATGTTGTGTATGTCTCATGAATGCTAGTGGTAACTGATTAAGTGTTTACAAAGATCAAAATTGAAGTTGGATTATTTGGGCACACCCCCCCAATGATTATACCTCTAACATTATTTATGAGTGAAACATAGTCTTCACATTGGAAAGCCATCGATGTATGATTTTTTAGCTTGGACATTTGCAAAAGACATGAGAAGATTTTTTAATAATAAGGTTATTTATAAAATCAATCCAATTTATACTTATATGTTAATAAGGTAATGTATAACACATTTTTTTAATGACACTATTTATGTCAATCTAAAAAATTAATAGAATTTAAATATCATATACTGCATATTTCAATACTCATTTCATCCTACTTTGAAATTATCTCCTAAGAGATACCTTTCAAATATGCATAAGAATAGAATAGCTAGGCAGAGAAAAATAATTAACTAAATCAACATTCAACCATGTATTTTAATAGTATACAAAATGATATTGAGCAATGGGGGTTTTGATTAAAATCATGGAAAATGATTAGCCACTTATATTTTGGGATCATGTTGTAGACACCAAAATAGTGTCAACCCCCCCTTGGTCCCTTTCTAACTTCAACATGCCTAACCTATACTTTATTAATTTAAAATACTTATTTTAAATTAATCATCCCCCCTAGACACCTCACCTTGGATTCCTAGCTCTTAGAACATTTATCACCCTATGACTAATCATAATTACCTAAGACCTATTTTAACTCCCCCACTAATTATCGCACCTATTAAACCCACCTTTGGACCATTTAACAATGACAATTGAGCTTGGCAGATGGAAGAACGGGCAAAAGGCTAAAAATAGCCTTTTTCCCATTCTCTAGCCACCAACGTCGGTTAACCATCGGTCGACACCGGCGGTATCACCGACGTTGGTTGCTTAAAACTAAATTCTGACCCTGAATTATCCCCGAATGCTAATTGTCTAGCTGGCGAATGCAAATTCTCTTACCCCTAGATCTGAATTCTCTTGCTCCTAGAGTCTTTGCATATCATAGGTAGGCTTTGGGATGAGGCATCAACATTTTATCATCACTCCCTAGGCTAAGAAAATCTACAGAATTCACTCCACACTAGATTGAAACATTCCATGAGGTCTCCTACATCAGCCATAACGGAACAAGTCTTCTACACTTCTGATTCTCCACCAAGAGCTAAGTATTCTTCTAGTTTATATTTTAGTATTTTTAGAGTGCATTGGTAATTAGTCCATTGGCTATCTCTGAGTACTATTGAGACCAAATCCAGCTTCCTTCTTGGAGAGGCTGAAAAGCCTTCCTTTTATCTTGACCCATTTTGGCAACCTGTCCTCTACCTTAGCCCTTTTCTAGACCATATTCACTGCCCTGCAACCTTGCACAAACCATTAAACTCTCAGACTCCTTCTAGACTCCTCTATCGACCACAGACTTTCCCTGAAACCCATCCAAGGACCATTGCCCCTACCAACATCGGCATTAAGGCCCATTACCCTTATCGATGTCAGTAGCCTAACCGACATCGGCAACATATACCAACCGATGACGGTAGACTAATCGGCATCAGTGAATGTGAGAGGCAAATTGCAGGAATTAGGTACACATTATCTATTTCTCTTCTTTAGCCTTTCATTATTTCTCTTTCTAGCAACACTCTTTTGTCAAATAAGTGGACTGTCATCCCTCAAGGAAGTCTTTACACTTCCGAGACTGAGCATGTGCTTGGCAGTCCACCATATATCTATCTAACATTTTCCTTGTTTGAGTCTCTTTCTCTCTACAGGTGTCATCCTCCATAACCAAAGAGGAGCTCTTACGACGTCTGCATACGGTGCACAACTTCATCCGGATATCATCTAACCCTTGACCATTATCTTTAGTTTCTTATTTCTTCTGAATGTAAAAAAGAAAAAATGAGTAGAAACATTCTGGCACGCCCGGTGGGACCCTAGAGTTCCTTGGGTTCATTTCTTCTAAAACAAACTTTCATATAGGTGCATTAGGAAAATTTCTCTTCTTGCATCCTTCTTCTATCTTCTCATTTCAAAAAGAAACCATTATCACAAGTTAAAAAGAACTTTTTTTTTCTTCTTGTCACCTTTTTTTTACATCTTAGAGTAGTGAAATTCATACTCTTAATCTTTTCCCCACTTGTTTGCATTTGAACAAAACATTTTAATTTGGGTTAAAAATATATTGCATCTCATTCCTGCTTGAATGCATATTTAGCCTTCTCACTTAGTAATTAAAAAGTATTATGAATAAATCATAGTGCACATATGTTACACAACCTAACCACATTCAAAAAATCAAACATCTAAACATACCTGAGATAAGGCCCAACTAGGATTTCATCACCTAGTGGATACCTTACCCTTCCTAGCGATCCCACTTGGACTTCACTACTAAGGGGAGAACCCACTCTGTTCTCTAGAAGAGTATAAACTCTAGGGGAAGTATATATTGGCTAAGCGACCCAGCATGGCTCTAGGCTCATGAAGTGAGGGGAGAAATCTCCTAGCACCAGGCCACGTACGGAACCTAATACAGATTTTGAGCACCAAAACTTAACCCGAAACCAACCTTAGACTGCTTCTTTTAGTACCTATTCTAAAAGCCCAATTCCCAAACATATTCTTCTAAGGCATAAGCCAACACAACTCTAAAATTTATTCTTAGAAATTTAATGTTTAAAGGCTGCTTGTCTTCATCTACTTTTCTATTTTTATCTGGTTTTTTGAGCTGGTAAGGATGCATTATTCTAAGCTTCAAAACAACTTAGAACTTTCTTCTTTCTTCCAAAAACTTTCAATTTTTTGAGTTTCTGGAAATACACAGTAACTGACATCAATTTTTCCACTGACATCGACAACTATATTCACCAACATTGGTTATCTAACCGACATCGACAACGTATTTCACTAACATCAATTTTTCTACCGACATTGGTCACTGTCAAAAAAATTTCTTCTCAAATAGCAAGCTAAAAACCTGACCTTTTTGCTGTTAAAAATAAATTCTAGTTTTCTGAGGTTGAAACATACAGTTTTTAGAACCTGAATCTATTTTGCCTTGGATGGTTTTGACATGTAGTCAAACCAAAACTCTTGTTGACCATGCAAGGCAATAACCACTCCCACCTTCGCCTTCTATATCAAGTCCCCAAATGGAGTATAATTCAAAAACTAAATGCACTCCTATCCAACCAACCCCAACTCAACATCCAATTGTTCCCAAAGGGGATCAAGACTTTACAAGGTTCCTTGACCTCAATGTCAAGGATCTTCAGCACTATCTCGCGAGAAGTCAAACACGAGATCCTTCAGGCAACTCAGGTTATGGGATGCCAACTTCCTTAATTGAAATGATAAATATATCAATAGCCTCCGTAACCCAACCCATGGTCACCCAGGCCATTGCCTCAACTAACAACTTGACCATGACCAATATTCAAAGTGTGGCCTCTCCTTCTATTTTTGGACCTACCTCCTTTGGGGTTTCTGTACCCCTTCAACCACAAACCATTCAACAAATTTCCACACCATTCCAGAACTTAAATGTCTCCATCCCACCTACTCTTTCACCCATAAATACAAGAGTGACTACTTATCCTTCGGCTAGTGTTGCCACCATCCAACCACCTTTGGCGACATCAAGTCAAGTTGTGCCTTCCAACTTCATGGCACAAGCCCCCTTGACCTCAACATCAGTCCCTATGATGAACTACCAATACATTGCACCTATACAAATGCAACCAAGTATGTCATATGCCCCTCCTAACACCTTCCAAATGCCTTACAACCTAGGGGGTGCCCCACCTACCAATCCATCAGCCGATCTAATTAAGATGCTGATGGATAAGATGTATGACCTTGAGACATCCATTTCTGGTTCAAGCAATGTTCTTTCATATGAACAAATCTGTAACGAACCCATTCACCCTTCTATCCTTATTAGACCATATCCTAATTAGTGGGAACTCCCAAAATTTACTCATTTTTAGAGTAAAGAGGACCCACAACAACATTTATGAGCGTTTAGACACACTTGCTACCTTATAGCATACGACGATGCATTATTACTTCGCACATTTCCCCTGTCACTTTTTGGCACCGCCCTTGATTGGTATAGCTCTATTACCAGTCATTCTCTTTTTACTTTCACTCAACTAGCCCAATTATTCTTTGACCACTTTTCAATTAACATCACTAAGAAGGTCTCCATTACAGACATCTATTCTATTAAACAATTTGACGATGAGTCAATCACTAACTTTGTTGCCCGTTGGAGAGGATTGATCAACCAAATCTCCTTCTCATCACCTCAACTTGAGCTCATTGAGCTCTTTTCAAGAGCATGTGTCAAACACATCTCATCTACTTTGTGGGTCTAAACATTCTGCATATTTGATGAAGCTTTCATCATGGCTAGAAAGCTTGAACTCCGTGCTGTCAAAGAAGATAAGGTCAAATTACATAGTAACACAAAATCTAATGACCCTTCATCTTCCAAACCTTCTTCTTCCCACTCCAAGTCCAAAGGAGTGGCAAACACTGTGGTCCTTAGACCATCATCTTCAACAACAACCAACCAATCTCAGCCTTCCACATTAGACTACATCACAAGACAATTCCAACAATGGCATGTACAGCATCAATATACTCCAATAGGAGAATCATATGCTTTTGTTTTGGATAAATTAGTCAAGTAGGGGGTCCTTAATCTCCCTCAAATCTGACCACCCCAATTTGACCCCTCAAAATCCATCCCTGCCTGGTATAGGGAAAATGACTTTTGTAACTATCATCGTGTCAAAGGCCATGACATAGACAAATGCAAAACCTTTGAAAACATTGTCCAAGACATGCTAGACAAGGGGGATCTTGTTTTGGATAACCCAAATGTTTTCGCTGACCAAAAAATGGATGTATTTAGACAACCATTTCCTAATCATCCACCTAATCATCATAACATTCAGACCATGGCCGATGACCTTCACGAGCACAATATACGCACAGTCAACACGGTCTTTCCTGTCATTCCTAACCAAACTCTCTCACAGTCTGAAGATGTTAGTCAACCTATTTGTCTACCACATGTAGAAGAGCCTTCTTCACCTATTTGTCGACCACAGGTAGAAGAGCCTTCTTCACCTATTTGTCCACCACAGGTAGAAGAGCCTTCTTCACCTATTTGTCCACCACAGGTAGAAGAGCCTTCTTCTCCTATTTGTCCTCCATAGATGGAGGATAGTCCTCCATCCAACCCCCTTTCACATGTAGGAGAGTCTACTTTGATTTCTCTCATATTAGAGGATGCTTTGATGACACCAACGCTGGCTGCCTCGCCCTCATCCTTCTTATCAATAATGGGGGATCATCCTTTTCCCACTCCTTGACCACACATAGAAGCCATGACCATTCCTACACTCTATCCAACTGAAGATCCAAAATCTCCAATCACTTCTCCACTGAGAGAGGAACACACAACCTCATCCAAATCCTCACAGGCATCTACTATGCCAAAATAGATTAAATCTCTCAGCGTTCACCTCGTATCGAACCTCACTCACCCACAAGTGAAGGTATACTTGAACCTCACCTCGCACAATAGTGGTCCTCACTCTAAACTAAAGAAGGCTACTAAATTGTGCCAGAGAACTCCTCCCCCACCATCATCATTGTTCTCTATTTTGGGCCCACATCCATCCACCTTAATAGGAGTGCTCCCAACTCCAACACCTAACAAAGGCAAAATGCCTCCATTACATCGAATACCTGACAAAAACATACCTCCTCTAAATTTGACACCTCTCAACTTGAAAGTGCCATCTACGCATGTGGTCACACCACCAAACAAAAAGATCATATGAAAAACTCCTCCTACAACTCCTAAATAGAAGTTGTCAACCTCTACAACTTCTAAATAGAAGTTGTCAACCCCTACAACTTCTAGATAGAAGTTGTCAACCTCTACTGTAAGAAAAAGCGTAGACCCATTAAAGGGTTCCTATGCTTTGGTGTTACAACAATTATTGTAGTCTTCTCACATCAATCTCCTACCCATTAAACCATACCAACCTCTCAAACCAAAACCATCTTGGTTCAACGACACTAAATTTTTTGTGTATCATCGCACACCTGGGCATGACACTGAGCATTGCTATACTCTTAAGGTTGTCATCCACCAACACCTGAAAAAGGGTACCCTTCTCATTAAGGACCCCTTTGAAAAACCACTAACATCATCCCATGCCTCTCACACCTCTCCACCTTCACACTCATCAACTCTCGAATCAAAACCATCTTGGTTTGATGACACTAAATTTTGTATGTATCATCACACACCTGGACATGACACTGAGCATTATTATGCTCTTAAGGCTATCATTCATCAACACTTGAAAAAGGACACCCTTTTCATTAAGGATCCTCTTGACCACCCTTCCAACAAACCACTAACACCATCCCATGTCTCCTAAACATCCTCATCTAAAGCGGGATCCCATCATCAGACTATGGTCCCTCTACCACCTTCGCCCCCTTTGTTTGAAATCAACACCATCAATGTGGCCAACAGGTCACAAACCATGAAGGATAAATGGAAAGAGAAGGTTTCTCTCCCTTAAACATATCCATTCGTCAAGCCTCCTCAACCACCACAACCCAAGATTTCAATCTTGGGCACATATCAACAAACATCCTCAAACCCAATTCACGACTCCAAAGTGAAACAACTTCACCAAACCCCTGTGAAGATGTCCTTGTATGACCTCATTCAAAGCTCTCCAAAACATCACCAAACTTTGATCAAAGCTTTACAAGCAGTGGAGGTCCAACCTAGAGACCCCCAACTACTAGCTACTTTTGTCAAAACATCACCCACCATTGCCTCCATCACTTTCAATCATTCTGAAGTTCCAACCTCCAACTTGGAAGATTAGGATCTCACTCTCTATAACTAAGCCTATCAGGCAAAAGCTTCACAGGATGCATCCTCACATCGCGCTCCTTGTTAAAGAGGAGCTTCAACATCTTTTCTTCATCTCATTTATCCAACTCATTGATTATCCACAATGTGTGACAAACATTGTCCCTGTCACAAAAAATGATTGGGGGAATTTGACTTTATATCAACCAACCAAGCATCGACCAAACATCAACCAACCAAGCATCGACCAACATGTGACCAATTTGGAAAGAAGTAAATGAGGCAAGTTTGCTCCTAATTGGCTCAGACCTTATATCATAATGTACAAGTATGGATCAGGGACTTATCGTCTGTCTTCTCTTGAAGGCTGGCCTAAACCTAAACCCTTTAATGCCTTGCATCTACGACCATTCTACTGTTAGTCAAGTACTCATTCACTTGATATTTAACTTGAGCTCGTCCCTCAAGCAACCCCTGTCATCCTCATTTCTATTCCCTTCTTTTCCTACAAACATTAGTTAATCCTTTTCACATTAATGCTTTGTCCTACTAAAAGGGGAAAACCTTAAACCTCTATAGTCTAGTCCATGACTAAAACTTCAGTCCACAAAAACCTAGGATGCCTATTCAAAGGTCATAAAACTATAAATGTAGACTGCTCCCTCAAAGGACAGCTGCATAATTTTTGTAATTAATAAACTGCTCCCTTGAAGGACAACTATTCAAAGACATTCAACCATACAAAGAAAAATATAGGCCAATCTCTCGAAGGATGGCTATGCCCAAATTTTGCTACAAACAACACTCTCTCAAAAGTTTCCCACATCGATTAGCTTCACATATGACCACAAAACAAAACAACGTCCCCACGTAGACTTCCTGCATTGATCAATCTACCAAAAAAATAAAAATAATATATATATATAATCGACTGACAAACCATTAAGTCATGGACTTGCCTATAGTCATTCTCAAGGTCACCTATAAAAGGGGCAAAGTTACCCTTGCTAAAATGGGTTACGCTATCCTCACATCTCACATCATCAAACCTATCACCCCAACATAATCAAGGGATTTCGATCTCACTTAATGTCAAGTGATTTGAATACTTCTCTAACACAACCAATGGTCAATGACGTAATTCATGAACGGGGCTTTGGTTTGCAAAAACCCTATCTATGCCATCATTATTGTCCTTGTTAATGAAAGAGCAATGTGCCTTTCACTTTTTTGGTTTGCCAAAACCTTATCTATGCCATCATTATTGTCCTTGTTAATGAAAGATCAATGCGCCTTTCACTTCTTACGCCTTGGTCACATACAACCAAACCTAAACCCAACCAAACCAACCAAACCTTTTTCAGACCACTAACATTATCATAGCCTATTTACACTAGTTTCTATGGAAACCAATACACATGAAAACTATCGACCACACAATTTATGCCAAGCATAAACCATTACTTGCTGAAGCATAAACATACTCATTTCATTTTTAGCATACACCATCACAAATATGGAAAATTGCTAGGGATGAAAACCCATACAACCAATGTTACAGAATACACCATCACCTAATATGGAAAAGGCTGTAACATCATCATACACTCACACAACCAATGTTATAGAATACACCATCACATAATATGGAAAAGGCTGTAACATCATCATACCCTTCATCATTTCAAGAATGTACCATCACACACATGGAAAATGCTAAACCATTAACATGACCAAACCAACCTATCAACATCTTTGACCCTTCCTCCCTTTTGGAGAGAACTACATTATCCTAAGGCCCTTCAAATAGGGGCTATGTAGGTAGCACTCAGATGACATGACGTCTTCTGGGGTTAGCTCAGCCACATTCATTTGTCTGTCTATCTAATGGACCAACCATATAACCTTTTAACCATGACTTAACCTAGTCCAACCCACATCCATAACTGACCCTCTTCCTCCCTTTCAGGGAGAACTACATTGGCCTGAGGCCCTTCAAATAGGGGCTGTGTAGACAGCACTCAGTTGACATGGGGTCTTCTGAGGTTATCTCGGCCATTCCTTTGTCCATCCATCTAAAGGACCAACTATCTATACCAACCCAAAATCATGACCAAATAACCAGCCCTAACACTGTAGAAGTCACCTTAGATTTCTCATGGGGCACATTGGAGATTGCATACATCTCCCCATCCACAACACACACCACTTGAGATGACTTATATCTCAACTCAACCCAACCAATGACCTTGGAGATCAAAACTATCTCCTCAGACCACGACCACTTTTGAGACAACTATGCCTTGGTTGTTCTAATTGCATATGCTACCTCATGAATAGTTAGCAAATTGTACACAACCCATATTATGACCTTCACACGTATTATCGGATTGCGCTCTATTTGATCCTCAATATTTGTGACATTTTCATGTTTTTCAGGAGCACTTCCTAAGCTTGGGATACTTGGAACACGACGACCATTGGAGCTACAAATTTGATCATTTAACCCAATCAGCTATGACTAAACACTGGGGCCCAATTATTTTGATTTTAGCACTCCTTAACCTTTGACTGTGACAATTTGACCTACCTATCATGTGAAGTGGTATACATGAAATCTCAACTTTTATTGCATTCACACTCAAACTTCACCATATCCATCCACTATCTATCAAATCGACACTCAATATCAGGTTACCTTCCCTCAACTCCCACTTTAAGGGGGAATACCTCATCCCATACCTAACGCAACAACTCTTATTTTTGTCTTGCAGTTCATTAGAATAACCAATAGGACAAAAATGACCTCATCCCACATCTGGGGAAACTTACTCCTATTTTTGTCTTGCAATTCATTAGAACAACCAATAGGACAAAAATGACCTTATCCCATACCTGGGCCAACTTACTCCTATTTTTGTCTTGTAGTTCATCAGAACAACCAACTAGACAAAATGACCTTATCCCATACTTGGGGCAACTTACTCCTATTTTTGTCTTGCAATTTGTCAAGAACAACCAATAAGACAAAAAGGGGCAAATGTAGACACCAAAATAGTGTCAACCCCCCCTTTATCCCTTTCTAACTTCAACATGCCTAACCTATACTTTATTATTTTAAAATACTTATTTTAAATTGATCATCCCCCCTAGACACCTCACCTTGGATTCCTAGCTCTTAGACTATTTATCACCCTATGACTAATCATAATTACCTAAGACCTATTTCAACTCCCCCACTAATTCTCACACATATTAAACCTACCTTTGGACCATTTAACAATGACAACTGAGCTTGGCAGATGGAAGAACGGGCAAAAGGCTAAAAATAGCCTTTTTTCCCATTCTCTAGCTGCTGACGTCGGTTAACCGTCAGCCGATGCCGGTGGTATCACCGACATCGATTGCTTAAAACTAAATTCTAACCCTAAACTCTCCCTGAATGCTAATTCTCTGGCTGGCAAATGCAAATTCTCTTGCCCCTGAATCTGAATTCTCTTCCTCCTGGAGTCTTTGCATATCACAGGCAGGCTTTGGGACGAGGCATCAACATTCTATCATCACTCCCTAGGCTAAGAAACTCTACAAAATTCACTCCACACTAGATTGAAATGTTGCATGAGGTCTCCTACATCAGCCATAATAGAACAAGTCTTCTACACTTCTGATTCTCCACCAAGAGCTAAGTATTCTTCTGGTTTATATTTCAATATTTTTAGAGTGCATTGGTAATTAGTCCATTGGCTATTTTTGAGTACTATTGAGACCAAATCTGGCTTCCTTCCTGGAGAGGCTGAAAAGCCTTCCTTTTATCCTGACCCATTTTGGCAACCTGTCATCTACCTTAGCCCTTTCCTAGACCATATTCACTGCCCTACAACCCTGCACAAACCATTAAACTCTTAGACTCCTTCCAAACTCCTCTATCAACCATAGACTTTCCCTGAAACCCATCCAAGGCCCATTGCCCCTATCAACATCGGCATTAAGGCCCATTGCCCTTATCAACGTTGGCAACCTAACCGACATCGGCAACATTTACCAACCGACGATGGCAGACTAACTGGCATCAGCGACTGTGAGAGGTAGATTATAGTAATCAGGTACGCATTATCTATTTCTCTTCTTTAGCCTTTTATTGTTTCTATTTTTAGGAACACTCTTTTGTCAAATAAGCGGACTATCATACCTCAAGGAAGTCTTTGCACTTCTGGGACCGAGCATGTGCTTGGCAGTCCACCATATATCTATCTAACATTTTCTTTGTTTGAGTCTCTTTCTCTCTACAGGTGTCATCCTCCACAGCCAAAGAGGAGCTCCTACAATGTCTGGATATGGTGCACAACTTCATCCGGGTATCATCTAACCCCTGACCATTATCTTTAGTTTCTTATTTTTTCTGAATGTAAAAAAGCAAAAATGAGTAGAAACACATGTATGTGATTTGAACCTCTATGGTGAACCCAAGAGTTTCAAGGTATCTTCAAATTTCTATCTATTCCACTAGTAATTACCTTCAATGTATATCTTAGATGACACTTATGGTATATATGTCATGATAATTACATTTAATGTATCTTTGCGGTGATATATATTTAGTGTTTTGGATCTTGTATATGTTGCATAAACTACTTACTAAGGTATCTATTGCATAATACCTCATTAGTTTTATATATGTCACATTGTTTATATCCAATGTATCTCTTAAACAATACATCCATAGACTTATTAATTTTTGATAAATAATATTCAAGATATCTCCTAGGAGATACTTCCTTAGTGTACTTAATGTTATATATGTTAAAAAAAACCTGTAAGGTATCTCTTGGGTTATAGCTTCTTGGTGTTTTAAATTATGCACAACACATAAAAGACCACTAAGATATCTCCAAGATATATCTATCCTAATAATTTCCTCCAAGGTATTTACTAGGAAATATCTTCTTAGTGTTTTTTATATCACATGTCACACAAAAATCCTCAATGGTATATCCTATATAATAATTCCTCACTATTTTTATATGTTTAATAAATTACCCTTAAGGTATCTTCTAGATGGCAACATATATCATATATGTCTCATAATAAACCTCCATGGTATCTCTTGGTTGATACCTCCATCATGTTTAAAATGTCATAATGCCACGAAATTTTTTCCAATGTATATCCTAGGTGATATCTCTTTAAATTTATGATGTCTCATATTTTTCACCAATTTACTCTAAGTTATATCCCAAGAGACACTTCTTCAGTGTTCTAAATAACAAATATGTCATAAAAATTAGCTTTAATTTATCTCCAAAATTATACCTCCTTATTTTTATTCTCTATCTTAAGGTACCACCCAAGAAATACCTGTAAAGGCATCTCTAAGCAAATACCAAAGATACCATATCCATTCAAAGCTATCACAAAGGAGACACTTTGTTTATATTTTTTTAAATCTCAAAACAAACATAACTTCCTCAAACATAATTTGTTTTGAGATTTTCTCTTCAAAGTGTGTATATTTTTAAGTTAAGATGAAATTTGGTGTCATGTTGAAGCTTGGATGATGTCTCATAGAGGTGACACCTTATTGAAGTAATTAGTGTAATATTGTCACAACACTAACTAGTCAAATACCTAATTTCATCACATATACTTAGTTTTGAGTGATTTATGTTTGAAAGTATGTGTTTTTAACGAGGAATCTAAATTTGGCATCATTTTTACCCTTGGGGGTGATCTTGCCTAGGTGACACCTAGTTAAAGTAGAGAGTGGTTTATCACCATAATGATAACTTATCAAAGCTATAACTTCATAAAAACTCCATTTTGAGTGATTTTTTTTGAAAGTGTGTATTTTTCAAATGATCAAAAAATGTAATAATAATAACCTTATATGTTTAATAATTTATTTTAAGGTATATTAAAAGTGATACATATTTTTTTAGATGAATAATATGTATCACTAATTACCTCATATTCATCTATTAGGTGTTATATATATGATATATCCTATGATATTCATTGTTTGCATTTTATATGTATCATATATTGATGAAATTTTATACAAGATATATCCTAGGGGATGCATCCTTATTGTTTTGGTTGTCTTATATATTGAAAAAATTACCTCCAAAGTATCTCCCAGGTGATACATCATTATTTTTCTATTTGTTATAGTGATTACATTCAAGGTATTTCCATGACGATACTTCCTTAGTGTTATAAATGTTACAAAAACTACATCTAATGTATCTCCCAAGTAATATCTCTTTATTTACCTAGATATTACATGTGTCACATAAATTAAATCTAAGGTATCCCATGCATGATATCTCCATTTTTTTTAATGTCATGTTATATATCACCAACTCATCTCCCAATAAATTATCCCATAGTGTCCTATATTTTGGACAAATAATTTTCAAGATATATCCTAGGTGATACGTCATTATTTACGTAATGTTTCATATGTTGAAAAAATAAATTCCAAGGTATAACCAAGGTGACACCTTCTTGGTGTTTTGGTATATTTCACACACAAAGCTTCCAAGGTTTTTCCTAAATGATAACATCTTAATTTCATGTATGTCATAATATTTATCTCTATGGTCATGATGAGAAAAATATATTCGTATTGTTCTTCATATCACATATGTGACACAAAATACATATATGGTATCTTACATATAATACCTCTTTTTTTTTTTATGTGTCAAACAAATTACCCTCAAGGTATCTCCTAGATGATAACTCCATATTATTGATATCACATATGTCTCACAACTAACCTTTATTGTATATCTAGGGTAATACCTCCTTCATGTTTTATATTCTTTGAATGTCACATAATTTACCTAAAATTTATATACTATGAGATACCTCTTTGATCTTATAATTTATCTTATGACTCAAAAATTTCTTCCAAGGAATCTCCCATGTGATACTATCTTAATTATTCAAACATGTTGCATGTGTTATATAAACTACCCCTAAGGTATATCCTAAGAAATACCTCATTATTTTTTCATCTCCCCTTGTATCACCCAAAATATACCTCTCAAGGTATATCTCAAGAGGTAAATTAATAGTTATGCCTATTTTTCATACCCTTATAATTTTATAAAAATTCATACTCTTATCTACCAAAATGATGACCTAGTCGTAAAATCAAAAATTGCAACCAGGGACCTAAGTTAATTAGTAATTTTATGAATATAAATGTTTTCAATTGAATGATTTGATAATGATTTATTCATTAATTCACATCTATATTATAGTGGTTTAGAAAATAAAAGAGAAAGTAAAAGAGATATTCATACCATTCTTGCAGTCTGAGTGCAATAGAGAGTGACATAGTGCAGGCAATGTGAGTTATTTTGTGTTTTGGGAGGTTGCTTAGGTAGGCTTAGGGAATTTGGTTGAAATAAATAGTCACCAACATTAGTTAAGGCTACCAATGTTGATAAGGAGATATGACTGATGTTAGATATCTGACTGATGTCGATAGGGGCAGTAGGTTCTTAGAAGGTTGCAAGATACATTTTTGAGTTGAGAGGTAGATGTTGGTCAGGTTTGTGAGGTTGGGAAGAGTTGTAAGGGATTGGGTAAGACTCATGTTGGTCTAGATAGAGGGTTGGTATGTTTGAAATAGATTAAACTAGGTGAAGGAGTTTTACAACTCCTTCACAGGGAGAGTCGAGACGTTCATAAAATGATAAATAGTATAACATAAAGTAATTATAAAATGAATATTTAAAGGGATTAAAAAACATAGAGATATACTTATCTGGTAAAATGGATGAATCGTGAATGTTGGATAGATGACTCTGATGAGGCATGTTAAAGCAATATGTGAACAAAAAAGACAAGCATGTGTTGTCAGTTTAGAAGAATCCAAGCTCTATGTAGTATATCAATTCCTAATCTGGACTAATTTATGTAATGGTAAACTTGGATGTATAAAGTCAAATTCCAAAGCTTGTATGTGAATAATTGATTTTTCTGATTTCTATTGACCTAGATACTAGCTTGGAAGTTTTCTTAAGTGAAAAACATTAGTGATCCCACCAATGTTGATTGAGGGTTAACCAATGTTGGTGGATGATACTAGGTAAAAGGGTTATTTTTAGCCTATTTTTTATTCCTTCTCTTGCCAAGTGTGGTGTCCATTAGAAAATGGTAGAAATGCAAGGTTAAAAAGAACATAATTAGTTAGGAATTTATGTTAGGGGTAAGAACAAGTCATGGGTAGTTAGGAATAGGGGACTAAGTCTTGAGGTGAATCAGAGGCTAAGAATTAGTCTTAAAACAAGGTGGACAGGTAAGGTGGCATAATTAGTTTTTAATTAAATTAATTAAATATGTGACAGTTGAAAACATGGGTTAGGAAGGCTAATTATCAAAAATGGATTGAGGGGGGTTTTGGCACAGAGAGTTACACACGTGTGTGACATAATTTTGGTGTCTACTTACCCGTTTTTGTCTTATAATTTGTACAGACAAGTTGTAAGACAAAAAACAAGAGTTGGATGTTCTAGGTATGAGATGAGGTATCCCCCCTCAAAATGAGAACTAATAGAGGAGAATCTAGAGTCAAATACTAGTTTGATAAGGAATTAATTAGGTGGGTGGATGTTGAGGGAAAATGTGGTAACATCACTACTTGTGCATATACTACTATGAGTTATAGTTGACACTATCAATAATAGGTAAAGGTGAAGAGGACGTGGATAGAAATAACCAAATCACAACTTGTAAGTGATAGCTAATAAGATTAAAATGATCAAATTTGTAGCTCCAATGGTCCATGTGTTCTATGTAACTAAGGTAGGAAGTGCTCCTAGTAAACACAAAAGGTTACAAGTGACAAGACTGGCTTTCACAATCTAAAACACATGATATACATGTGTGTGTATAAAATCCAACTATACCAAGGTAGCATAAGTTGTCAGGATAAGTAATGCAAGGTTAGTTCAAAAGGTTCAGTAGTCAAGGAATATTCATGATCTCTAGTCAGTCATCATGCGTGGAGATTTAAGTGATATCCAAGGTTGGTTGTCATGGTTGGGGAGATATATGTGATCTACAAGGTTTGTTGTCATGGTTAGGGAGATATACATGATCTCCAAGTTGCCCCAAACTTAGGGTGTAGTCTAAAGGGTGGTGGTTGGAGTTAAAAACTATAATTTTAAGGTTGTCAATATTATTTATGTCATTAATGTTAGTAGTAAGTATTGCTGACATCAGTGTCATAGGTCAAGATTGTCAATGTCAGTGGGTGACCAAATTTGAAAAAAAGGGGTTTGGTGGCCCACCAAAATTCATTTTCAATAGTTGATTGGATAAAAATATTTTTGAGAGTTATGGGACATAGGATATCCCTAGCATGTCTATTTATGGTGAGTTGGTGAGAGATAAGTGGTTGAGAAGAGTGTGTGAGAGTGAGGGTGTGATTGAGCACTTGGTGGGTCATAGTGTGACAGAGAGAGTATTAGTGTGGGTAGAGATGATAGAGGTAGGAGGGGACCCATCTAGAGCCATGCAACCACAAGTGTCAACCATTCCAACCTAGAGGAGATAGAGAGATGAGGTAGGATGCTCTTGGAGTTGAATCTTAATTTAAGGTAGTTAATTTTTTATATGGGCCAAATTTATATGTTTGAGGGGAGAGAGTGCAATTAGAGGGGTAGTAAATGGGGTAAGGGTGGGTTTGGGTGAATTTAGGAGGGATTGGGGGTAGTTTTTACGAAGAAACATAAATTTTGGAGGTGGGTAATTCGACCCTATGGCTGAACCAGTCACCGATGTCAGTAGGGATTGCTAACATTATCCAACAACTAGTGTCAATGTCAACTAACACCCAATGTTGATATCAACATATAAGACTGACATTTATCATAGGGAAAGCCCCAAATATGAAGAAAAGGCTAATTTTGGATCCCCAATTGAGTTAGTAAATGAACCTAATGGTTGAGCTAGCCTCAGAAGACCTCATGTTGATTGAGTGATACCTACATAGCCTAAGTGAGGGCCTCAAGCCAATGTAGTTCTCCTAATGGATAGGGAAAAAGGGTGAGGTATGATCAAAAATTTGTTAAGGGAAGTGGTTTGGAAAAGGTAGGTTGAAATAGGTCATGGGACCTAGAGCTTAGAAGATAGGCTATGTGGTCGAGGGTGTGAGATAAAGGCTGTGGGGCATATAGTTTAAGATATAGGCCATGGGGCTTAGAGTTGAAAGATAGGTAGTTGAGCCTAGAGTTTAAATATATGTAGTTGGACCTAGGGTTTAGATATGGGTAGTTGGGCCTAGGGTTTAAAGATATGTAGCTGGGTATAAGGTTTAAGTGGGTTAACATATTAGATAGTTATGTGGGTATACGACCAAACTAGCCTCATAAGACCCCATGTCAACTAAGTGCTTCCTACATAGCCTAAATAAGGGCCTCAAGCCTATGTAGTTCTCTTACAGAGAAGGTAAAAATGGTGGAGGTTTATATTGGAAAGTATATGACTTAAGTTTTTTGTGTGTGGATGCAAGGTAGGTAGGAGTTGACATTATGAGATTAGCTACATATGCTGCTAATGAGGATGAGGATGGATGTCACCATAGATGAGTGAGAGCACATGGAATTTGTAGGGTTAGGAGGAATCTTATGATATTGATAGGTTGCACATGATGTGATTTTGATGATAACTTTGATAAAGAGGTCAGATCACACCACCAACACTTTCCATTTACCTACTAGGGAGTTGACTATGACATTGGAGGATGTTTACAAGATTTTACGATTGCTGCTCTAAGGTGAGGAACTCTTCCCTTGTTGAGAGAGGAGCATGATATTCATATAGTGATATTATTCAAAGAGTATGTTAGTGAGGTGACCTATCACTCAGTGAGATTTGCTTATGAGCCACTATATAATTGAATATCCTAATGATGATATGGATTACAATATATACAATACTAAGTGTAAATGGGGGGAAATTTCCTATTATGTTGATAGGTGTTTTGGCATAGATGATTGAGTAGTAGATAGTGCATGTATGGAGACCAACTTTTTTGGCATAGTTATATAGAGAGTTGTTAGGTTTGAGGCTATGATGATGGTATAGTTTGTGTGTCAAGTGTTAGGTGAATATTTTGTCACTAGCTAACTGATGAGAAAAATAGGTCTCTTTAACCACAACATAAGGAGATGGGTCAGCCAAATGTGCAAGTTTACCACATCAAAGGTGGACAAATCTATCCTCTCATCAAGGGGAGGTTCCTTATAAATATGAGGAGCTATATACTATATATATAAGCAAAAAATAACACTCAAGGGTAGGACTACACCATCCATCTCTCTTTTTTTAGAGATGATGTTCATAGACAAAGGATAAATCTTGGTGATAATATTGAAGGAATTTCTCTTCTTTCAGAAGTGGTCTTGTAGCAGGGTGCAGGAGTTCTTTCTGGTGGGTAACCAATAGGTAACAAGGGCATAGTAACTAGCAGAATGAGGTGTAGCACAAAGTCTTTACCTCAGCTACCCAAAGAGTGAAATACAAAGGATAATGGGGGCACAAAGTCATCCTAAGATCTTTTACATAGAGAGAAACTAAAAACATAGTGAAGACAATGGTGATAGCACAAAGTCTTTCCACAATTAGCTTCAGGACACCTTCCTGATTACTTCCACTAGTTATGCTTATTAAATTAAATAAACAAGAATGTTCCTAGGAAATGGATATAAGAACAATTTTCTAAAATAACATAATCTATAACAGCACAAAGTCTGAAAGTAACTTGATTTCTCATTCAGATAAAGTAATATGATCAACAATCTGAGTTCAAAGTCTCAGTAATCACCTTTCAATTGGGGCAAAGTTTTGCTTCTATAATGGAGAGATCTCCTTTGCATAAAACAAGAGATTATAATATATGGCAGCCAAGAAAGGCTTGGCATTTTGTTCCATGGAATGGCCCATGCTACATTCAATGCCTTGAATGCATTTTCAATTCTATCAAGGGGTCATGATTGGAATAGTGCATCAGCCTTAACTATGGCGTGCTCATTCATTTCATATGTCTCCTCCAAAGTATAGACCACCTGGTCCTTTCCTTCTTATTTATGTAGTTGTCCACTTTGCTTTTACTTCTTGGAATAAAAATAGGCCACGTCCTTGATTTGGTGTGCTCAGAAGTCTACTTGGTGGACTATTTCACCTACTAGAAATAACTCCCTTGTAGATATTTCTGATATTTTTGTATTGTTCTCTCTTCCCTGTAGCAATTTGAGCTCCAAGGCTCTCTCTTCAGCTAGTCACTTAGTTTATTTTTCAAGTTCCACACCACATTTGAAGATCAATGGATATTTCATTACCTTAAATTTGACATTCATGGGGACGTCAATGGTTTTTGGTTGCTTGAACCATATCGAACCATGAACCTTTGAACTTTGAAAGTTCATTGGTTCAATAGTTCAATGGTTCAAGCAGTCTTTATCAGTTCCTTGGTTCATTCACTTCTTTATTTCAATTGCTTACTTGCTCTTTGGTTGAACCATCTCATTGAACTTGTCTCTAGAATATTCCACTTCCTTTGCTTGGAACTTTCTTTGAACCTTTGAACCATTTTAGTTCAAGGTTCAACGGTTCAATCTCTTTCTCAAAATCCTTGTTTTGGCTAAGTTTTTTGAAGCCTTGAAATTCCTTTAGCTTTATGTCTTTGGAACACCTCAAAGGGAAGGTGTCCCTTTGGGTCTTTGAGAAAGGTCCATTTTTTGGGTTCTGAGAGCCCCTCGTAAGGGTACCTACCCTTTGAGATCTTTCAGGTGGTCTTTAGGATAATTCCTTAAGAAAAAATGTCTAAAGGAATTCTTTTAGACATTTTGTCTAAAGGAAACCTTTCCCTTGCCTTCTCCACTTTACTTTGGGCTTTTCCTTTCAGGCTAATTCCTTCAGATAAAAGTTCGAAGGAATTCCTTCATACTTTTTGTCTGAAAGAATTCACCTTGTCTTTGTGAAATTCTTTCATAAAAAATATTTTTGAAGGAATTCTTTTGGTTCCTTTACTTTGTAATTTCTTTGGACAAAAATTTGAAGGAAACCTTACCCTTTCGACCTTCTCTTTGATCTTTGAGCAAATGTTCCTTGCCCTCCGCAAGGGCACTTACCCTTAGTTCTTTGGGCCACTCCTTTGAACTGACCATTTAAACCAACTGATTGAACCAACTTTGATTCAATAGTTCAATGGTTCAATCTTGCATTTAAATCCTTCTTTTCTTCTACGTCTTTTGATCTCTTCGAACCCATTGAACCCATTAAACCTGTTGAGCCCGTTGAACCACTTTGGTTCAAGGTTCAACGGTTCAATGGTTCATCCCTTTGTTCTTTGAAGCCTTCTTTTCTTCTAAGTCTTTTGAAGCCATTGAACTTGTTGGAATGGCTAAACTTTGAACTTCTAATGAAGTGCTCAACTTCTTTAAGCTTGCCGACATCATTGAACCTTTGAACCCATTGAATTGTTGAACCTTTTTGGAAGCGGGGTTCAATGGTTCAATGGTTCAATGGTTTAATCCTTCCTTTGAAGCTTGTCAATGAAATTTTTTGGTTGAACTGAGGCATTGAACCAATCTTGAAATTACCTAAGTGTTGGGAACTTGTTCCTTTGTGAGACCTCGCCTATTGAAACCATTGAACCTGTTGAACCTGCTAGTCCCTTAACTAAAAAAGCTTGAATAATGAATAATTTGAATGCTCAGAACAATTTTTTGAGAAGGGAAGAGATAATTTTGGCTTGCAAGACCAAAATAATTCATATATTGTCCCAAAAATGAGTGATAGATTTTGGAAACAATAGCTAGCTCCAGTTGGGGAACTTCCTTCAATTGAAAACTTAGAATAGCTTAGGGAAGTAGAAACCAAAATCTCTAGTGCCTTTAAGTATGCCATTGGGATATGAAGTCATGCTACCAAAAAAGAAAGGTGCCAAAAAATTAAAATTAACAACACAAAATAGAACTAAAGACTATACAAATATACATATGTATAAATGATCTTATTTGATACTTCAAGAATTGAAGTGCTTCAGATGATATCCATTATAAGGCAGAGAAAAAGACTTTCCATCTTGATACTTCAATAAGAAACTATTTTCACCATTGAGCTAATGGGTAGTAAATGAGCCTTTCCAAAGGGAATCAAATTTCCCATGCATTACAATTGGTTCTCTTCTCTTGTCCCATAATAGGACTTGATCTCCAATCTGGAAATCATGGTTTTTTGCTTTTTAGTCAAAGAGCTTCTTCACCAAAATTTGATGCACAATAATTCAGTCCACCACCATAGTTTGTTGCTCATCTACCTCAATCAAGCACATGATCCTCTTATCGATGGAGCTCTCATATGTCTGATCTTCGACTACCTTAGCCAATTTCAATGCTGGCAATTCTAAAGTGATTGGTATCTCAACATTGAGACCATAAAGAAGTCGGAAAGGTGACATACCAATTTCCCTCTTGGGTGTAGTTCTATCTGCCCATAAAGCATCAACCAATGCTTTATGCCATATTTTTTGGTTGTCATCTACCAGCTTCTTGATGATAGTCACCAAGTTCTTGTTGCTTGATTTAACTTGGCCATTCCCTTATGGAAAATAATTAGAAGAGTGGGAGAGGGTAATCCCATAGTAAAAATAGAACTGAGTAATCTCCTAAAAAGAGAAACAAGCTACATTGTCTATGACAATTTTGGTTGGGACCCCAAACCTGGAAATGATGTTCTCCTTGAGGAAATTGCACACTACTTCTGAAGTAGCATGCTTGGTTGGAATAGCTTCCACCCACTTGGTGAAGTAATATGTGGTTGTGAGGACATAATCATGTCCAACACTTGAAGATGGGTTTACAACACCAATAAAATCAATTGTCCATTGTTGAAATAGCTCTTCTATCACCACTGGCTTAAGAGGTAGATCTCTTATTTGGATCTTCCAACAAATTGTTGGCATAGTTCACATCTTTATGCCCATTTGTATGGATCTTGAAAGAGAGTAGTCTAGTAATACCTGGCTCACAAAATCTTATGGGAAGTTATAGGAGCAAAAAAATGTCCTCTACAGGCTAGATTAAGGAAGGACTTCAAAATTTGGTTCTACTGCTCTTTATCCACACAGTGAAGGAACACTCCATCAAGGTTCTTCTTATATAGGCCGTTGTCCCAGAGGACAAGATTGGTAGCTTTTAACTTGACAGTCCTCCTTTTTTTATGAGACAGGTAAGCAAGACACTCACCATAAGTAAGGAAATGAACAATACTTGAATACTACTCATTCATGGTGGAGACAAAGAGGATTGTTGGCATTTCTTCAATTTCTTCTTCTTCATGCTCTATTTCTTCTAGTTTGTTGTCAGCAATTAATTGGCATAGGCCCCTTCCCCGCACCAGATTCATTAGTTTGATGACTAGATCAAACTCTTAGATTTTAGTAATTCAATTGCCTCTTTTCATTCCAAACTCCTACTGAGTTAATATGGATTTGACTATGGTGTCAGGAATCAGGGCAGTAGTGTGTGAATTCAGGATGTAAAAGTAGAAATGCTTCACAGCCTTTACCACTGCATAAGCATGCTTCTCCATGTTTGAGTACTTCAGCTCATGATCTTTGAGAGGATAGCTCATGAAAGAAATGGGAGATTATATACCTTATTTGTTTTATTTAACCATAATTATTGAAAGTGTGTGCTCAGAAGAATAACTATACACTATGAAATCCTTAGTATAATCTGGATAAACTAGAATTGGGGCATGAGCAATAGTTGTCTTGATGTCCTAGAATGCCAATTTGCCTTCTTTAATCTAGCTGAAGGTGGCCTTTCCCTTCATCATCTTTAAAATATGGTGAGTCTTCTCAACAAACTCGAGGATGAACCTTCATAAAAAATTCACCTTTCCAAAGAAAGAGTGAACTGCAGTCTTACTTGTAGGCAGGGTAAGCTCCTAGATGGATTTGACTCTATCTGAATCAATCTTTATGCCTTCTCAGGATATAATGTGCCTGAGAAGTTTCCCTTTTGTTACTCTAAAAATAGATTTCTTGGGATTTATAGAAATTCCATTCTGGCAACATCATTCCAACACTTGTTGCAAATGGTGCATATGATCAGGATGATGCTTGGAAAAGACTGTTAAGTCATCCAGGTATATTATAATGAACTTACCCATTTCATCTTTGAAATTAAGGTCTATTGCTCTCTGAAAAGTAGTGCCAGCATTTATCAGACCAAATGGCATTCTTCGATAAGCAAAGGTGCCCCAAGGTGTGGTGAAGGTAGTATTATGTTGGTCTGCTTCACCAACTTCAACTTGATTTTACTCTAAAAAGCCATCCAACATTGATAACATTTCTAAACCAGTCACTATCTAAAGGACTTGATCCATGATGGGTAGAGGATAGTTATCCTTTAAGGATGACTGATTTAAATTTTTGAAGTCCACACAGAGGTGAATTTTTCCATTCTTCTTCTTCATAGGTACTATGTTTGCAATCCATTTGGAATGATAGATTGGAAAAATTATCCTAGCATTCAACATTTTCTATCTTTCAGATAGATAGTACCAGATATCTTCAAATTGTACTATCTATATTTTTGCTTATAAGGCATCGAATCACTTTTGAGAGGAATGTCATGGTAGATTTCTTTAGGCCTGAGTGACTTTAGAACATCATATGAGTATGCTAGGACATCCATATACTAGCAGAGTAGAGCAGTGAACTTAAACTTCTCTTTTTGAGTGCAACACTTTCTAATGTTCACCATCTTGGGATTTTCTTTGGTACCCAGATTTATTTGATCAAAATCCTAGGAGGAGCTCAAATCCATTTACTGATGTTTGATGAATATGTCATGCTTGTCAAATAGCTTCTCAAAGAAAACCAAGCCCTTTGGGATTTTATTTCCTTTAAATTGCAGGAATTCTTCACCTACATCTGCACTTGATTCAAGGGCTAGTTCAAGCTTATGAGGCTCACTGCCTTCAAAATAAAGATGTTCAAAGATATCTTTTTACTCTAGAAAGGCAATGATTTGGTTGTCACCATTGAACACTTGCCAATGATTGGCATTTTCAGACACACTTGGTCAAAAGACCAATTCAATAGTGTGTCTGTCTCCCTTAAAATTAGGGTGAAAAACCAAGAGAGTTGCTAAAATAGCTAGTACATTAGCTTGGTCATTGAATTCCTTGGGTATGGCAAAGATGCTAAAAGCATCAAAGCTTTCAATTTGATCCCAAACTAGATTTCAGTAGTAGAGTAATCTCTCATTTTTGGTTTGATACAAGTTCCTTACCTGACAAACCACTAGTTCAGCATCTCCTTTGGCATGAAGGAGCTTAATGCCTTTGTCTCGAGTAACCTTCAATCTAAGCAATAGATATTTATACTTAGCTGTGTTGTTGGTGTTGCTGAACTAAAAATTGTATGAAGAAAGAAAAATATCTCCTTATAGAGATATCAATGCAATCTCAGCTCCTAAACTAGTAGAAGAGTAGCTGCCATCAAATTCTAAAATCTATACCTCATTAGACACTAATTTTTCCTTAGATTATTCTTCATTTGGAGGGGGAGATTCTTCTACACTTATACTACACTCCACCAATCCTTCTGCTATTCCATCTGAACCAATTTTTAGGTTGACATATTTGGGAATTTTATTAGATGCCTCATGGACTTCCTCCATGGATAAAAAGTAATTACCCATTCCTAAAGACTCAAATAGAATTTGAGTTTCAGGCACTGATGTTTGAGTGACCATGTATTTTGCTTCCTTCTCAGTGAGAAATCTCTACAAAATGCCTTTGACTAGGATCCTCACCTCGGATAGGTATATGCTTAATTCACCACCAACATCCTTGCAAAAAAATTTCCCAAGAAGGATGCTGTATGATGTTGGAACATCAGCCACCAGGACAATCATCTTGATTCTCTTGTCTAAGAATGTTGCAAATGCAAATTGGGCATCCTTGATTTGTCCTATCAATGACACTTGTTTGTTCTCCATGGAGAAACATCTCCCAAATGTCTTGGTTAGTGTGAGACCAAGGAATTCCACCACTTTGTTAAGCATGACATTGTCAGATGCACCAAAATTTATGATGCAATTGTTCAATTGATGTCCATTTATCAACAGGGAGACATAAAATGGTTTAGTCTTCCTAGGAACAATAGGAGGAGTAATGACAAGGTTATTCTTGGTGTATATGTTCTTGGGGGGGATCACGAGTTACCTTTAGAATTGCTTGTCCTATAGGGACAACTTGGTTCTTAACACATTGAACCAACTTATCTAACTGCTCAAGGTTGGATTGTAGTAATTCAAATTCAGACATTTGAATTTTGGTTTTTTTATATGGTCAATTATGTCAAATGTCTGAAATGGACTAGGAACAGAGTATGGGAGTTCATCCTTTTGGTTTTTAGGAGGGGGAGGATTGGTCTGTGAATTTAAAGTATAAGGTGTAGGGATGTTTGATGTACTTACCTTTCTTGTAATCACCAGGTACTTTGGTTAGAAAGGTAGAGTGGTTCCCCGCTTAGAAATTGAAATTGTTGGTTGAGGTTGCTCCTCTATCTTCTCTTTATCAGCTTGTTGGGATGACTAGTTCTTGGACTGAGTGAATACAACATATGTTCCATCAACTATTTTAATTTCACTTTTGGGTTCATCCTGGTAATTTAGGAAACCAATGTTGGAGTAACCAACTAATTCTTCTTCTCCCTCTATGAAGAGATTAGCGTCAGCTTTTGGGTTCAACTCAGGCTAGAAGAAGAAATCTGATTTTGCTTCAAGATATCTGACTACTAAATTAGTTGGAGGTGTTTTAATGGCCAATTTCCCCTAAGGGGGAGGAAGATGATTTGGCTGCCCTTGATTCCTGGTAGCATGGCCTTGGTATGACTAATTGGGGAATGTCCTTCTTGGTATATCTCTGTATGAAGGAATAGATGATATCCCTTGTGCCATTTGCCTTCTAAGAGCTAGCAATTCATTTGCCAACTTCTACACCATTAGATCAGTTGTGGTTGTAGGTGAGTATTTAAAAGATGAAGAGGAATTACCTTTGTTAGGATATTTCTTTATCTTTCCTGCAAAGATAAGGTCATCTTCTACCTTAGTAGCCAAATTTTGAGTAGCAGAAAGGTCTATGTAGCTAGCCCATCTCAGTAGAAAACTCACTTTAGGTAGCTGTGAGTTGATGAAGAAGCATTTAAGATTCTCAAGTGTTGGTTGAGCAATTATAGGAATATAGTTCATCAACTTGTCAAACTTGGCAATGAAGTCCCTCATAGGCTCATGAGGTTCCTTCTTCATCTATGTAAGCTGAGCCAATAAAGCATGTACATCTTCTATAGGCTTGAACCTGGCTTCAAATTTAGCTTTAAGAGTGTTTTAGTCGGTCACAATCTGGGCTTGTAGATGGTAGAACCAGTCTATAACTACACCTTGCAATGTTTCGACAAATAGCCTAATTGCTACGTCCTCATACTCCACACATATCACACCCTAGGCTATGCTAAAGGTAGAAATATGTTCATCAAGATGAACTCTCCCATCACCAAAGAATTTGGATAAATTCTTCCTTGAACTGTGTGGAAGCTCATATAGAGGTGGGGTTAAATTGAGTAGGCCAAAAGAGTTACCCTAGGGGCCTTGAATTGCCATGATTTGATTATGAAAGAGGGGGATAACAAATATGTGTGGTGTATGTATAGACAAATCCCTACTAATAGTATAAAAATGAGCTCTGCCTTGTGTTGGTGACCTAGTATGGGTAGGAGGAACACTCCTGGATCACTGAACTTGAAGTTGGGAAGGGAACAAATTGAAATTGCCCTGCTATACCAAATAAAAAATAAGGTCAACAATACCTTAGGCTCTATACTTTCTATTATTGCATGGAGTTGCTAGATTTTAGAATAAAAATGGAAAAAAAATTGGCCCTACTTCAGCTTAAAGCTTGAGGCTTCAAATTACTTGTTCTTTCCCAGTGGAGTCGGCACAATATTTTTGGGTGAATATTTTGTCACCAGCTAACTAATGAGCAAAATAGGTCCCTTCAACCACAACATATGGAGATGGGTCAACCAAATGTGTAATTTTACCACATCAGAGGTGGACAAATCTCTCCTCTCATCAAGGGGAGGTTCCCTATAAATATGAGGAGCTATATACTATATATATAAGTAGAAAATAACACTCAGGGGTAGGACTACACCATCCATCTCTCTTTTTTTAGAGATGATGTTCACAAATAAAGGAGAAATCTTGGTGATAATATTTAAGGAACTTCTCTTCTTTCAAAAGTGGTCTTGTAGTAGGGTGCAAGAGTTTTTTCTGGTGGGTAACCAACAGGTAATAAGGACATAGTAACCAGCAGAATGAGATGTAGCACAAAGTCTTCACCTCAGCTACCCAAAGAGTGAAATATGAAGGATATTTGGGGTACAAAGTTGTCCCAAGATCCTTTACACATAAGTAAACTAAAAACATAGTGAAGATAATGGTGATAGTAGAAAGTCTTTCCACAATTGGCTTTAGGACACCTTCCTAATTACTTCCACTAGTTTTGCTTGTTAAATTAAATAAACAAGAATGCTCCTAGGAAATGGACATAAGAACAATTTCCTAAAATAACAAAAGCTATAACAACACAAAGTCTAAAAGTAACTTGCTTTCTCATTCAAATAAAGTAATAATCTAAGCTCAAAGTTTTAGTAATCGCCTTTCAATTTGGGTAGAGTTTTGCTTCTATAATGGACAGATCTCCTTTGCATAAAACAAGAGATTATAATATATGGCAGCCAAGAAAGGCTTGGAACTTTGTTCCATGGAATGGCCCATGCTACATTCAATGCCTTGAATGCATTTTTAGTTCTATTAAGGGGTCATGCTTGGAACAATGCATCAGCCTTAACTATGGCATGCTCATTCATTTCATATGTCTCTTCCAAATTATACACCGCCTGGTCCTTTCCTTCTTATTTTTACAGCTGTCCACTTTACCTTTACTTCATGGAATAAAAATAGGTCACATCCTAGATTTGGTGTGCTCAGAAGTCTACTTGGTGGACTATTTCACCTACTCGAAATAACTCCCTTGTAGATATTTCTGATCTTTTTGTATTGTTCTCTCTTCCCTATAGCAATTTGAGCTCTCAGGTTCTCTCTTCAGCTGGTCGCTTAGTTTATTTTTCAAGTTCCATGCCACATTTGAAGATCAATGGATATTTCATTACCTTAAATTTGATGTTCATGGGGATGTCAACGGTTTTTGGTTGTTTGAACCATATCGAACCATGAACCTTTGAACATTTGAAAGTTCATTGGTTCAATAGTTCAATGATTCAGGTGTTCTTTATCAATTCTTTAGTTCATTCACTTCTTTGGTTCAATCGCTTCCTTGCTCTTTGGTTGAACCATCTCATTGAACTTGTCTCTGGAATCTTCCACTTCCTTTGCTTGGAGCTTTCTTAAACCTTTGAACCATTTTGGTTCAAGGTTCAACAATTCAATCTCTTCCTCATAATATTTTATTTTGGCTAAGTATTTTGAAGCCTTGAAATTCCTTCAGCTTTATGTCTTTGGAACACCCCAAAGGGAAGGTGTCCCTTTGGGTCTTTGAGAAAGGTCCATTTTTTGGGTTTTGAGAGCCCCTCACAAGGGTATTTGCCCTTCGGGATCTTTCAGCTGATCTTCGGGCTAATTCCTTCAGACAAAATGTCCAAAGGAAACCTTTCCTTTGCCTTTTCCACTTTTCTTTGGGCTTTTCCTTTTGAGATAATTCCTTCAGACAAAAGTCTAAAGGAATTCCTTTGGACTTTTTGTCTGAAAGAATTTGCCTTGTCTTTGTGAAATTCTTTCATGGAAAATCTTTTTGAAGGAATTCTTTTGGTTCCTTTACTTGGTAATTTCTTCAAACAAAAATCTAAAGGAAACCTTACCCTTTCAGCCTTCTCTTTGATCTTTGAGCAAATGTTCCCTGCCCTCCACAAGGGCATTTGCCCTTGGTTTTTGGGGCACTCCTTTGAACTGACCATTTAAACTGACTGATTGAACCAACTTTGGTTCAACAGTTTAATCTTGCATTTGAAGCCTTCTTTTCTTCTAAGTCTTTTGATCTCTTTAAACCCATTGAACCCATTAAACTCTTTGAACCTATTGAACCATTTTGGTTCAAGGTTCAACGGTTCAATGGTTCAATGGTTCATCCCTTTGTTCTTTGAAGCCTTCTTTTCTTCTAAGTTTTTCGAAGCCATTGAACTTGTTGGAGTGGCTGAACTTTGAACTTCTACCAAAGCACTCAACTTATTTAAGCTTGTCGACATCATTGAACCTTTGAACCCATTGAACCATTGAACCTTTTTGGAAGTGGGATTCAATGGTTTAATCCTTCTTTTGAAGCTTGCTGATGAATATTTTTGATTGAACTGAGGCATTAAACAAATCTTGAAATTGCCTCTAAGTGTTGGGAACTTGTTTATTTATGATAAATCACCTATTTAAGTTGTTTAACCTATTGAACATACTAGTACCTTAATTGAAAAATCTTGAATAATGAAGAATTTGAATGCTCAAAATAATTTTTTGAGAAGGGAAGAGATAATTTTGGCCTATAGGACCAAAATAGTTCATATGTTGTCCCAAAAATGAGTGACAAATTTCAGGAACAACATCGAGTATTTACTCCATTGTTGGGCATATAAGCACATCATACTAACATGGCCATTGGGGCTACCCATCATAATTGTAGCTAGTTTTAGGGTCAAGTTTAAATAGTGGAGAGGGGGTATGGCCTAGACATGAGTAGATGGCATAGTGTGGGACACTGATTATTATAGGTGTATGATAGAGGATTGATTCTCATAGACATTATTTGTAGGCCCTAATTGACATACCCTACATTCAAAGGGTAGGCAAAGTAGCTTATTGGTTTACAAAGCATGTTATGGGTCAAAGGGAGATGAACTAGAGAGTTAGAGATGATACCCATGGCATTGGTCAGGAGATAGTTTGGCTTGTTATAGGATGTGCCTCTTACCTTTCCTCTATATAGGAGGGATGATATAGAGGCACCCCCACCTTTGCCCTAGGAGATAAATGAGATAAATCTTGAGGAGTTACTAGTAGGCCTAAGTGTGGTAGACCCTAGATGCATAGTGGTTTATCTTGTGTGGTGGATAGGTTTGCATCTTATGGTTTAGGTCAGGAGGACACCATCAGATTTATAATGAGTGATGAGAGAGAGATGAAGTCATACAAGATTGAGATGTAGTTGTAAAATCTCAAGATGTAGCACAAGCATAGATTTTGGTCTTATAGGGGCATGTTATGGCATTTCAAGGATAGGTGATTACACTAATGGGATAGGTCAGGGCATAACAATCCCAGGTTACTACACTAATAGTAGAGAGAGATAGTTTGAGAACAATAGGATAGGCTACTCCTCCACCATAAGGACCAATATAGGGTCCTATAATAGGTTTGATGGGTCTACCATAGACTGTATCTCTAGTGAGGCACAACGTGATTTAGATGAGATTACATACTATGAGAGAGTCATTAGGGAGTTCCCATAGATTTAGAGGTATTCTAAGGCTAGAGAGTAGGAGAGATTAGTGACACATGCCATATATTTTAGCTCATGTAGATGTATATAGGTAGAGGGTGGTGATGATACTATTACTTCACAACCATGACTATAGCCTTGTGTATTCTAAGGGCCAGATGATATTTTTGATTTTTTTATATATGTTGTATACACACTAGCTTGTGAATCAAAAATGAAAGATGTAATTTTTGAGACAGAGATGATAATGATATGATTCATGGATGTATATTCATATTTAGTGCACACACACACACACACACACACACACACACACACACACACACACACACACACACACACACACACACACACACACACGTGCGCGCGTGCGCGCGAGAGAGAGAGAGAGTTTGTTATTTTGAGATGTGTTTATGTAATGATGATGATGTTGAATTTATTATAATGATGTGGATGTTTATGTTGTGTTAATATTGAGCATGTTAGTTGAGTTAGACTGGCATTTCCCATATGTGTGATGGTATATGCATAGTTAATTGGTTATCTTCATCTTAGAATTTTTCCATATTTGTGATTGTGTATGCTTAAAATGAATAGGTTGGGTATTTTTTTATTTCAGAATTTTATATATTTGTGATGATGTATACTTAAAATAAATGGCATAGGCTTGATAGTTTTCCTATTTATTATTGTTTGGATAAACTATGATTGCATGTTTGGTGTATTTCACATGGGATTCTAAGAAATGGATTAATGGGAAATGGTTTGTAAGTTTTAGTATGGTTTTGGGTATTTATTTGAATAGATATGTGAGTGATAATATTTTTTAAACACATAATTCTAAGAATCAAGAAAGATTGGCAAAAATGTGACAAGGTGATTGAATCTTGTTGTGAGATGCAATCTCAAAAGAGAAATTGGCATGTGATTGGGATGGGAAAGAAAAAGGCACGATACTCATGTATTGGCAAAGACCCTAATCACAACATAAATAGGCTCAAGAGTATGAGCTTCTTTCATGCTTTGCATCATTTGACCATTTGTTTATTAGAGAAGCATCATACTTACCTTGTGTCAAGTGAGTTCAAAGTCCCTTAAAAGAGTATGAGGGGGAAAAGGTAAAAGGAATGAGAGTGTTTGGGTAGCATAACCTTCTTAATGGGGATGGTATGCCCCTTTCGTGGGTGACCCAAGAGCTACTATGGGCAATTCTATGACTTAAAGTTTTTTTGTTTATTTTTATTGTGTAAGATAATCAATGTGGGAAGCTTACAATGGGATTTTCTTTGTGTTGAGGTCATATGAAGCTGATCAATATGAGAAGATTCTAATTCATTATTTTCCTTGATAACAAATCTTGGATTAGCCATCCTTCAAAGGGAGTGGTCTAATCTTTTGATTTTTATTTTTAATAGCTGCATTTCAAGGGAGCAGTCTATTTATATTATCAAGGAGAAGTTACATAGTGGTCCTTTAAGGGAACAATCTACATTAAGAATCATGACCTGAGAGATTATAACTTATCTATATATCCCATTTATTTATTTTTTCTTAAACTTTAGTCATGGATAGGACTATAGAGGCTTAGAGGTTTTCCACTTTGAGGGCAAAAACATAACACTTCATAGGTTAACTAAGTGTAGGAATAAGGGTTAAGAGGAAGGAAGATGAATGTAATAGGGTTGCTCAAGGGATGAGTTCAAGTTAAACATGAGGTGAATCATCACTTGATTAACAAAAGAATGGTTATAGGTGCAAAGCATTTAAAGGATCAGGTTATAGCCTTCCTTCGAGAGAAGATAAGTGATAAGTTCCTAAGCCATACTTATGAGTTATGATGTATGGTCCAAGCCAATTAGGATCAAACTTACCCCATTTTATTTTCTCCATGTTCATCGCATGTTTATTTTACTTTAAGATGAGATCTCTGATATTTAAATCTTGTTCCTTGAGTTTTTTTTTAATCACATTTGATATGCTCTTGATAGATTTGGAGGTGGTTGAGGGCTATGAGATGGCATTCATCAAGAAACTCAAGTTGAGCCAAACATTCTTAGTGAAAGTCATCATTAGTAAGTTTATCTTGTAGAGAGATGTGAAGAGAAGAATCTAGACCTCAAGAGGAAAAAGAGATTCCATCCCATAGACCAAGGAAAAAGGTGTGCATTTGTAAGGGTTCAAATGCTAGTATGGTAAGCCCATAAAGCAAATGGAATGTGCATGTGCCAATCCTTGCCAGTATCATTGACTACCTTCATGAGGATTTTGGTTGAGGTTTTGTTAGAAGCTTTTTCCTGTCCATTTACTTGTAGATATTATGGTTATGAGAAGCTTAATTTGATTCCAAAAGGATCACAAAACTCTTAAAAAGTCTTGTTTTTGAGAGATTTGCCATTGGATATTATAATTTTATGGGGGACACCAAAATGATAGATGATGTCATGCTTGATAAAGTCAACAATTTTGTCAGCCTTAGTAGAGATGAGAGGAATGGCCTCAACCCACTTAGTGAAGTATTCAATAGTAATAATGATGGAATGGTGATAGAGAGATGAATGAGGGTTAATCTCATTGATTAGATCCAAACCCCATTGGGATAAGGGATAGAAGTCTTTGATGACTTGTAAGGAATGGATTGGAACATGAAGGAGGTTATTGTGTTGTTGACATTTGATGCAATGTTGAATGTAATCACTACAATATTGATGGAGTATTGGGCAATATTAGTTGAGTTGAAGGATATGTTTGGTAACTATGTTACCATTCAAATGTCCACCACAAATCTCATTATGGACTTCCTTAAAGGTGAAGGGGATCTTAGTATTAGTGAGGCATCTAAGGAGGAGACCATCAAAAACTCACTTGTAGAGAAGTCCCCCTAGCATAGTGTAATGAGTGGCACATTTCATGAAGGCACATCTCCTATTATTAGAGAGGTCAGAAGGGGTAATATAAAAGGAGAGGTAATCTATGAGTTGTTTGTACCATAAGTCATGTGAGTTGTGTGTTACATTGCCTTTAAAAAAGATGTTAGTTGATACACAAGAGGGCAATGTTAAGCAATGTACAATGACATATATTTTTAAGGAAGAGGGTGAAGAGGGTATGTGTGAAGTAAGAGAATCCATTGTGTCGGCAAACTTGTTTATAGATCAAATAATAGTTTATAAGAGGTAGGAGTCAAATGATTCCAATACCATATTTACACAATGTTTATATCATTACAATTTTTTTTCATAGGTAGGAACCATTAAATTGATTAACCACTAGCTGGGAGTCACTGAAAATGGTTATTGATTTGACACCCAAGAAAATAGTTGTTTGAATCCCTATTATCAAAGATTCATATTTAACCATATTGTTATTACATTCAAAATCTAGTTTAAATGACAAAGGAAAAGGCTCACCATTAAAAGGGATGAGGATGACCCCTACACCCCCACCATGTTGACATTTAGACCCATCAAAAAATATCATCATTTGATAGGAGATGTCATTAATGGAGAGAATTAAGATAGATTCATTAGGGAATTCAAGGTTTGAAGGTTGGTTATTAGTTAAAGGGGTGGAAAATAATTGGTCAACAATCATTTACTACTTGATAGACTTTTTTGAATAAATTCCAATTCAAATTCAACAAGGAGCATGAGCCACTGAGCTACACATTAGTTGTGATATGGCTTGAAATGTATGTATTTGAGGGGATCAATATGGGTGATGACATAGGTTTTATGATTTAAGAGGTAATGATAAAGCTTGAAAGCTATAAAGACTAATGTGAAATAAAGCTTTTTGGTTTGGGTATATCAAGTTTCATAATCAATAAGTGTGTGGCTTATGTAGTAAACTACTTTTTCTCAATGGTGATCATCCTAATGTGCAATCATAGCACCCATAGAATGGTCTATTGTAGAGATATAAAGGTAGAAAGGATAGTTTTCCTTATGTGGAATAAGAACTAGAAGATAAAAGAGATATCATTTGAGTTCATCAAAGGCTTCTTGTCAATCTATATTCCAATGGAAGGAGACATTTTTTTGAGGAGATGGTGAAAGGGTTGGCAATGATCTAACAACTAGGAGATGAAGCGGTGGATTGACTGAAGCTTGCCTTGTAGGCTTTGAAGTTATTGGATATTACTAGGTGGAGCCATGTCTAGTATTAATCAAACCTTCGCAAGGTCAACTTCAATACCATAGAGAGAAATAATAAAGCATAAGATCTTACTGAAAAGGACACCAAAGACATTTATTTGGGTTTAGTCAAATGTTATATTAGAGGAGATGAATGAATATGATTTTGAGAATTGTCAAGTGATCTTGGTGAATTTTAGACTTTATGAGTAATTCATCCATGTAGTCTTCAATAATTTTGTGTAAGAAATCATTTAAGATGTAATTCATGGTGTATTGCTAGGTGGCACTATCATTCTTCTGACCAAAGGGCATGACCCAATAATAGAAATTCCCCCATGGGGTAATGAAAGTTGTTTTGTATTGATCCTCGAGAGGAACCAACATTTGATTGTAATCTAAGAACTCATCCATAAGTGATAGTATCTCATGGTCAACTATTAGATCAATAAGTTGGTTGATACTTGGCAAAGGGAAGTCATCCCTGGACAAGTGAGGTTTAAGTCATGGTAGTCAATGTAAATGTAAATTCCCCCTATCACTTTTGTGATAAGAACAATATTAGAAACCCATTATGGGTAGTCTATGGGTTGAATAAAGTTAATATAAAGGAGGCATTAGAGCTCTTCTTTGACAAGGAGAGAGTTATAAGGATGCATTTTGTGAAGCTTATACTTAATAGGTTTAACATTATGATTGGTGACAATGTTTTGGGTAATGATAGAGGGGTCGATACCAAGCATGTCATTATAAGACCAAGAGAAGGATTTGTTATGGTCATTAAGAAATGTGGCATAATTTGCTTGCTCAGAGGAATCCAAAGATTGGCAAATATTAAGGACACAAGGGTTATCATGAGAGGGCAAATTGATGTCAATGATTTATTCATTTAGCAAAGCTTGTGTTTTGGATGGGAGTGATCATTGGATATAGGAATCATCTGCACCCATGTATGTGAGAATAGCATCATCATCTTGGCATTGGATAGTGTTGATAATGGGAAATTATTCATCAATAATTTTAGGATGAATGAGAAGAAGGGACATTGTTTCCTTACCCAAGTGATAGGTGAGGGGGGCCACATGGATGGCATTTATTGAAAAAAAATTAGTAGGTATAGATACCTCTAATTTGGTAGGTGATGGTGGAGGAGAGGATGGAGAAGGAGAGACTGGGTCTTCGATAATTGGTATATGATAAGCTTTGGTGGGTTTATTGGTTCATCAAAACTCACTCCATGCCACTTATTATCATTTTTAATGGTTTTTTTGGTGGTATATTTAACAGGCGTATGAACACCCTGATCATAATGACCTAAACTAGATCCTTTAAAAGCACACCTATAAAGATAGGTGTGAGAGAAGCTAGGCTTGCCTAAGAAAGAGAAATCATAGGTAAATAGTTGTGGTGACAAGGATGGATTACTGACAGTGGAAGCTTGATTAATTACCCCATATGTGAAATTAGTTTAAAGGTTAGGGGGACCATATGGGATGACCATCCAAATATGGGGATCATAATTAGGGTGCATATGAAGCTTTCCATACTCTTGTGGAGTATGGAACATGTCGAGTGTCAACAAATGATATTATTTGAGTGATAGATGCTTGAAAGTTTCCTCCATGGGGTATTTATCAGGAATTTGTGTTGCTAGTATCTATGTAATTAGGGTAATGGAGCTTGTTAAAGCTTCAGAAGTATAATATATAGGAGATGATGTCTTTAATGGAATGAGAATATCATTGGGGATATAAGTTATGTTTCATGTTTTGAAAGGAGGTGGGTTGGTGGGAATAACATGCACTTTCCCATTATGCTCAAACTTGATGCAGTGTGCAAAGTCAAGGGCACACATACCATATCATGTATCTAAGTTTGTCTAAGTAGTATGTTGTATTATAACTCTCCTTATATAATTTAGAAGATCTTAATAATTATATAGGGAACCAAATGGATATATAAGACAATAGTACCCATCATAGTAGCTTTGGTATCATTAAAGGAGCAGAGAACCGCATCGATTTGAGACATGCGATTATTGGGAAGGGCTAGCTGTTTGTAGGCATGGGTGGAGATAATATTAATACTAGCTCCTACATCAATCATGACTCTTTTTACATGAGTTTGATCGATATATGCAGTGATAAAAAATGGTAGAATCCTAATCTTCATGGTGTTGAAGTGGATTTTCCAAATCACTGAAGGAAATCAGGAAGATGGTGTTAAGAGAGCTGACCAAAGCTGTAAGAGGTTGGGGATCATCATGTTGCACCTCAACTAATTTCAAATAACTAATCAAATCTTGATGGTGTTGGGGTGAGTTTGGATTAACTCATACAAGGACATTTTCATAGGGGTTTGATGAAGTTGTTTCACCATCAAGTTTTGAATAACTTTTAAAGATGTTGGTTTCAGGACACCCAAGATGGAAATTTTGAGATTCAAAGGACAAGTGTCTTTAGAGAAAGAATGATCCTAAAGGTAATTGACCTTTTCCTTTCCTTTATCCTTTTGATATTGTGACCACATGGCCATATTAATCATGTTAATCTAAAACATATGTGAAAGAGGTGGAAAAGGGGATACAAAAACATCTTTGGGTTCGAATTTAGGTGGAATGATATGAGGCATTATGGTTGCCATAGGTGGAATAACAAGACAATTAATGGGAATATCAACAAAGAGAGTGTCAATATCAAAGTGTTGTTGAATGACTTCTGTGAGAGATTTACAACTCTTCGTATTGTGTCTAGGAAAATAATGATATAGACACACTTATATATCATCAAGCCAAGATAACTTCAGTCTAAGAGGGTTATAAGGCTTAATGGGAGGAAGAGTTATTATAGAGGATTACAATAAATGGTGTATGCAAAATATCTGAGAGCCTATGAGTGGGATAACAGTTGTTGTTGTAATAGGGGTGGACACCTTCTTTGGTTTAGGAGTCATGGGGGTGATTTTGCATGGCACCTTTTTAGGTGGAAATGGAACCACATGTTTTTCTAACACTTTCTTGGTGGTAGGTGTCATGGTATGAGATGTGAAAGGCTTACTAGGTTCCAAAGGTAGTAGTGGAGGTAACTAAGCCTTTAGTTTTGCTTGGATAGGTGATACCCCAACTAAAGTAGACAGATGTGGTCCTATAATTGAAGGAAAAGTTGAGGGTAGAAGAGGGAAGGATCAATGAGATCTAGGAAGCTTAACATTCTTCCTTAGTTTAGGCCACAAAACTCCAAAATATGATTGGAGATTTAGATCTAATTTCACCTATGGATGAGTTAGATTAGAGATTGAGTAAATACCTAAAGACTTGATCTACTTTAATGTGGTAGATGCCTGTGAGGGTGAGGGCTCTGACGTATAAGGATGAGCTTCTAGTGATATTGGTGAAGAAGATCTAACTTTGTCAAAGACCTTGGGGTAAAGGGTAGTGAGAGGATTGGAGGTAGAGGATGACACCTAATATGTAGGATAAGGAGTTTTAAGTCAGTCTCAAAATTTCACATGATCTAGCTTAATGGAGTCAAGAAATTCTAGATTTCCCACTAACTACAAGAAGGGTTTAAATGAAGTTGATGCAGGCCTTATAGTTGCTTCTTTAAAAGGCTTAAGTGATTTAGAAAGAGGGAAATTTTTGGCCTCTTCTACCTTAAGCCAAAGATGAGAAAGAGATAAAATAAGGTCTTCTTCAACAGAGATGGGAAAAAAGGTATGGTCTTCCATGGGTGGGGGAGAGGTAGGTAAAGAAGGTTCCTCAAGAGGGTAGAGCATAGGTATAATTTATCCCTCAACATGTGGGAAAGGAATAGGTAAATTATGATCTTCCATAGGTAAAATAAGTGGTAGAATTGGCTGAATTGGAGTAGGCACAATAAGCCTCTCATCTAATGTAGGGGTGGATAACACTGGCTCCTCTAGGTGGGAAGGAGGAGTGGATGGGGTAAAACCTTCAAGGGGTTGAGGAGAGGCAGGTGAAAAAGGTTCCTCAAGGGGGTAGAGAATATGTATAATTATTTTTCCCCTCAACATGTAGTTGAGGAATGGGTAAGGCATGGTCTTAAAGTGGTAAGAGGATAGGTAAAAGGGGTGTAAAAGGAACTAGAAATACAAGCTCCTCTTGTGGCAAAAAGAGAGGTAAAGGAGGCCCTTCTTCATGTGGGAGTTGAATGGGTGAAGTAGGCTCTTCTACTTGAGGAGAAAAGATGGTAAAATCAAACTCCACTAATTTTAAGGGAGGAGTAGGTAAAATGGGTGCCTCTTATTATGGGAGAGGTTGGACTAGAGGTAAGGGAAAGACCATATTGACTATATGGATATTATGCTCACATGAGTTATCAATCATGGTCTAAACATTATTTTGATTGGGTGGATGGTTAGGAAAAGTCTATTTAAACACATCTATATTTTTATTAGAAAACACATTAGGGTTATCCAAGATGAGATAACCCCTATCAAGCATGTCTTGAATAATGTTCTTGAGTTTTTTGTAGTTATTAGAATTGTGGCCTTTGACTTGATGGTAGCCACAAAACTCATCCTCCTTGTACCAAGTAGAAATATAATGGGAGGCATCAAACAATATAGGAGTCTTGATTTGAAGAAGGGTTATGGTTCCCTATTGCAATAAGTTTTCCAAAATATAAGTGTATGACTCCCTAATGGGAGTGTATCATCTTTGTTTGTATCATTGTTGGAATTTCTTGGTCAAATTATGTGAGGTTGAGGAATTAGGTTCGTTTGTGGTTGTGGAAGAAGCTAATTTAATGACCACCATATTGGTAGAGCTTTTAGATTTTTGGTTAGAAGGATAAGGTTTAGAAGAAGAGGAGTCATTTTATTTGGAATCGATATTCTTACTATGCAACTGGACTCTATCTTCATCTATAGCCTAGATCTTGAGTTTTTGCACCATTGTAAAGGCTTCATCAAATGTGCAAAAAGTTTATACTCAAAGTGTGGATGAAATATGCTTATAACATGCCCTCAAGAAGATCTCAATAAGGTCATGTTGGGGTAAAGAAAAGGAGAGTTGATTGATTAAGCCTCTCTAGTGAGCGACAAAATCTATGATAGACTCATCATCAAATTGTTTAATAGAATAAAGATCTATAAAGTAAACCTTTTTAGAAATGTTGATAGAGAAATGTTCTAAGAATAATTGTGCAAGTTGGGTAAATGATAAAAGGGATTTATAATTTATAGAGTTATACCAATCTAGGGCATCACCCAAAAGAGACATAAGGAAGGTACGAAGTAGCAATGCATCATCATGCCCTATTAATTAACAAGCATGTCTAAATACTCATAAATGTTGTTGTGGGTCTTCTTTACTATGGAGGTGAGTAAATTTGGGGAGTTCCCATTGACTTGGATAAGGGAAAATAGGCACATAAGGATGGATGGGCTCATTACATAATTGATCATAATATAACACATTCTTTGAACCCAATACAAATGTCTCTAGACTAGACATCTTGTCCATCAACATCCTAATGAGGTCTAAAGGGGGATTGGTTTGGGAGATAACCCCTAAGATATAGGGAGCCTAATAATAAGTAGAGGTAGTGTATGACATACCTTTTTGTGGTTGTGTTGATGTAACATAGGGGTAGTGAGTCAGGCTAAGGAGTGGAAATGAAAGGGGCTTGTCCTGTTGGGTAAGAAACAATGCTTTGGTTGAAGTTTATTATTGTAGGTTGGGTTTTTGGCATGGTTATACTAGGTGAAGGGTGAGTCATAACTCATGCAATTATAGGTGCAAGAGTAGATGGGACAGGTACCATCAAATTTTGAAATAGGGTTAGACTTGACTAAATTGCTTATGGTTGTGAAGGAGAGCCACAATAGGGGTTAGGTGGGAATGGGTAGTTGGTGATGTTGAAGTTTGGGAATTATTTATGGTTGGATTACTTGTTGAAGAGGATGTTTGAGTAACCATGGGGAACATAGTGGAGATAGATGAAATAGGAGTTATTTCTATTAGAGAAGTTGGCATACAATATAGTGGGTCACTCGAGGAATTATGGGTTTGACTCATGGCAAGTTAATGCTGAAGGGATACCACATTATGATCAATAAATCAAGAAAAACATTAATCTCCCTTAGGCACAATAAGAATTTGGTTGGGGCTAGGATTATGCTCTACATTTTAAGTATGCTCCATGACAGAATCAACAAGAGGCAAAGGTGAAAGTGGTTTTTGGCTTGCATAATCGATAATAATTTTGGTTTGGCTTCATGTTAATACCATGCAAGAAGAAGTATAGACAGTCTTAGAACTTTGTATTAGTGACAGAGTGTGGAAAAACTAGGTTTGGGTATAGGTAGGTAGGTTGTTTTGCTTGTTATTTTGAGCAAATTGAAAATAACAAAATTACATAGTCATCCAATGTCGGTAGGTTAAAGTTTGTCGATGTTAATGGATTTAACTGATGTCAACCACTATGTAGTCTTGAGAGATGAAAATTTTAACATTTTATAAACCTAGAGGTAAAATCTAAACAAAAAAAAGGATTCAAGAGGTCTATATAAGGAGGATGAACACTCAAAAAACTTGATATAATAGGTTATACAACCTGAGTATTATGAATAGTGTTGATTTTGTAAATCAATGGAAAAATGTCCTTACCAACTCAAAAATACAAAAGGCAATAGAAAATTAGAAAAATAACATACAAACACTAATTATTAACTCCTAGAGACTAATTTTAGTCTCATGTTAGCTTATGCCTTAATCAGATAGTGAGGAGAGTTTGGTTATCAAAGGTAATAGAAAGTAATCTAGAGTTGGTTTTAGGCTAATTTTGGTGCTCAAAAGGAAATCTATGTTATACTAGGTATGTAGCTTATTATAAGGGTTTTCTCCCTACACTTCATGGACTTGAAGCCAAGCTAGGATACTTAGATAGAATATACCTTCTATCTAGAGTTTATACTCTGTCAGAGAATGGAGTGGGTTCTCTCCTTAGTGGTGAAATCCAAGTAGGATAGTCAAGTAGGGTAAGGTGATCCACTAAGTGATGAAATCTTGATGGGCCTTATCTTAAGTAGGTTTAGATATTTTATTTTGTGAATGTGATCTAGTAGTGTAACATAGGTGTACTAAGATTAATTCATAATGCTTGTAATTAACTAGGTGAGCTAAATATGTAACAAGCAAATAATGAAGTGTAGTGAGTTTTAAACCCAAATTTGAAGTGTTTTGATTCGAATGAAAATAATGATGAAATAGGAGAAGAGAATTAGTTTCACTATAGTAATGTGCATGTAATAAAGAGATAAAGAAGAGACTCTTTTTAACTTAAAATAAAAATGATAAGTTTCTTTTAGAGGCAAAAAAAAGAGAAGAGTGGCAAGGAAGAAGAAATTTCAGTTTATTGCCTTTAAATAGAAAATAAAATGTTGAATATTTCATTTTGAGGAAAAAGAGAGCGAGAAAGTGCAAGGAATGAAATTTTCACTATAATGCACCTATATGAATTCTTAAAATAAGCAATGAACCCAAGGAGAACTCTAGGTTCCCACCAGGTATGCCAAAAATGCCTCACTAAATTTTGAATCTATTTGATTTTTAAGGAGAAATAGAGATGAAGGGTAGGGATTAGAGATTAGAGAGAAACCAAATTGGTTGTGCACCATATCCAAATGATGCTAATTACTCCTCTTTTGCTAGGGAGGATTTCCTATGAATAAGAAATCACTACCACCAAAAATATTTTTTAGTAGATATATGGGTGGGCTACCAAGCTATGTGCTTATTCCTAGAAGTGTCAAACTTCCTTAGGGATGATAGTCCACTTTTTGAAACAAAATGGTAATAAATGACAAAATGAAATAGAGATTAAGAAAGAGATATGCATACCATTCTTAAAATCTAAGTACAATAAAGAGTGACACATTGCAGGTAATGTGATCTATTTTGTGTTTTAGGAGGTTGTTTAGGTAGACTTAGGGAAGTTGGTAGAAATACACAGTCACTGATGTTGGTTAAGGCTTCTCATGTCGGTAAGGAGATATGACCAATGTCAGTTATCTGATTGATGTTGATAGGTGAAATAAGTTCTTAGAAGGTTGTAAGATACTTTTCTAAGTTGGGAGGTAGATGTTGGTTAGCTTTGTGAGGTTGGGAAGAGTTATAAGGGAGTGGGTAAGACTCAGATTGGTCTAGACAAAGGGTTGATATGTTTGAAGTAGATGGAAATAGGTGAATGAGTTTGACAACTCCTTCATAGGGAGAGTCAATATGTTCATAAAATGATAAATAGTATAACATAAAGTAAATGTAAAATGACTATTTAAATGGATTATAAAACATAGAGATATACTTAGCTAGTGAAATGGATGAATTATGAGTGCTAGATAGATGGATTTGATGAGGCATGTTGAAGCAATACATGAATATAAAAGACAAGCCTATGATATCAGTTTAGAATAATCTAAGCTCTATGCATTATATCAATTCCTAATCTAGACTAATTTGTGTAGACTAATGGTAAGCTTAGATGTAGAAAGTTGAATGTTAAACCCTGTATGTGAATGATTGATTTTTCTAATTTTTGTTGACCCAAATACTAGCTTGGAATTTTTCCTAAGTAACCAACATCAGTGATCCCACTAACATCGATTGAGGGTTGACTGACATCAGTGGCATGAGAATAGGTAAAAGGGATATTTTTAGCCTATTTTCTATTCCTTCTCTTGCCAAATGTGGTGTCCATTAGAAAATGGTAGAAATGTGAGGTTAAAAAAAACATAGATAGTTATGAATTTATGTTAGGGGTGAGAACAAGTCATGGGTAGTTAGGATTAGGGGACTAAGTCTTGAGGTGACTCAGAGGGTAAGAATTAGTATTAGGATGAGGTGGTTGGGTAAGGTGGCATAAGTAGTTTTTAATTAACTTAATTAAATATTTTTAAATTAATTAAATGTTTGAGGGGTGAAAAAATGGGTTAGGAAGGATAATTATTAAAATGGGATCGAGGGGGGTTTTGATATAGGGAGCTATACACATGTGTGACATAATTTTGGTGTCTCCATCTATATCGATGGTGCGATATTGATTCAAAGCTGAGAGGACATGAGATTCGAGCATTGTGATCAAAGGTTAATTATGACAATTTGAATTTAAATATTTGAATTTAACATAGGAAAAAAATAGATCTATGTATTTTGTCCATATATTTTGATATAATTAGAATTGACTATAAAGATTTGAAGTTCTAAAAGTGAGTATAGTCAAAGATATTGTGGTTAGAAGTTGAATATGTTCATGCTTGTTCTATAAGTGATCCGAGAAGGATATTTGAGCTTATATGGATGTTTTTTTGATGTGTCATGGTGAATTATCTATTAGAGTATGTTTTAGACTCCATGAGGATGCTCTGTGTGGATTTTGGAAGTATGATCAATCTATCTTGAGTATGAAAAATGCTTAAGAAGTTGATTGAGTTGATTAGGCATAAGAAAAGGTGAGATAAGTTGACTATGATCATTTGAGGATGTCTAAGGGGAAATAAGGAGTGGATGCATGTATTTGAAAGTGGTCTTGTGTTCTTGTTTTGTTTGAGGGTGTGCTAGATGGGTGTATAGGTCTCCATGAGACCTATAAGAGCTACAAGGGCCTTATGAAAAGGTGTAACTACTTAAAGGTGACATATATATGATATGGCTGATATATGAAGATTTTATTGATTCTTATCTTCATGTGAGAGATTCCTTAAGGGCTAAGGCATGCCTAATAGCCAACCAAGGTAGTGATTATTAAGATTACTCTATAAATAGTGAAATCAAAGATGGTGGTTTCTAGACTTATTTTTGCGAGACTTAGGAGAGATTGGAGAGAGGCTTGTGTGTGTGTTCTATGGAGATAAGGAAGGGTAGAGTGCCTTGAGGATGAGTTAAAGATAAAAATAGATTGAATATTGTTTATATGACTTGTTGGTCATAATTTTATTGGTAGAATAGTGCTCTTGTAGATTTAATGTGAGTGAAGGTGAAGAGTGATAACCAAACATCCATCATCAGGTGTTGTTGACATAATTTTAGAGGTGGATGTGTTTATAAGTATTTTTGAGATATCTCAACATCTAAGGTGGTTTCATCCTCTTTGAAAGGTGAAACATGCTAAAAAGTTGTTGTTGTAGCTCAGCTAGACAGGTGTGGCAGTACCTTGTGGGATTATAGTTCCTTGATTATTTGTAGATGGTCTCAATTGGATATTTTTATTATAGGATACTAGTCCAATTGTAGATTCTAGTGGGTTTTCTCCCCTAAGAGGTTTTTCCAATGTATGTCATGTGTTATGTGATTGATTTTGAATTTTCTTTATTACTCATTAATATTAATGTTGTGTATGTCTCATGAATACTTGTGGTAACTGATTAAGTGTTTACAAAGATCAAAATTGAAGTTGGATTTTTTGGGCTCACCACCACAATGATTGTACTTCCAAAAAAATTTATGAGTGAAACATAGTATTCACATTAGAAAGCCATTGATGTATGATTTTTTAGCCTAGACATTTGTAAAAGACATGAGAAGATTTGTTAATAAGGTTATTTATAAAATCAATCCAATTTATACTTATATATTAAAAAGGTAATGTATAACACATTTTTTTAATGACACTATTTATGTCAATCTAAAAAAATAATAGATTTTAATATCATATACTGCATTCTTCAATATTCATTTCATCCTACTTTGAAATTATCTCCTAAGAGATATCTTTCAAATATGCATAAGAGAAGAATAGCCTAGTAGAGAAAAATAGCTAACTAAATCAACATTCAGCCATGTATTTTAATAGTATACAAAATGATATTGAGCAATGGTGGTTTTGAGTAAAATCATGGAAAATGATTGGCCACTTATATTTTGGGATCATGTGTGTGATTTGAACCTCTATGGTGAACCCAAGAGTTTCAAGGTATCTTCAAATTTCTATCTATTCCACTAGTAATTACCTTCAATGTATTTCTTAGGTGATACTTATGTTATATATGTCATGATAATTACATTTAAAGTATCTTTGAGATGATATATATTTAGTGTTTTGGATCTTGTATATGTTACATAAATTAACTCTAAGGTATCTATTGCATAATACCTCCTTAGTTTTCTATATGTCACATTGTTTATATCCAGTGTATTCCTTAAATAATAAATCCATAGAGTTCTTTATTTTTGAAAAATAATATTTAAGATATCTCCAAGGAGATATCTCCTTAGTTTACTTAATGTTACATATGTTAAAAAAAAACCCTCTAAGATATCTCTTGGGTTATACCTTCATGGTGTTCTAAATTATGCACAACACATAAAAGACCTCTAAGATATCTCCAAGATATGTCCATCATAATAATTTTCTCCAAGGTATTTACTAGGAAATGTCTTCTTGGTGTTTATAATATCACATGTCACACAAAACTTCAATGTTATATCCTATATAATAATTCCTCACTATTTTAATCTGTTTAACAAATTACCCTTAAGGTATCTTCCAGATGATAACATATATCATATATCAAATATGTCTTAAAAATTAGCTTTAATTTATCTCCCAAATTATACCTCCTTATTGTTATTTTCTATCTTAAGGTACCACCCAAGAAATACCTTTAAAGGTATCTCTAAGTAAACACCAAAGATACCGTATCCATTCAAAGCTATCACAAAGGAGACGCTTTGTTTATATTTTTTTAAATCTTAACACAAACATAACTTCCTTACATAGACTTTGTTTTGAAATTTTTTTCTTGAAAGTGTGTATATTTTTAAGCTAAGATGAAATTTGGTATCATGTTAAAGCTTGGATGATGCCTCACAGAGGTGATATCTTGTTGAAGTAAGTAGTGTAATATTATCACAACACTAACTAGTCAAATACCTAATTTCATCATATATACTCAGTTTTGAGTGATTTGTGTTTGAAAGTATGTGTTTTTAACAAGGAATCTAAATTTGGCATCATTTTTAACCTTGGGGGTGATCTTGCCTAGGTGACACCTATTTAAATTAGAAAGTGGTTTGTCACCATAATGATAACTTATCAAAGCTATAACTTCATAAAAACTCCATTTTGAGATTTTTTTTTTGAAAGTGTGTATTTTTCAAATGATCAAAAAATGTAACAATAATAACCTCATATGTTTAATAATTTATTTTAAGGTATCTCTTAAGTGATACATATTTTTATTAGATGAATAATATGTATCATTAATTACCTCATATTCATTTATTAGGTGTTATATATATGATATATCCTATGATATTCATTGTTTGAATTTTATATGTATCATATATTGATGAAATTTTATATAAGATATATCCTAGGGGATACCTCCTTATTGTTTTGGATGTCTTATATATTGCACAAATTACCTCTGAAGTATCTCCCAAGTGATACATCCTTAGTGTTCTATTTTTTATAGTAATTGCATTCAGGGTATTTCCATGAGGATACTTCCTTAGTGTTATATATGTTACAAAAACTACATCTAATGTATCTCCCAAGTGATATCTCTTTATTTATCTAGATATTACATGTGTCAAATAAATTAAATCTAAGGTATCCCATGCATGATATCTCCATTTTATTTTATATGTCATGGTATATATCACCAAATTATCTCCCAATAAATTATCCCATAGTGTCATATATTTTGGACAAATGATTTTCAACATATATCCTAGGTGATACATCATTATTTACGTAATGTTTCATATGTCAAAAAAATAAATTCCAAGGTATAACCAAGGTGACACCTTCTCGGTGTTTTGGTATATTTCACACACAAATCTTCCACAGTTTCTCCTAGGTGATACCATCTTAATTTCATGTATGTCATAATATTTATCTCTATGGTCATGATGAGAAAAGTATATTCTTATTTTTCTTCATATCACATATGTCACATAAAATACATTTATGGTATCTTCCATATGATACCTCTTTAGTTTTTTTATGTGTCAAACAAATTACGCTCAAGTTATCTCCTAGATGATAACTCCATGTTCTTGATATCACATATGTCTCACAACTAACCTCCATTGTATATATAGGGTAATACCTCCTTCGTGTTTTATATTTTGTGAATGTCACAAAATTTACCTCCAAGTTATATCCTATGAGATACCTCTTTTATCTTATAATTTCTCTTATTACTCAATAATTGCTTCCAAAGTATCTCCCATGTGATACCATCTTAATTTTTTAGACATGTTGCATGTGTTATACAAACTACCTCTAAGGTATATCCTAAGAAATACCTCATTATTTTTTTCTCTCCCCTGGTATCACCCAAAATATACCTATCAAGGTATATCTCAAGAGATAAAACAATAGTTATCCCTATTTTTCATAACCCTACAATTTTCTAGAAATTCATATTCCTATCTACCATAGTGATGACCTAGTCATAAAATCAAAAACTACAATCAGGGACATAAGTTAATTAGTAGTTTTATGAATATACATGTTTTCAATTGAATGATTTGATAATGATTTGTTTATGAATCCACATATATATATATATATATATATATATATATATATATATATATATATATTGGTTTAGAAAATCATTTATGGTTGAATGAATAAATTTTCATATATATATATATATATATGAAAATTTATTCATTCAACCATAAATGATTTTCTAAACCTATATATATATATATATATATATTACTAAATATTTATTTTTACTCATAACATTTTAATGGATAAAATTGCATTAAATTGAAGTGATTATTGTAGCATATCTAGTTTGAAAAGAAGATGTTCCCTTTGTTTTATCATAATTGAAATGTTTTATATGGACTTGTTCTAATAGTTTTCAGTTAATTTCATTCAAAATTTAGTTGCAAGTTTATATAGATTTATCATGATGATGGAAAATATGAATAGTGACATCATATGAGTTGTGTGATAAGTGGAATTTGGTTTATTTGAAGCCTAAACTATTATAATCTAAGGATTATTAAATTATCCCAATTGGTTCTAAGTTTCTAAATCTAAACATTATCCTATGGTTGATATTTATTGTAAGGTGGTGGACCTAACATAAAGATTTTAAATGGTCATGGGGTAATTTTGAAGGTTAATTTGAATTAATCCTATTATTTTTAACTTGAGGATGAAGGTTTTGAAATGGCATAAGGTGATTATTTGATTTTGAAGGTCAATTTGAAACTAAACTATCTTTAATATTGTTCAATCTTGAGGCTTATGTTATTAGTGCTTTGCATGGCAAGTTGGTAGTTTAAGCTGGTAGCACTACCACCAAAAATATTTATTAGTGGATAAATGGGTGGGTTACCAAGCTATGTGCTTGTTCCTAGAAGTGTCAAACAACCTTAGGGATGACAATCCACTTTTTGAAATAAAATGGTAATAAATGATAAAATGAAAGAGAAAGTAAGAGAGATATTCATACCATTTTTATAGTCTAAGTGCAATAGAGAGTGACATAGTGTAGGTAATGTGAGAAATTTTGTGTTTTGGGAGGTTATTTAGGTAGGCTTAGGGAAGTTGGTGGAAATACACAATCACCGACATTGATTAAGGCTATCAATTTCAGTAAGGAGATATGACTGATATTGGTAGGGGTAGTAGATTCTCAGAAGGTTACAGGATAATTTTTTGAGATAAGAGGTAGATGTTGGTTAGGTTTGTGTGGTTGAGAAGATTCATAAGGGAGTGGGTAAGACTTAGGTGGGTCTAGATAGAGGGTTGGTATGTTTGAAACAAAGGGAAATAGGTGAAGGAGTTTTACAATTCCTTCACAGGGAGAGTCAAGACATTCATAAAATGATAAACAGTATAACATAAAGTAATTATAAAATGATTATTTAAAGGGATTAAAAAACATAGAGATATTCTTAGCTGGTGAAATGGATGAATCGTGAGTGTTGGATAGATGGCTCTGATGAGGTATGTTGAAGTAATATGTGAACAAAAAAGACAAGCATGTGTTATCAGTTTAGAAGAATCCAAGATTTTTGCAATATATCAATTCCTAATCTAGACTAATTTGTGCAGAGTAATGGTCAGCTTGGATGTAGAAAGTCAAATGTCAAAGCTTGTACATGAATGATTGATTTTTTTTATTTTTGTTGACCTAAATACTAGCTTGGAATTTTGTTTAAGTAACTGACATTGGTGATCCTGTCGACATTGATTGAGGTTTGACCAATGTCAGTGGCATGAGAATAGGTAAAAGGGATATTTTTAGCCTATTTTCTATTCCTTCTCTTTGCAAGTGTGGTTTCTATTATAAAATGGTAGAAATGCAAGCTTAAAAAGAACATAATTAGTTAGGGATTTATGTTAGGGGTGAGAACAAGTCATGGGTAGTTAAGATTAGGGGACTAAGTCTTGAGGTGACTCAGAGGGTAAGAATTAGTCTTAGGATGAGGTGGCCAAGTAAGGTGGCATAAGTAGTTTTTAATTAACTTAATTAAATATTTTTAAATTAATTAAATGTGTGAGGGGTGAAAACATGGGTTAGGAAGGCTAATTATTAAAAGGGGGTCAGGGGGGTTTTGACATAGAGAGTTATGCATGTGTGTGACATAATTTTGGTGTCTAGATTTTCCCTTTTTTATCTTGTAATTTGTATTGACAAGTTGTAAGACAAAAATAGGAGTTGGATGTTCTAGGTATGAGATGAGGTATCCCCCCTCAAAATAGGAACTGATAGAGGAGAATCTAGAATCAGGTACTAGTTTGATAAGGAGTTAATTAGGTGGGTGGATGTTGAATGAGAATGTGGTAACATCATTACTTGTTCATATACTAATATGAGTTATAGTTGACACAATCAATAATAGGTAAAGGTGAGGAAGACTTGGATAGAAATAACCAAATCATAACTTGTCAGTGATAGCCGATAAGGTTAAAATGACCAAAGTTGTAGCTCTAATGGTACATGTGTTCTAGGTAACTGAGGTAGGAAGTACTCTTAGTAAACACAAAAGGTTGTAGGTAATAAGACTAGCTTGGTTGCAATCTAAAACACCTAATATACATGTGTGTATAATATCTAACTATAACAAGGTAGCATAAGCTATCAAGACAAGAAATGCAAGGTTGGTTCAAAAGGGTCAATGGTTAAGGAGATATTCATGATCTCTAGTTAGAGTCATCATGCATGGAGATTTAAGTGATCTCCAAGGTTGGTTGTCATGGTTGGGGAGATATATGTGATCTCTAAGGTTTTTTGTCATGGTCAGGGAGATATACATGATCTCTAAGTTATCCCAAACTTAGGGTGTAGTCCAAAGGGTGGTGGTTTGGGTTGAAAACTCTAATTTTAAGGTTGCTAACATTAGTTATTTCACTGATGTCAATAGTAAGTATTGCTAACATCAACATCTTAGGTCAAAACTGTCAATATTAGTGGGTGACCAAATTTGATAAAAAGGGGTTTGGTGGCACACCAATACTCATTTGTGATGGTTAATTAGATAAAAAGATTTTTCAGTGTTGTGGGGCATAAGATATCCCTTGCCTATTTATTTGTGGTGAGTTCATGAGAGATAAGTTATTGAGAAGAGTGTGTGAGAATGAGGGTGTGATTGAGCACTTGGTGGGCCATGGTGTGACTGAGAGAGTGTTGGTATGGGTAGAGATGGAAGAGGTAGGAGGGAACCTAGTTAGAGGTGTGCCACCACAAGTGCTAACCATTCTAACCTAGAGGAGATAGAGAGATGAGGTAGGATGCTCTTTGAGTTGAATTTTAATTTAAGGTAGTTAATTTTTTTGGGCTAAATTTGAATGTTTGGGGGGAGAGACTATAATTAGATGGGTAGTAAATGGGATAAGGGTGGGTTTGGGTGAATTTGGGGGGGTTTGGGGGTAGTTTTTAGGAAGAAACCTAAATTTTTGAGGTGGGTTGTTTGGCCCTAGGGCTAAACCAGTCATTGATGTCAATAGGGCTCACCAACATTGGCCAATAACTAGTGTCAATTTGGTTGACACCCAGTGTTGATATCAGTATATAAGATCAACATTGATCATAGGAAAAACCCTAAATAGGAAGAAAAGGCCAATTTTGGATCCCTAATTGATTTAGTCAATGAACCTAATAGTTGAGCTAACCGTAGAAGATCCCATGTCAATTGAATGATGCCTACATAGCTCGAGTGAGGGCCTCAGGCCAATGTAGTTCTCCTAGTGCATAGGGAAAAAGGGTGAGGTATGGTTAAAAATTTGTCAAGGGAAGTGGTTAGGAAAAGGTAGGTTGAAATAGGTCAATGGACCTAGGGCTTAAAAGATAGGTTGTGGGGTCAAGGGTGTGAGATATAAGTTATGGGGCCTAGAGTTTAAGATATAGGCCATGGTGCCTAGAGTTGAAAGATAGGTAGTTGGGCCTAGGGTTTAAAGATAGGTAGTTGTGCCTAGGGTTTAAAGATAGGAAATTGGGCCTAGGGTTTAGAGATAGGCAGTTGGGCATAGGGTTTAGGTGGGTATACAACCAAACTAACCTCAGAAGACCCCATGTTGACTAAGTGCTACCTACATATCCCAAATGAGGACCTTAGGCATATGTAGTTCTCCTATAAATAAGGGTAAAAGTGTAGAGGTTTATATTGGAAAGTATGTGACTTGAGGTTTGTATGTGTGGATGTAGGCTAGGTAGGAGTTTACATTATGATATTGAATACCTACATTGTTGATGAGGATGAGGATGGATGTCACCATAGATGAGTGGGAACACATCGTAGCTATAGGGTTAGGAGTGTGATGATATTTTCAAGATACATGTGATGTGAGTTTGATGATAGCTTTGACAGAGAGGTGGGATCACACCACCAACACTTTCCATTTACCTACTAGGGAGTTGATTGTGACATTAGAGGATGTTTATAAGATTTTATGATTGTCGCTCTAGGGTGAGGATCTCTTCTCTTGTTTGAGAGAGGAACATGTTATTCATATAGTGATATTATTTAGAGAGCATGTTAACACGGTGACCTATCACTCAGTGAGCTTTACTTATGGGCCACTATACACTATCGATGAGGATAAACACTAGTTGAGTATCTTGATGATGATAGGGATTATAGTATATACACTAATAGATGTAGATGTGGGGAGATTTTCTATTATGTTGATAGGTGTTTTAGCATAGATGGTTGAGCACCAGATAGTGTATGCATGGGGACCAGCTTTTTTAGCACAATTATATAGAGAGTTATGGGGTTTAAGGCTATGATGATGGTACAATCTATGTGTCAAGCATTTAATTCATTACTGGGCATATGAGCACATCATGGTGGCATGGCCATTAGGGCTACCCATCATGATTTCAACTAGTTTCAGGGTCAACTTCAAATAGTGAAGGGAGGGTATGACCCATACATGAGTAGATGGCATAGTGTGGGACATTGATTATTATAGGCATATGGTAGATGGATAGATTATCATAGATATTAATTAGAGGCCCTACTTGACATACCTTTCATTCAAAGGATAATCAAAGTATCTTTTTAGTTTACAAATCATGTTATGGGTCAAAGGGAGATGAGCTGGAGAGTTAGAGATGATACCCATGGCATGGGTCAGGAGATAGTTTGGCTTGTTATAAGACATGCCTCCTATATTTCCTCTATATAGTAGGGATGATATAGAGGCACCCATACCTTTGCCCTAGGAGGTATATGGGATGGATTTTGAGGAGTTACCAGTAGGCCCAGGTGTGGTAGATCTTAGATTCATAGCAGCTTATCTTACATGGTGGATAGGTCTGCATCCCATGGTTTAGGTTAGGAGGCCACCACCAGATTTATAGGGAGTGATGAGAGAGAAATGTAGCCATAGAAGCTTGAGATGTAGTTGTATAGGTTTGAGATGTAGCACATGCATAGATTATGGTCTTACAAGGGTAGGTTATGACATTTTAGGGATAGGTGATTACACTAATGGGGTAGGTTAGGGTATTATAGGGCTAGGTTACTACACTAACAGTAGAGAGAGATAGTTTGAGAGAAGTAGGATAGGTTACTCCTCCTCCACCACCATAGGGACCAATATAAGGTCCTCCAGTAGGTTTGATGGGTATACCATAGATTGTATCTCTAGTGAGGTGTAACACTGATTTAGATGAGATTACATACTATGAGAGAGCCATCAAGGAGTTCCCATAGATTCAAAGGTATTTTGAGGCTAGAGAGTAGGAGAGATCAGTGACACATGCCATGAATTTTGGCTCACATATATGTAGATAGGTAGAGGGTGGTGGTGATACTACTACTTCATAACCATAACTATAGCCTTGAGTATTATGAGGGCTAGATGATATTTTTGATGTTGTTATATATGTTATATACACACCAACCTATCAATCAAAGATGAGAGATGTAATTTTTGAGAGAGAGATGATACTAATATGATTCATGGATGTATATTCATATTATATATATACATATATACATACATACATACATATATATATATACATACATACATACATACATATATATATATATATATATATATATATATATATATATATGAGATTTTGTTATTGTTGGGGATCAACCAACAATAGATTACACTTATGAAAGCAATAAACGCAGAATTAAATCAGATTGACAAGTAACTAGAATGATAAATAGCAAAAACAAGAGATACAAGAAACCACCCTGAAAACTTGTATTAACAAACTCTTTACAAAAGGAATACAATTGAAGAAACTTCTTTCTTCCACACCTCTCCTAGATGTATAGATCTCTCACTAGATCTCTATTCCTCAAGAGCTCTCTCTCTCAAGAACAATCAATTCCAACAAACCTAGATTGATTCAATTCTATACTGTTCTTCAACATTCAACAATGTCTATTACTTTACATTGCCTTACATTATTATGAGCTAAGAAGATTTGTCCTAATATAGAATTAGGAGACTTGAGCATGCACTTACAACAAACAGTTAAGCCTCTTGAACAAGGGCTCTAAAAATAATATTACTAATAATAGAGACGCGAGCTTAAGACTACAACTCAAACTCATCATGCAAACACTCGCTTCTGTCCTCGAAAATAGCATTCTGGACACACAGGAAACCGACACCGATTCCTACCTGCTTGCCTATGACTGACGTCAGCTGATCCCCTGCCGACATCGACGTCTCTCCAACTGGATCTGACCAACATCGGTCGCTCCTGACCGATGCCGGTGTCTGTGTAGACCTAAACCTGTTAAAGTGTGCTCTTTGGTGAAGCTTTTAGCTCCACACCCTAACAATCTCCCACTTGGAGATAAACAGCTACACCAGTACCTGTACAACATCTTGTAGCTCTTCCATCTTCAACTCAATCATGAAGACCAACATAAGTTGAATGAAGACTCAACTTCTCCTTTGTAACCAGCTTGGTTAACATATCTGCAGGATTCCTATCTGTATGGATTTTCTCCAGATTCAACTTGCCATCTTCCAATACCTGTCATATGAAATGGTACCTTAGCTGTATGTGCTTTGTTCTTGAATGAAAGGCTAAATTTTTAGCCAAATGGATTGCACTCTGACTGTCACTATACAATCTGCAACTCTCATGCTCCCTACCAAGCTCATCCATGAACCGTGTCATCCATATCATCTCCTTGCTAGCCTCTGTCGCTGCAATATATTCTACTTCTATAGTTGACAAGGCAACAACCTTCTACAACTTAGATATCTAGCTAACCGCCGTTCCACCTACAGTGAAAACATAACATGTAGTGATCCTCCTACCATCCAAATCCCCTGCCATATCTGAATCTACATAACCATGTAGAGAAGTATCTGAACCTCCATAGCACAAATGCTTACTGTTGGTTCCTCTCAAATATCTAAGGATCCATTGAACTGCTTTCCAATGTTCCTTACCTAGATTGGCCATATACTTACTTACTACTCCCACTGCTTGGGCAATATCTGGTCTAGTACACACCATTGCATACATCAAACTCCCTACTGTGAAAGAATATAGAACTTTGTTCATGTACTCTACCTCATCATGTGAATTAGGACATTGTTCTTTACGCAACTTAAAATGTCCAGCCATAGGTGTACTTACCAGTTTTGCATCCTGCATATTAAACCTCTCCAACACCTTGTTCACATAATCTTCTTGAGACAATATCAACCTGTGATTTTTCCTTTCTCTCCTAATGCTCATGCCAAGGATTTTATTTGCTGCTTCCAAATCCTTCATGGCAAATGTTTAAGCTAATTTCACCTTAAGCTTAGAGATATCCTGCATGTGTGATCCTGCAACCAGCATATCATCTACATACAACAATAGAATAATATATCTACCATTATCAAATCTCTTGAAATACACGCAATGGTCAGATTGATACCTACTGTAGCCATGCTCAGTCATAAACCTATCAAATTTTAAATACCATTGCCTTGAAGCTTACTTGAGGCCATACAAGCTTTTCTTCAATTTGCACACCAACTTCTCCTTACCCTTGACCTCAAATCCTTCTAGTTGTTCCACATAAATTTCCTCATCCAAATCTCCATGAAGAAACACTGTCTTAACATCTAGCTGCTCAAGATGCAAATCCTCAAAAGCAACCAAAGACAATACAACCCTTATTGAAGTCATTTTAATAACTGGAGAAAAAACCTCACCAAAGTCAATACCTGGCTTTTGTGCAAATCCTTTTACCACTAATCTAGCCTTATATCACATCTATCCATTCTCACCTTCTTTCAACCTATAGGTCCATCTGTTCTTCAGTGTCCTCTTACCAGCTGGCAATTCAACCAAATCCCATGTTTGGTTCTCTCTTAAGGACTCCATCTCCTCAACCATGCCACGCTCCCACTGACTCTTGGACTCCACCTGTATTGCTTCTTTGAAACTCTCTGGTTCCCCACCATCAGTTAGCAATAAATAAAATAAAGAAGGAGAATATCTAATTGGAGGCTTACTTACCCTTTCTGACCTCCTGATGGGTGTCTGAGACTTGTCCACAACATGATGTCCACCCAAATTCTCTGATAGTGACCGACCTTGGTCACCTCCAGACCTGTTACTGGCCAATGTCGATTCTGCCTGACCGACATCGATTCCTGTCCTGTCGACGTCGGTCTCTGTATGGCCGATGCCAATTTTTGTACTGTCGATGCCAGTTCCTACCCTGCCGACATCGGTCTCTGTGTTTTCCTACAAGTGATTATTTCTTTTTCCCGCGAGCTCATATTAGACTTTCACCTCGTCTAATTCACCATTGCTCTGCTCAGATTGATTTAGCTTCCTCAGCTGATCACAATACATCACTCTTTCATTGAAAACAACATCACAGCTCCTAATTACCTTGTTAGTTTCCAGATTCTAAAATATTTAACCAAAATCATCTGAGCCATAGCCAATAAACGTGCACCTCATAGACTTAGCATCAAGCTTCTTTCTATTTTTTTATCTATGTGCACAAAGGCTTCACAACCAAAAACTTTGAGATATGAGAGATCTACCTTTTTACCTGTCCATGCCTCTTCTAGAATTCCACCATCCAGAGCTGTAGAGGGTCCTCTATTAATCAGGTACACTGCAGTGTCAATAGCTTGTGCCCAAAATTGTAAGGGCAAACTAGCATGCAATCTCATACACCTTGCACGCTCCATTATTGTCCTGTTCATTCTTTCAGCAATCCCATTCTGCTGAGGTGTCCTTGGAACCACCCTTTGTCTATGGATTCCATGCATATAACAATAATCTCTGAACTTAAAACTGTAGAACTCACCGCCATTGTCAGATCTCAGGCACTTCAATCTTTTACCTGTTTCATTCTCAACCATAGCTTTCCATATCTTAAAAGTCTCAAATACATCAGATTTTCTCCTAATACAATAGATCCATACCTTCCTTATAGCATCATCTATGAAAGATACATAGTATTGTGATCCTCCAATGGAAGCAACCTGAGCCGGTCCCCACACGTCTGTGTGAACAAGCTGCAACTTATGCCTCTTCTTAGTAGACCCAGTCTTGAGAAAACTAACCCTTTTCTATTTTCCAAATACACAGTGCTCACAAAACTCTAGATCTATGCCTTTTAAATTTGAAAGCATACCTTTGGACTTAAGAATTGACATCCCCTTCTCACTCATGTGGCCAAGCCTTGAGTGCCACAATTTAGAATCCACATCTGAAGCAGATAATACAAAAGGAGATTTGTTAGTAACACAATTACACAAATAGAGAGTACCTTCTCTCTTACCTCTAGCCATAACAAGTGCACCCTTGGTCACCTTCCAAGATTCTATTGTGAGAGTTACTGTACAACCCTCATCCCCTAACTTTCCTGCAGAGATCAAATTTCTCTTCAAGCTAAGAACATGCATCACATCTCTCAACACCCATGTGTTGTTATTCTGCATCTTCAGCTGCACTTTACCTTTGCCAATTATTTTATAGGGCTCATCATCCCCTAGATATTCTATTCCAAAATCTCCATGGATATAGTCACTAAAATATTCCCTGTTAGGGGTAGCATGAAAAGATGCACCAGAATCTAACACCCAAGATTCTATGTTATTATGCAAAGAGAAAATTAAAGCATCTTGTGCAATACCTGCAACCTTGGCTTCTTCCTTTCCTTCATGCTGATTGTCCTCCTTAGGCTTTGACCAACAATCTCTGCTTATGTGCCCAATCTTTCCACAATTCCAGCATTGTGGCTTCCTGCCATTCCTGGATTTGGATCTTCCTCTCACCTTAGACTTAGATCTTGATCTCCTTTTGCTCCTATCTTTTTGCCTCCCCCTGCTCTCAAAATTTAAAGTGTTCCTAGATGTCTCTTTTATGCTTTTCCTGTGTATTTCCTCATTCAAGATAACACTAACGACATCCTCTACTTTCAAAATATTTGATGCAGATGTAGTATTATTAACTGCCATTACTAGGCCATGCCAGCTTTCAGGCAAAGAACATAATATTAAAAGAGCTTTTATTTCATCATCAAACACTATATTGACTGAACTTAATTGATTCACAATTCCATTGAAATCATTCAGATGAGTAGAAACAGATCCACCTTCATTCATATGCAAATTAAATAACTGCTTCATAAGATATACCTTATTAGAAGCTGAGGGTTTTTTATACAAATTTGCTAACGTAGTCATCAACTCTACCGTAGACTTTGCCTGTGATAAATTAGATATCATAGTGGATGCTAGACTCAGTCTTATAGACCTCAGAGCCTTTCTGTCAAGAACTTCTCATTCTTCATCCTCCATGTCTTTGGGTTTCTTTACAACCCCACCTAACGGTAAGTAGAGATCTTTCTGATACAGATAATCCTCTATCTGCATTCTCCAATGTTGATAATTTTTGCCATTGAACTTCTCCATTCTCAGTTTACTTTCATCTGCCATTGCTTCTCCCACTCAAATAGAAATCCCTGCAGAAACCCCTGTGAGAACCTGTAATCAATACACACTACATAGATCTAAACCACCTGTTAGTGAGCCTGAGTTCTGATACCACTTGTTGGGGATCAACCAACAATAGATTACACTTAAAGCAATAAACATGGAATTAAATCAGATTGACAAGTAACTAGATTGATAAATAGCAAGAACAAGAGATACAAGAAACCACCCTGAAAACTTGTATTAACAAACTCTTTACAAAATGAATACAATTGAAGAAACTTCTTTCTTCCACACCTCTCCTAGATGTATAGATCTCTCACTAGATATCTATTCCTCAAGAGCTCTCTCTCTCAAGAACAATCAATTCCAACAAACCTGGATTGATTCAATTCTATACTATTCTTCAACATTCAACAATGTCTATTACTTTACATTGCCTTACATTATTATGAGCTAAGAAGATCTATCTTAATATAAAATTAGGAGACTTGAGCATGCACTTACAACAAATAGTTAAGCCTCTTGAACAAGGGTTCTAAAAATAATATTAATAATAATAGAGACGCGAGCTTAAGACTACAACTCAAACTCATCATGCAAACACTTGCTTCTGTCCTCGAAAATAGCATTCTGGACACACAGGAAACCGACACCGGTTCCTGCCTGCTTGCCTATGACCGCGACTGATCCCCTATCGACGTCGGCGTCTCTCCAACTGGATCTGACTGACGTCGGTCGCTCCTGACCGACACTAGTGTCTGTGTAGACCCAAACCTGTTAAAGTGTGCTCCTTGGTGAAGCTTTTAGCTCCACACCCTAACAGTTATATTGAGATGTGTTTATGTGATGGTGATGATGTTGAAGTTATTATAATGATGTGGATGTTTATGTTATGTTAATGTTATGTTAATGTTGAGCATGTTAGTTGAGTTAAATTAGCATTTCCCATATGTGTGATTGTATATGCATAGTTAATTGGTTAGCTTCATCTTAGCATTTTTCCATATTTGTGATGGTGTATGCTTAAAATGAATGGGTTGTGTATGTTTTTTTATTTCAGAATTTTTATATATTTTTGATGGTGTATGCTTAAAATAAATGGTGTAAGCTTGATAGTTTTCATATTTATTATTGTTTAGAGAAATTATGGTTGCATGTTTGGTGTATTTAACATGGGATTATTGAAATGGATTAATGGGCCATGGTTTGTTAGTTTTAGTATGGTTTTGGGTAGTTATTTGAGTATCTTTGCTTGAGATGTATATGTGACTGATAATATTTGATAAACACATAACTCTAGGAATCAAGAGAGATTAGTAGAAATGTGAGAAGGTGATTGAATGTTATTTTGAGATGTGATCTCAGAAGAGAAATTGACATGTGATTGGGATGTAAAAGAAAAAGGCAGGATACTTGTCTATTGATAAAGACCATAATCACAACATAAATAGGTTCAGGAGTATGAGCCTCTTTTATGCTTTGCATCATTTGACCATTTATTTGTTTAAAAAGCATTGTACTTACCTTGTGTCAAGTGAGTTCAAAGTCCCTTGAAAGAGTATGAGGGGAAAAAGGTAAAAGGAATGAGAGTGTTTGGGTAGCATAACCTTCTTAGTGGGGATGGTATGCCCCTTCTGTGGGTGACCCAAGAGCTACTATGGGCAAGTCTATGACTTAAAGTTTTTTTTGTTTTTTGTTTTTGTTGTTTAAGCTAATCAATGCGAGAAGCCTACAATAGGATTTTGTTTGTGTTGAGGTCATATGAAGCTGATCAATACAAGAAGATTTTAAGTCATTATTTCCCTTGATAATAAAGCTTGACTTAGCCATCCTTCAAGGGAGTGGTCTAAGCTTTTGTTTTTTATTTTTAATAGATATCCTTCAAGGGAGATATATATTTATAGTATCAATGAAAGGTTATGTAGCTTTCCTTCAAGGGAGTAGTCTACGTTGAGAATCATGACCTAAGAGATTATAACTTGTTATGTATCCCATTCTTTTTTTCTTTGTTTTTTTTAAACTTTAGTCAGGATAGGACTATAGAGGATTATAGGTTTTCCACTTTGAGGTCAAAACCATAACACTTCATAGGTTAACTAAATGTGTAGGAATAAGGGTTAAGAAGAAGGGAGATGAATGTAACAGGGTTGCTCAAGGGACAAGCTCAAGTTAAACAAAGGTGAAGCATCACTTGATTAACAAAAGAATGGTTGTAGGTACAAAGTATTTAAAGGCTCAAGTTTTGGCCTTATTTTGAGAGAAGACAAGTGATAAGTTCGTGAGCCATACTTATGAGTTATGATGTATGGTCCAAGCCAATTAGGAGCAAACTTACCCCATTTACTTTTCTCCATGTTCATTACATATTAATTTTACTTTAAGATGAGATCGCTGATGTTGAAATATTATTCTTTGATTTTTTTTTGTAAGCACATTTGATATGCTCTTGATAGATTTAGAGGTAGTTGAGGGCTATAAGATGGCATTCATCAAGTAACTCAAGTTGAGCCAAACATTCTTAGTGAAAGTCATCATTAGTAAGTATGTCTTGTAGAGAGATGTGAAGAGAAGGAATCTGGACCTTAAGAAGCAAAAAAAATCCATCTCATAAACCAAGGAAAAAGGCTTAGCACCTATAGGGGTTTAAATGCTAGTGTGGTAAGCCCATAAAGCAAAGGGAATGTGCATGCACCAATCTTTGCCAGTATCATTGATAACATTCACGAGCATTTTGATTAATCTTTTGTTAGAAGCTTTTACGTGTCCATTTGCTTTTGGATAGTATGACAATGAGAAGCTTAATTTGATTCCAAAAGGATCACAAAGATTTTAGATAGTCTTGTTTTTTAAATATTTTCCATTATTTGTTATAATATTATGGGGGACACCAAAATGACAGATGATGTGATGGTTGATAAAGTCAAAAAAAAATTCAGCCTTAGTGGAGATGAGAGGAATGGCCTTGACCCACTTAGTGAAGTATTCAGTAGCAATAATGATGGAACATTGACATAGAGATGAATGAGGGTTAATCTCACTGATTAGATCCAAACCCATTAGGAGAAGGGATAGAAGTATTTGATGACTTGTAAGGCATAAATTAGAACATGAAGGAGGTTATAATGTTGTTGACATTTGATACAATTTTGAACATAATCATTATAGTCTTGATGAAGTGTTGGCCAATAGTGGTTTGAGTTAAAGGATACATTTGGAAACTATTTTACCATTAAAATTTCCACCATAAATCCCATCATAGAATTCCTTAATGGTGAAAGGTATCTCAGTACTAGTGAGGCATCCAAAGAGGAGACCATCAAAACCTTGCATGTAGAAAACTCCCCCTAGTATTTTGTAATGAGTGGCATGTTTCATGAAGGCACGTCTCCTATTATTAGAGAGGTCAAAAGGGGTTATAGAAAAGGAGAGGTAATCCATGAGTTACTTGTACCATAGGTCATTTGGGTTATGTTACATTGCCTATAAAAAATATGTTAGTTGATACATAGGAGGGTAATGTTAACCGATGTACAGTGACATAGATTTTTGAGGAAGAGGGTGAAGAGGGCATGTGTGAAGCAAGAGAGTCCATTGTGTCAACAAACTTGTTTGTAGATCAAGGAATAGTTTGCAAGAGGTAGGAGTTTAATGATTCCAATAGCATAACTACACGATGTTTATGTCATTACAAAATTTAATTTTTGTATAAGTAGGAACCATTAACCTGATTAACCACTAGCTGGGAGTAACCAAAAATGGTTATTGATTTGACACCTAAGAAAATAGCTATTTGAAGTCCTAAGATCAAAGCTTTATATTTATCCATATTGTTAGTACATTCAAAATCTAGTTTAAATGACAAAGGAATAGACTAACCATCAAGAGGGATGAGTATGACCCCTACACCCCCATCATGTTGACATTTAGACCCATCAAAGAACATCATCATTTGATAGGATATGTCATCAGTGGAGACCATTATGATAGATTCATCAGGGAATTCAAGGTTTGAAGGTTGGTTGTCAGGTAAAGGGATGGTAGCTAACTGGTCAACAATCATTTGCCCCTTGATAGAATTTTGTTGAATAAATTCCAAGTTAAATTCAATAAGGAACATGAGCCATCAAGGTACATGTTTGTTTTGATATGGCTTAGAATGAATGTATTTGAGGGGATTGGTATGGGTGATGATGTAGGTTTTGTGATTTAAGAGGTAATGATGAAGCTTTAAAGCTATAAAGACAAATGTGAGACAAAGATTTTTGATATGGGTATATCAAGTTTCATAATCAATAATTATGTGGCTTATGTAGTAAATCACTTGTTCTTGATGGTGATGATCCCAATGTGCAATCATAGCACCTAGAGAATGGTCTATTATAGAGATGTAAAGGTAGAAAGGTTGGTTTTCCTTAGGTGGAATAAGAATTGGTGGAGAAAAGAGATATCATTTGAGTGCATCAAAGGCTTCTTGGTAATCTATATTCCAATGGAAGGAGACATATTTTTTGAGGAGATGGTGAAAGGGTTGGCAATGATCCAACAACTGGGAGATGAAGTGGTGGATTGACTAAAGCTTGCCTTGCAGGCTTCAAATTTATTTGATATTAGTAGGTGGAGGCATTTCTATTATTTCTCAAACCTTATCAAGGTTGAATTCAATACCATAGAGAGAAATGATAAATCCTAAGAGCTTACCGAAAAGGACACCAAAGACACATTTCTTTGGGTTTGTCAAATGTTATATTAGAGGAGATGAGTGAATATGAATTTGAAAATCATCAAGTGATCTTGGTGAAGTTTAGACTTTGTGAGTAAGTCATCTATGTAGTCTTCCATAATTTTGTGTAGGAGATCGTGGAAGATGTAAGTCTTGGTGTGTTGGTAGGTGGCACCAATGTTCTTCAAACCAAAGGGCATGACCGAATAATAGAAAGTCCCCCATAGCTTGTGTTTTGGATAGGAGTGATCATTAGATATAAGAATCATCTGCACCCATGTATGTGAGAATAACATCATCATTTTGACATTAGATAGTCTTGATAGTGGAAGAGTCTTCATCAATCATTTCATGATGAATGAGAGGAAGGGACCTTGTTTCTCTACCTAGGTGATAGGTGAGGGGGCCCACATGGATGACATTTATTGAAAAAAATTAGGAGGTATAGATATTTTTGATTCAATAGGTGATGGTGGAGGAGAGGATGGAGAAGGAGAGACTAGCTCTTTGATAATTGGTATATAAGAAGCTTTGGTGAGTTTTGTTGGTTTGTCAAAACCCACTCCATGCCACCTTTTGGCATTTTCAATGGTTTTATTGGTGCAATATTCAACGGGTGTATAAACACCCTGATCATAATGACCCAAACCAAATATTTTCTAGGCACACCTATAAATATAGGTGTGAGAGAAGTTAGGCTTGCCTAGGAAAGATAAATCATAGGTAAATGGTTGTGGTGAAGAGGATGGATTATCGATATCGAGATCTTGATCAATTCCCCCATATGTGAAATGAGTTCAAAGGTTAGGGGGACCATACAAGATGACCATCCCAATATAGGGATCATAATTAGGGTGCATATGAAGCTTTCCATACTATTATGGATTATGTAACATGTCAAGTGTCAAAAAATGATATTATTCGAGTGATAGATGATTACAAGTTTCCTCCCTGGGGTCTTTATTAGGAATTTATGTTGTCAGTATCTATGTAGCTAAGGTAGTGAAGCTTGTGGAAGCTTTAGAAGTATAATGTCGAGGAGATGATGTCTTTAATGGAATGAGAACATAATTGGGGATATAAGTCATGTTGCATGTTTTGAAAGGAGGTGGGTCAATGGGAATAACATGCACTTGCCATTATGCTGAAACTTGATGTAGTGGTGCAAAGTAAAGGACACGCATGCCATAGCATGTATCTAAGGTCATCCAAGTAGTATGTTTTATTATAACTCTCCTTATAAAATGTAGAAGAGCTCAATAATTTGGTAGGGACCCATATGGATATGTAAGACAATAGTTACTACCATAGTAGATGTGGTGTCATTAAAGGAGTAGAGCATCATGTCAATTTGGGACATGTAATTATTGGGAACGGATAGTTGTTTGTAAGCATGGGTGGAGATAATATTAATACTATATCCTCCATCAATCATGAATCTTTTGGCATGAGTTTGATTAATATATGTGGTGATAAAAAAGGGAAAAATCCTAATCTTTAGGGTGTTGAAGTGGAATTTTTGAATCACTAAAAGAAATCAAGGAGATGGTGTTAAGAAATCTGACCAAAGCTGTAAGAGGCTAGGGATCATCAAGTTGTAACTCAATTAATTTCAAAGTACTAACATAGCTTGATGGTGTTGTGGTGAGTTTTGGATTAACTCATACAAAGACATTTTCATAGGGGTTTGATGAAGTTGTTTCACCATCGAGTTTTGAATAACTTTTGAAGATGTTGGTTTTGGGACACCCAAGATGGAAATATTGAGATTCAGAGGAGGAGTGTCTTTAGAGAATGAATGAGCCTAAGGGGTAGTGACCTTTTCCTTTCCTTTATCCTTTTGATATTGTGACCATGTGGCCACATTAACAGTGTTAATTTGAAAAATAGGTGAAGGAGGTGGTAAAGGGGGTATACCAACATCTTTGGGTTTGAATTTAGGTGGAACAGTATGAGGCATTGTGGATGCCATAGGTGGAATAAAAAGAAGGTTAATGGGAGTATCAACAAAGAGAGTGTCAATATCAAAGTGTTGCTTAATGACTACCATGAGAGATTTACAACTTTCAGTATCATGTCCAAGCAAACACTCATATAGACACACCTGTGTATAATTGAACCAAGATGGCTTCAGTCTAAAAGGGTTATAAGGCTTAATGGGAGGAAGAGTTATTATAGAATAGTGAAACAAATGGCATAGGAAAAAGATCTGAGAGCCTACAAGTGGGATAACACTTATTGTTTTAATAGGGGTGGAAACCTTCTTTGGTTTAAGAGTCATAGGGGTGATTTTGTGTGGTACCTTTTTATGTGGCAATGGAGCCACATGTTTTTCTAATACTTTCTTGGTGGTAGGTGTCATGGTGTCAAATGTAAAAGGCTTACTAGGTGGTAGAGGTACTAGTGGAGGTAACTTAGCCTTTGGTTTCACTTGGATAGGTGATACCCCAACTAAATTAGAGGGATGTGGTCCCAAAATTGAAGGTAAAGTTGAGGGTGGAAGAGGGAAGGATTGGAGAGATATAGGAAGCTTAACATTCTTTCTTATTTTAGGATTTGGAACTCCAACTTATGGTTAGTGATTCATATCTAATTTCACCTATGGATGAATTAGATTAGAGACTAAGTGAATGCCTACAGACCTGATTTGCTTTAATGTGGTAGATGCCTATGAGGCTGAGGGATCTGACATAAAAGGATGAGCTTTTGGTGATTTTGGTAAGGAACCTCTAACTTTGTCAAAGACCTTGGGGTAAAGGGTAGTAAGAGGATTGGTGGTAGAGGATGACACTTGTGTAAGATAATGAGTTTTAAGTCGATCCTAAAATGTTTCATGATTTAGCTTTGTGGAGTCAAGAAATTATAGATTGCCCACTAATCATGAGAAGGGTCTAGATGAAGTTGATGTAGGCCTTACAGTTGCTTCTTTAGAAGGCTTAGGTGATTGGGAAATAAGGAAATTGTTAGGCTCTACTACCTTGGGCCAAAGACAAGAAAGAGTTGCAACAGGGTCTTCTTCAACAAAGACGAGACAAGAGATATGGTCTTCCCTAGGTGGGGGAGAGGTAGGTGAAGAAGGCTCCTTAAGAGGGTAGAGCATAGGCATAATTTATCCCTCAACATGTGGGAAATGAATGGGTAAAGTATGATCTTCCATAGGTAAAAGAAGTGTTAAAATTGCTTTAATTGGAGTAGACATAATAAGCCTCTCATCTAATGTAGGAGTAGATAATAGTGGCTCCTTTAGGTGTGAAAGAGGAGTGGATGGGGTACTACCTTCCATCAATGGAAGAGAGGTAGGTGAAGAAGGTTCCTCATGGGGGTAGAGCATAGGTCTAATTGTTGTTCCCCTTAACATGCAGTTGAGGAATGGGTAAGGTGTGCTCCTTAAGTGGTAAGAGGATAGGTAAAATGAGTGCAAAAGGAAATAGAAATATAGGCTCATCTTGTGGTAAAAGGAGAGGTGAAGGAGGCCCTTCCTCATGTGGGAGTAGAATAAGTGAAGTAGGATCTTATACTTGAGGAGGAAGGATGGCCAAATCAAACTCCACCAATTGTGGGGGAGGAGTAGGTAAAATGGGTGCCTCCTATTGTGGAAGAGGTTAGATTGGAGGTAAAGGAAAGACCATATTGACTATATGGATATTATGATCACATGAGTTATCAATCATTATTTCAACATTATTTTGATTAGGTGAATGGCTAGGAAATTTTTATTTAAACACATCCATATTTTGATTAGCAAATGTATTATGGTTATCCAAGATGAGATCACCCCTATCAAGAATGTCTTAAACAATGTTCTTGAGTGTTTTGTAGTTATTAGAATTGTGGCCTTTGACTTGATGGTAGCCACAAAACTCATACTCTTTATACCAAGTAGGAATAGGATGGGAGGAATCAAATGATATAGAAGGATTGATTTGAGGAAGGGTTATGGCTCTCTATTTTAATAGGTTTTCAAAAATGGAAGTGTATGACTCCCCAATGGGAGTGTATCATCTTTGTTCATACTGTTGTTGGAATTGCTTAGTCAAATTTTGTGAGGTCAAAGAATTAGGTTAGTTTGTGGTTGTGGAAGAAGTTAATTTAATGACCATCATATTGGCAGAGATTTTAGAGTTTTGGTTAGAAGAAGGTTTAGAAGAAGAGTCATTTGATTTGGAATTGGTGTTATTACTATGCAACTTGACTCTGTCTTCATCTATAGCCCAGATCTCAAGTTTTTGCACCATTATAAAGGCTTCATCAAATGTGCAAAATGTTTGTACTTAGAGTATGGTTGAAATGTGCTTAGAACATGCCCTTGAGAAGAGCTCAATAAGCATAGGTTAGGGTAAAGAAAAGGAGAGTATATTTATTAAGCCTCTCTAGTGAGCAAAAAAATCTATGATAGACTCATCATCAAATTGTTTTATAAAATAAAGGTTTGTAAAGGAAACCTTTTTAGAAATGTTGATAGAGAAATGGTCTAAGAATAATTTTGGGAGTTGGGTAAATGAGAAAAGGGAGTGCTGAGTTATAGAGCTATACCAATCTAGGTCAGCTCTTGAAAGAAACATAAGGAAGGTGCAAAGTAGTAACGCATCATCATGCACTATTAAATAACAAGCATATCTAAATGCTCACAAATGTTGTTGTTGGTTCTCTTTACTTTGGAAGCAAGTAAATTTGAGGAGTTCCCATTGACTTGGATAAGGGAGAATAGGCATAGAAGGATGGATGGGATAATTACATATTTGATAATAAGATAACACATTCTTTGAACCCAATATAGATGTCTCTAGACTAGACATCTTGTCCATCAACATCCTAATGAGGTCTAGAGGGGGATTGGTTTAGGAGATACCCCTTAAGTTGTAGGGAGCCTGATAAGAGGTAGATGTAGTGTATGACATAGCTTAATATATAATTGTTGATGCAACATAAGGGTAGTGAGTCATAGGCTAGGGGGTGGAAATGAAAGGGATTTGTCCTATTGGGTTAGAGACAATGCTTTGGTTGAATGTTATTATTGTAGGTTGGGTTGTTGGCATGGTTATACTGGGTGAAGGGTGAGTTGTAACTCATGTAATTATAGGTGTAAGAGTATAAAGGATGGGTACTAAAAAATTATAAAATGGGGTTAGACTTGACTAAAATGCTTGTGGTTGTGAAGGTAGGGAAGTCACGATAGGGGTTAGGTGGGACTGGGTAGTTGGTGATGCTAAACTTTGGGCATTATTTATGGTTGGGTTACTTGTGAAAGCTATGGTTTGAGTAACCATCGGGAATATAGTGGAGATAGTTGAAACTAAAGTTTTTTCCATTAGAGAAGTTAGCATACCATATAGTGGGTCACATAAAGAATTATGGGTTTGGCTCATGGCAAGATAATGTTGAAGGGCTGCCACATTGTGATCAAGAAATCTAGAAAAATCTTGATCTCCCTTAAGCACAATAGGAATTTGGTTGGGGCTAGGAGTATGCTCTATATTTGAATTATGCTCTATGAAAGAATCAACAATAAGAGGGGAAGGTGGAAGTGGTTTCCAGCTTACATAATTGACAAGAATTTTGGTTTGGCTTCACGTCAATACCATGAAAGAAGTATAAACAGTCTTAGAATTCTATATTAGTGTTAGAGTGTGGAAAAATTAGGTTTGGGTGTAGGTATTTTGTTTTAGCTTTCTATTTTGAGCAAACTAAAAATAACCAAATTACACATTCATTTGCGTCAGTCACTTGATCGATGTTGGTAGGTTAAAGTTTTCCAATGCCGATGGATTTAATCAATGTCAATTACTATGGAGTCCTAAGAGATGAAAAATCTAATTTTTTAGAAACCTAGAGGCAAAATATAGGTAAAATAGAGGATGCAAGAGGTCTATATAAAGAGGATAAACATTTAGAAAACTTCATATAATAGGTTATACAACTTGAGTATTATGAATAGTGTTGATTTTGTAAATCAATGGAAAAATGTCCTTACCAACTCAAAAATATAGAAGGCAATAAAAATTAAAAAAAGAACATATAACCACTAATTATTAACTCCTAGAGATTAATTTTAGTCTCATGTTGGCTTATACCTTAATCAGATAGTGAGAGTAGAGTTTGGTTATCGAAGGTACTAGAAAATAATCTAGAGATGGTTTCATGTTAGTTTTGGTGCTCAAGAAGAAATTTATGTTAGACCAAGTATGTGGCTTATTATAGGGGCTTTCTCCTTGTACTTCATAGACTTAAAGCCAAGATAGGTGGCTTAGCTAGGATATACCTTCTGTCTAGAGTTTATTCTCTATCAGAGAATGGAGTGGGTTCTCCCTTTAGTGGTGAAATCCAAGTAGGATAGCCAGGTAGGGTAAAGTGATCCACTAGATGATGAAATCCTAATGGGCCTTATCTCAAGTAAGTTTAGATGTTTTATTTTATGACTATGATCTGTTAGTGTAACATAGGTGTACTACGATTCAATCATAATGCTTGTAATTAACTAGGTGAGCTAAATTTGTAGCAAGCAAACAATGAAGTGCAATGAATTTTAAGCCCAAATTTGAAGTGTTTTGATTCGAATGAAAAAATTGATTAAATAGGATAAGTGAATGAATTTCACTATCTTAATGTTCATGTAAGAAAGAGATAAAGAAGAGACTCTTTTTAACTTGCAAAAAAAAATTGATAAGTTTGATTTAGAGGAAAAAGAAAGAGAAGAGTGGCAAGGAAGAAGAAATTTCAATTTATTGCCTTTAAATACAAAATAAAATGTTAAATATTTCATTTTGAGGAAAAAGAGAGGGAGAAAGTTCAAGGAATGAAATTTTCACTATAATGCACCTATATGAATTCTTAAAATAAGCAATGAAACCAAGGAAAACTCTAGGGTCCCACTAGGCATGCCAGAAATGTTTCATTAAATTTTGAATCTATTTGATGTTTAGGGTGAAACAAAGATGAAGGGTAGGCATTAGAGATTAGAGAGAACCTATATTGGTAGTGCACCATATCTAGATGATGTTGAGCACTACTCTTTAGCTAGAGATAATTACCTATGAATAAGAAAGCACTACCACCAAAAATATTTGTTAGTAGATATATGGGTGGGTTGCCAAGCTACGCGCTTGTTCCTAGAAGTGTCAAACTTCCTTAAGGATGACAATACACTTTTTGAAACAAAATGGTAATAATGAAAAAATGAAATAGAGAGTTAGAGAGAGATATTTGTACCATTCTTACAATCTAAGTGTAGCAGAGAGTGACACAATGCAGTAATATGAGCTATTTTATGTTTTAGGAGGTTGTTTAGTTAGGATTTTAGAAGTTGGTGGAAATACACAATGAATGATGTTAGTTAAAGCTACTAATGTTGGTAAGGAGATATTACTGATGTTGATTATTTGACCAATGTTGATAGGGGTAGTAGGTTCTTAGAAGGTTATAGGATAATTTTTTCTAAGCTGGGAGGTAGACATTGGTCAAGTTTGTGAGGTTAGGAAGAGTCGTAAGGGAGTGAGTAAGACTCAAATGGGTCTAGACAAGGGGTTGGTATGTTTGAAGTAGAGGGAAATAGGTGGAGTTTTACAACTCCTTCATAGGGAGAGTCAAGACCTTCATAAAATGATAAATAGTATAACATAAAGTAATTGTAAAATGACTATTTAAAGGGATTATAAAACATAGAGAAATACTTAGCTAGTGAAATGGATGAACCATGAGTGCCAAATAGATGGATCTAATGAGGCATGTTGAAGCAATAAATGAATATAAAAGACAAACATGTACTATAAATTTATAATAATCCAAGCTTTGTATAGTATATCAATTATTAATTTGGACTAATTTGTGTAAAGTAATGGTAAGCCTAGATATAGAAAGTTTAATGCCAAAGCCTATATGTGAATGATGATTTTATTATTTATGTTGACCCAAATACTAGCTTAGAATTTTACTTAAGTAACTGACATCAATGATCCCATCGATGTTGACTGAGGTTTGATCGACATGGTGGCATGAGAATAGGTAAAAGGGATATTTTTAGCCTATTTTTTCTTCCTTCTCTTGCCAAGTGTGGTGTCCATTAGAACTTCATAGAAATGTGAGGTTAAGAAGACATAGTTAGTTAGGAATTTATGTCAGGAGTGAGAACAAGTCATGGGTAGTTAGGATCAGGGGACTAAATCTTGAGGTGACTCAAAGGGTAAGAATTAGTCTTAGTTTGAGGTGGCCAGATAAGGTTTCATAAGTTTTTTTTAACTAACTTAATTAAATATTTTTACATTAATTAAATGTGTGAGGGGTGAAAATATGGGTTAGGAAGGCTAATTATTAAAAGGGGAATGAGGGAGGTTTCAACATATAGAATTACGCATGTGTGTGACGTAAATTTTGTGTCTACATCTAGATCAAAGGTGTGAGATTGATCCAAAGTTGAGAGGACACGAGATTCAAGTATTCTGATCAAATGTTATTTGTGACCATTTGAATTCAACTATTTAAATGTAACATAGGAAAAAAATAGAGCTCTATATTTTTTCCATATACTTTGATATAATTAGAATTGCCTATATAAATTTGAAGTTCTAAAAGTGAGTACAATCAAAGATATTGTGCCTAGAAGTTGGTTGTGTTCATGTTTGTTTTACAAGTGACCCAAGAAAGATATTTGAGCTTATATGGATGTTTTTTTATGTCTCATGCTAAATTATCTATTAGAGTATGTTTTAGACTCCATGAGGATGATTTGTGTGGATTTTATAAGTATGATCAATCTATCTTGAGTATGAATAATGCTTACGAAGTTGATTGTATGTTTAGTAATGTTATTCCTGTGTATAAGGTCTCTATTTGAGTTGATTAAGTAGAAGAAAAGGTGATATAAGTTGAATGTGATCATTTGAGGATGTCTAAGGGGAAATAAGGAGTGGATGGATGTATCTGAAAGTAGTCTAGTGTTCTTTTTTTGTTTAAGGGTGTGTTAAATGGGTGTATAGGTCTTCATGAGACCTATAAGAGCTACAAGGGCCTTATGAAAAGGTATAACTGCTTAAAGGTGACCTATATATGCTATGGCTGATCTATGAAGATTGTATTGATTCCTATCTTCATGTGAGTTAAGGGCTAAGGCATGCCTAATAGCTGACCAAGGTAGTGATTATGAAGATTACTCTATAAATAGTGAAATCAAAGATGATGGTTTCTAGACTTATTTTTTAGAGACTTGGGAGAGATTAAAGAGAGGCTTGTGTGTGTGTTTTATGGAGATAAGGAGTGGTAGAGTGACCTAAGGATGAGTTGAAGAGCAGAATAGATTGAGTATTGTTTATATGACTTATTGGTCATAATTTTGTTGGTAGAATAGTGATTTTTTAGATTGAATGTGAGTGAAGGTGAAGAGTGATTACCAGATGTCCATCATCAGGTGTTTTTGACATCATTTTAGAGGTGGATGTGTTTATATTTGTTTTTATGGTATCTCAACATCTAAGGTGGTTGCATCCTCCTTGAAAGGTGAAACTTGCTAAAACATTTGGTTGTTGTAGCTTAGCTAGACAGGTGTGGCAGTACCTTATGGGATTGTAGTTCTTTGATCATTTATAGATGGTTTAAATTAGATCTTGTTATTATAGGATATTAGTCCAATTATAGGTTCTAGTGGGTTTTCTCCCCTAAGAGGGTTTCCCATGTATGTCAAGTGTTATGTGATTGATCTTGAATTGTCGTTATTGCTCATTAATATGAATTTTGTGTATGTCTCATGAATGCTTGTGGTAACTAATTAAGTGTTTGCAAAGATCATAATTGAAGTTATATTATTTGGGCTCACACCCTAGTGATTGTACCTCTAACATTATTTATGAGTGAAACGTAGTCTTCACATTGGAAAGCCATCGATGTATGATTTTTCAGCCTGGACATTTGCAAAAGACATGAGAAGATTTGTTAATAAGGTTATTTATAAAATCAATCATATTTATACTTATATGCTAAAAAGGTAATGTATAACACATTTTTTTAATGACACTATTTATGTCAATCTAAAAAAAATAGATTTTAATATTATATACTACATACTTCAATACTCATTTCATCCTACTTTGAAATTATCTCCTAAGAGATACCTTTAAAATATGCATAAGAGCATAATAGCCTGATAGAGAAAAATAGCTAACTAAATCGACATTAAACCATGTATTTTAATAGTATACACAATGATATTTAGAAATGGGGGTTTTGAGTAAAATCATGGAAAATGATTAGCCACTTATATTTTGGGATCATGTATGTTATTTGAACCTATATGGTGAATCCAAGAGTTTTAAGGCATCTTCAAATTTCTATCTATTCCACTAGTAATTACCTTCAAGGTATATCTTAGGTGATACTTATGTTATATATGTCATGATAATTAAATTTAAAGTATCTTTGAGGTGATATATATTTAGTGTTTTAGATCTTGTATATGTTACATAAACTACCTCTAAGGTATCTGTTGCATAATACCTGCTTAATTTTCTATATGTCACATTATTTATATCCAATGTATCTCTTAAACAATACATCCATATAGTTCTTTATTTTTGAAATAAAATATTCAAGATATCTCATAGGAGATACTTCCTTAGTGTATATGTTAAAAAAACCTCTAAGATATATCTTGGGTTATACCTTCTTGGTGTTCTAAATTATGCACAACACATAAAAGACCTCTAAGATATTTCCAAGATATGTCTGTCCTAATAATTTCCTCCAAGGCATTTACTAGGAAATATCTTCTTGGTGTTTTTTATATCACATACCACACAAAAGTCCTCAATGGTATATCCTATATAATAATTCCTCACTATTTTAATATGTTTAACAAATTGCCCTTAAGGTATCTTTCAGATGATAACATATATCATATATGTCTCATAATAAACCTCCATGGTATCTCTTGGGTGATACCTCCATCATGTTTAAAATGTCACAAATGTCAAAAAAGTTTCTCCAATGTATATCCTAGGTGATATCTTTTTAATTTTATGATGTTTCATATGTTTCACAAATTTACTCTAAGGTATATCCCAAGAGACACCTCTTTAGTGTTCTAAATATAAAATATGTCTTAAAAATTAGCTTTAATTTATCTCCCAAATTATACCTCTTTATTGTTATTTTCTATCTTAAGGTACCACCCAATGAATACCTTTAAAGGTATCTCTAAGTAAACACCAAAGATACCGTATCCATTGAAAACTATCACAAAGGAGACGCTTTGTTTATTTATTTTTTAAATCTTAAAACAAGCATAACTTCCTCACACAGACTTTATTTTGAGATTTTTTCTTGAAAGTGTGTATATTTTAAGCTAAGATGAAATTTAGCATCATGTTGAAGCTTGTATGATGTCTCACAGAGGTGATACCTTGTTGAAGTAAGGAGTGTAATATTGTCACAACACTAACTAGTCAAATACCTAATTTCATCATATATACTTAGTTTTGAGTGATTTGTGTTTGAAAGTGTGTGTTTTTAACAAGAATATAAATTTTTCATCATTTTTAACCTTGGGGGTGATCTTGCCTAGGTGACACCTAGTTAAGGTAGAGAGTGGTTTGTCACCATAATGATAACTTATCAAAGCTATAAATTCTTCATAAAAACTCCATTTTGAGTGATTTTTTTTGAAAGTGTGTATTTTTCAAATGATCCGAAAATGTAACAATAATAACCTCATATGTTTAATAATTTATTTTAAGGTATTTGCTAAGTGATACATATTTTTTTTAGATGAATAATATGTAACATTAATTACCTCATATTCATATATTAGGTGTTATATATATGATATATCCTATGATATTCATTGTTTGCATTTTATATGTGTCATATATTGATGAAATTTTATAGAAGATATATCCTAAGGGATACCTCATTATTGTTTTGGATGTCTTATATATTACAAAAATTACCTCCAAAGTATCTCTTAGGTGATACATCCTTAGTGTTCTATTTGTTATAGTAATTACATTCACGGTATTTCCATGATGATACTTCCTTAGTGTTATAAATGTTACAAAAACTACATCTAATGTATCTCCCAAGTGATATCTCTTTATATATCTAGATATTCATGTGTCACATAAATTAAATCTAAGGTATCCCATGCATGATATCTCCATTTTTTTTTATATGTCACAGTATATATCACCAACTTATCTCCCAATAAATTATCCCATAGTGTCTTATATTTTGGACAAATAATTTTCAATATATATCCTAAGTGATACATCATTATTTATGTAATGTTTCATATGTTAAAAAAATAAATTCCAAGGTATAACCAAGGTGATACCTTCTTGGTGTTTTGGTATATTTCACACACAAATCTTTCAAGGTTTCTCCTAGGTGATTACATCTTAATTTCATGTATGTCTTAATATTTATCTCTATGGTCATGATGAGAAAAGTATATTCTTATTTTTCTTCATATCACATATGTCACATAAAATACATCTATGGTATCTTCCATATAATACCTCTTTAGTGTTTTTATGTGTCAAACAAATTACCCTCAAGTTATCTCCTACATGATAACTCCATGTTATTGGTATCACATATTTCTCACAACTAACCTCCATTGTATGTCTAGGGTAATACCTCCTTCGTGTTTTATATTTTTTGAATGTCATAAAATTTACCTCCAAGTTATATCCTATGACATACCTATTTGCTCTTATAATTTCTCTTATGACTCACAAATTGCTTCCAGGGTATCTCCCATGTGATACCATCTTAATTTTTCAGACATGTTGCATGTGTTATACAAACTACCTCCAAGGTATATCCTAAGAAATAACTCATTATTTTTTTCTCTCCCCTGGTATCACCCAAAAGATACCTCTCAAGGTATATCTCAAGAGATAAAATAAAAGTTATGCCTATTTTTCATACCCCTACAATTTTCTAAAAATTCATACTCCTATCTACCATAGTGATGACCTAGTCATAAAATTAAAAAATGCAATTAGGGACCTAAGTTAATTGATAAAATTGCATTAAATTGAAGTGGTTATTGCAGAAATTTTAGTTTGAAAATAATATGTTCCCTATGGTTTATCATAATTTAAATGTTTTATATGGACTTGTTATAATGGTTTTCAGTTAATTTCATTCAAAATTTAGTTGCAAGTACATATGGATTTATCATGATGATGGAAAATATGAATAGTGACATTATATGAGTTGTGTCATAAGTGGAATTTGGTTTATTTAAAACCTAAACTATTATAATCTAAGGATTATTAAATTATCCCAAGTGGTTCTAATTTTCTAAATCTAAACACTATCTTATGGTTGATATTTATTATAAGGTGGTAGACCTACCATAAAGATTTCAAATGGTCATGGGGTAATTTTGAAGGTTAATTTGAATTAAACCTATACTGTTAAACTTGAGGCACAAAGGTTTTGAAATGACATAAGGTGATTGTTTTATTTGGAATGTCAATTTGAAATTAAACTATGTTTTATATTGTTCAATCTCGAGGCTTATGTTATTAGTGGTTTGCATGGCAAGTTGGTAGTTTAGGTTGGCAGCTAGGTGGCAAGTTGGCAAGTCAGTTTAATGTGAATTATGGTTGGATGTTTTGAGATCTATATAAAATCAAAGGTAGTTTAAAGGAATTAAATTCAAATTATACATTCCTAAAATTATGTGATTTAACTAGTGTTTTAGCTAAGGGTTTGGTTATGACTAAGTTTTAAGGCCTTTCTAAAAACGTTAGTAGTCAGATAATTACTTTCCTCAATTTGAGAAATCATAGCATGAATACATGTAGGCACAGACAATTAATACATGGGTTTAGTATACAAATAGCTTTATTTTTCATTTTGATGGTCATTTGGCAAAGCTCACTATGGAAGCTACACTCTACTGGGATAAGCTTGGGAGGTTGTAGACAAGCTAAAATAGGTACACCATTGTTGAGAAAGAATAGTTTTTAAAATAGGCAGTTGTAGTTTATCATTTTGACTAGTTTACATGGAGGAAACTATGGTTTTAATTTGTATGATATTATTTTTGATAAAATCTTTTGAGATAATTTTATCTGTTTAAGTTCTTTTGCATGCACGGAAGAAGGAAAGTTGAAACATTCTTGGAGTTTTAGTTTTCTTAGAAAATCAATTATTTTTCTGGGTTCTCATATCATTTTTTATGGTATGAGATATTGATGATAAAGTGGCTTTCATTGTTAATATAAATTTGCTCATCTTGGTTTTTGAAGTTAAATCTGGGAAATACTAAAGATTATCATTTAGATAAGAAATACTAAGAATTTTTGAATTATATTCTGAAAATGAATAATGGAGATTATTGTGAATATGTGATATTTGGCTTTAAAATTTTTAGTTTTTTATTTAGTTGGTTACATTGGAGATTTTTGGTCATATCAATTTTTATTATGAGTTATGATTACATAAATGCATGAAGTTTGGTAAAGTTTGAGCTCAAAATACTTATTTTTATGGAAATATGGTAGTTCAAAAGTGTTTTTGGGTATACTGTGAATAAACTTTGTTGAAAGATTTTGATAAATAAAATTTGTTTGCATGCAACATATTTTTTTTCTAAACTCATAATTTCCTCTCAAAGTTATCAAAAGCATTTTTTGGGTTTTTATTTTGAAGTCAAAAATTGAAAATAATGAGAAAATGGTTTTGGAAAGTTTGTGATAAGTTAGAAAGGATATAATGATGTCAAAAGTTTATATTTTGTGAAAGGATTCTGTTAAAATTATTTTTGATGATTTTGGATTCTTTGCTAGTTTGGGAAATACATGTAATTTATAATATTAAAATGGAACTTCTGTCAAAATTTTCTTTCAATGTTATGGATTTATTGTCAGTTGATAATAAATACGTGTGGTTTATAGTTTGAGAATATACATATATTTATATATATTGAGATGACATTTATACAATGAGAGCATAATGAAACAAACTATAGGTAGAGTATTTGAAAATAAAATTATGAGAATATAATTTCATTATTATGTTTTCCAATTTTGAACATTGTACATGATGTAGTCAGAATAGTTCGGTTGCAAACAATTAAAATTATTGATTTTTTCCTTTTATTGATATAGTTGGGAAATTTTATAAGTGATTGGAAGTTTGTAATATTGAAGTACAGTTGTTATTTTTAGTTCCATAGATAATGTAATCATTCTTTGAGTTTAGTCAAATGATAATCAAATTTTGAATATATATTTTGAATTATGTATGAAGTTGGGATAATGATATAGAAGTTGGTAGAGAAATAATTATAGAAATGTGAATCAAGAGGCACCTAATAGGTAGTTTTCAAGAGGAGGGTTTAGGGCTAGACAATTTGGCCCTAGATATGCCAGTATAGGAGCTCGAATGTCTATCCATTTTGATGCTACCGATTTTATATTTTAGAATATGTTGAATAGTTTAGCATTTAATCCTATAAATCATAAGGGCAATAGAGATTTTTATGATCATAGATTTGAATCTCGATTTCATTCACATAGTAACTCTTTCCATCAATTGTAAAATAATCCAACCAGCTTCCTATTCAATCACATAGTCAAAAAAGGGTCAATGATGTTAATGAACCAACATAACTAGCCAATGAGATAGTCCATGTAAATAATTTTGTGAATCTTGCCTTACCATATTGTTCTAGTGATCCTACACCATCTCATAAGATGCCTATTTTAGGTTACAAGAAGCTTAGTTTGAAAAAGAGACGTGTTGTCATACATCGAACCACTTCCAAAAAGCATTCAAATAGTTAAGATGAATCAGACACTCCAATAGAAATCAAAGTTATGAAGTGAGTTAAGTTGGAGGTAGATGATATTGAAAGTGATTCAAAAATAAATTTGGTTCAATTTATTGTAGTTGAAATGGAGTTTAATGAATGTTTTAATGAAAAGGGTGAACCAGTGATTGAAGTTCTATCTGATTCTAATGACTCTTGATCATCAAAAAGATGCATTTCATTTTAAAGTTGAACTTTAAGTTGATAAGACTTAACTATATTTCAGATTTTGATACTTTAATTATAATTTTTTTGGAAGTGCAATAGACTGTTTTTTTTTTTTATATATATATATATATATATATATATATATATATATATATATATATATATATATATATATATATAAGTATTTTGATTATATACATTATGGAATAATATAGATAAGTATATCATTAACTTTAAATTATCCTATTATTTATTGAAATTATGTTATTCTTATTACTATTAATTGATTAAAGGATCCCCACCCATTAGGAAATGCCCGATCTATTTTCAAATAATTGATCTTTTAAGACTTTTTTAGTCTTAAATAACTCTTAACTTATAACTATCATGTTAATTGACTTTTCAATCAATTAATTTAATTTAAAAAGTAACTAATTAAGGTTAGCTACAAATTCTTTTTCAACCAACTTGAAATTATAAAAGGAGATCAAGGATGTATTTGAAGAGGATGAACAACATAGGTATTAAAGACTTATACATTCTAAAGTCAATTATTTATCTCTCTCTTCTATGAAATTTCTCTGAGATAGCATGATTTTTGTAGATAGACCAATGGTACTTTCTCTAATAGTTGAGTATATTGATTAAATAACATAGGTATATCCAGTATTATATCATTTATAACAGATTATTTGAATATTGTCAAATTTAACATCTTTTGACGATTACGTTTTGTAGTTTTATGTGTAGAATTTAAATATTCAACCTGAATAATGATGAAAACTTCATTATTTATGACATTTTGTTGATTTTATTGATTGCAAAAGTTATCTTTTAAATATATTTTGTAAAGAGGATATTGGTTTCTCAAATAAAAATGATTTATTTTGCGAAGATAACTCTTTGTTGAGACTTGCATGTTTTATTTATATTGTATTTTATTTTGAGTTTGACTTATAATTTAATCTAAATTTAGTTTAGTTTCTAATTGTTTTAATTTTTATTTTCCTTTTAATTTAGTTTTCATTAACATTAATTTAATTTCTTAGAATTTTTTTGTTTTATTATGATTTCTTTCCTTATTTTGTTTTAGTTTAGTGTTAGTGTTAAGTTTAGTTAATTTTATATTAATTTTGTTTATGTTTTAGATTAGTTTATATTTGTTTCTTTTAGGTTTTCTTAATTAGTTTGTTGCCTTTTTGCTTAGTTGTTTGATGTTATTGTTTTGCATCTTTTCTTTGATTGTTGAGTTATGTTATTTGATCTATCAAATATTTTCTTATAAATTGATTTATTTTCTTATCTTTTATTTACCTTTGTACATCTTGCTTATTGTGTTGGTGTTTACTCAAAAGTTATAAAAACAAAGTAATATATTATTTTGAGAATAATCCTATTGAATCAGACTTATTATCTTCAAGAGAATGTCTTGTTCATAGTCCTTCTTTATTGGATATGATAGATTATATATTTATATCTAAACTAATTTATTATTTAATAAATATATTTTTAAATTATAATGGAATATGTTATATTCAATAGCCTATTTTTTATTTTCCAATATATTTAAAAAACCTCATACACCTTTAGGATCATAATTGAACCTTTAGAACCTTATTATTAGATTAGTACGATTCTAAATTAACCTTCACAATAGGTGAAATGGTTGATTAGTTGATCAAACATTTTTCATCTTCAACAAATTTGGTGACTCTGTTGGGGATAGCTTTCAAAAATATTATTTGTTTAAAGATATATTTTCTACTTGCTCATGCTACTTGGAGGATAACCTCTTATTATCTATCCTAGAATTGATATTACCAATGATTAAGTTGATGTTGATTTTAATTTAACTCATTATTCATGGTATAATAACCCTCATAATCTTAAACATGTCATACAAGTGATAAATGAAGAAGAAGAAATTATAGAATTTGAGATAGATTTGTACTCTAATATTACTCATGAAACTCAACAAAACATTTTAGATATAAATAGATGAATTTGAGAAGATAAATAAATAGTTTTAGCTGCTAGTTCTAGACTGAGAAATCATTTTATTTATAATTATTTTTGTTTGATGATTTAATTGTGTCCTCTAAACCTATAAATACAAATTTGCAATTAAAACAATCTAATCAGGTTCAAGAAAATCAACCAATTTAGGTTGAAGAAACTATTAAAGCTTCCAATGAGAGATCAAGCAGAATAGAGAATACATGATATGATTTGAGGTATACAAGATAATAGAGATTAGGATGATCTTATTGAAAATGAAACTGGTTCTGAAGGTGAAGTAAAACATAAAATAGCTTTAACTCCATGGATTTATATAAATCCACTTAACATTGGAAATCATCCAGGTAAGTTACCTTCCCTTAAAGGATTAAATATACCAATTTTTTTTGGAGCTTCTGGGGAGTATTGGGAAGATCATTTAGATGTATTTAAGTTAGTTTGTTCTACTCTTGGTATAAAAAGTAAATTTTTTTTCTTAATAATAAATGCTTAAACACCTAAAGGGAAAGGTTATCAAGATTTTATTAGTTTACCTACCAAAGCTATCAGCAGTTGGAAAAATATTGAAGATTGAGTAGAATTATCTTTTATAAAAGCTAAATAATATCTAGATCTAGTCAATGATCTTGTAAATTTTTCTCTTGATCCAAGTGAAACCATATACCATTTCATTACTAGATTTACTAAGTTGCATCAAAATATTCATCATGATCTTAGATCTTATAATAAAGTATCTAGATTTTACTTTTGTTTGAAGTATAAAATAGCCTTAGAGGATAGAGACATTATGGAATATGATGAAACTATAACATTTTACATTGAGTATAAAAATAAAATTAAATGTATTGAGTTTAAAGATAGGTTTTCTACAAGTCTAAATTTACATAATGTAAAATTTTTAAAAGCCATTCAAAGTCTAGGAAATGAACTGGTCATTGTTAAAAGACAATTGATTGATAAACCTTCTTTATCTAATAGAAGCATTGTTGAAATTAAAAATAAATAAGTTTCTCATTAATAAAATGTTGTGAATTGGATCATGATCTGGATTCATGTATTTATATTTATAAATTTAAAAAGTGTATTCAAGGAAAATAAATTACATCTGTTAATCTAATAGATAACATATGTGTACTTTTGATGATCCATCAAAAAATTAAGGTGCTTATGTTATTACTACTTAAAATAAAGATTATAATTATCACCAAAATAATAATACAACAAATAATGATTCTTATTCTAAAGATAAAGGTAAATTAAGTTAGAATAATTCTTCAAATAATTCATCTAATAATTCTTTTCAAAATATTCCTTTATCAACTGGTTATAATAATACTCAATATCATCCCTATAAGCCTAAGAATTTTTCTCAGATTTGACAATCTAATGATAAAGCTTATAATATAATTGATTATTTATCTACAATTAAAGCTATATTTTTATTATTATAAGGAGCTAGCCTTCCAAGACAACTTGATAAAATCAATGAAGCTATTAAAAATCCTAAAAATAATTTAGGCTTACAAGAAGAAGATAGTAATGACCAAACATCTACTTTTTCTCAAAATTATGATCCTCCTACATATTATATACTCTTCTTTATGTTTAAGTCAAAACTAATAATAAAATAATTCATAATTGTATATTAGATATAGGAGTTTCAAAGAATACAATGCCTAAATTTATTGTTGATCAAGAGGCTTCTATTATGAAACTGACAATAGGAAGTGTTGGTTCCCAATTGTACACCTCTCATGCTCAGTCTTGAAAACTCAAAATAAAATGGCAAAGAAAGATAAAAAACCCAATGATATGTCATTGTATCCAGGGAGGGTTTGGCATACAAAATTAATCAAACAAAGAAAATGATTTAGAGGCACCTACAAAGGGTATGGTCAGCTCCCTACTACTTATAGATCTACTTAAACCAAGGTGAGAGGACTTATGGGATAGCTTGCTCACATGAAAAGATTCTACAATTCAACCTCCATGGAGATTATTGGCACATGGAGACACAAATATGACTAGGGCACAAATAAACTTGCACACTCCACTTAGGAAGGGTTGTCACAAGGAATGCACAAATGCCTTAAATCACATACAAGCTATTGAAGATAGATATAAAGGTTCTTAAAAACTTCATCCTAAATAGTTATCAATATAAGGGCTGAATGGAAGATTCTAATGCTAAGATTTAAAACAAAAGATGAAAATAGATGTTATATAATCAAGATCTTATGCATTTACAAGTAAATAAAACTTATGATATGCAACAAGGATTGTATCACTTGTAGGATAGGATAATATAGTTTGTTAATTTTAAAGAGGAAGGGCATGGTGGTGTGCTAGTAGTTTTCAATTAGTAAGGGATATTACAACATTCGTGAGATCACTTATTATAAAGACATATCAAATACTCTAAGCGATCTAATGAGACATACCCAATGATCTTTGAAATATATAGAACATACATTGAAAATAAACTTTCAAATACTTTTCCCTATCAAATCCATAAACCTAGGGTACCCTAACAAGTTATTTAGAAACATATTCTAAAATAATGTAGAAAGGTATTTATAATTTAGATCTAAGCCCAAAATGACAACCAATAATGGTAATATAATAAGATATATAATCAATTAGAGTTACAAAACACATCACTGCACTTCATCAATAGGGTACAATAGAGAATCATAAGCATTTTCATCAACTTGAAAAGAGATACCATATACATCATTTTTTCAAAATGCTATTATGGGGACAAACATGGTGAGATTTATTCATGGTATACAAGGGAGACATAAGCATGATCTCAGAGCTTGCTAATGGCTATATATTTGCAACCACCTTAGCAAGGGAGAAAACACATTCACTCAACAATTGATCCCTAAATTTGCAAAACCTAAACTTAGAGAGAAACAAATATCAACAACAACCAACACAATGACCAATCCCTAAGTAGAGAACAAAACCCCCTATTTATACATTTTGCACTATTATTTCAAATTTAGGACTAGAGGTTGTAATTTATAAAATTACATAATAGCACTCCCAATTCCACCAAGATGCTCCCAACTAGAAAATATTCCTTGTCACACCTAAAATCTTCATCCATTTGTAAGAAAAATCATTGCTCTAACTACCTCTTCAAATAATGATGAATATTTTCAATAAACTCTTTAATTTCACGACTGGGGATGCCCTTTTACATGATCTGGAAGGTGACACTCTATGGTGGAGACCAAACAAACTTTGTCTTCATGTGTAACTACCTAAAGATGCCCTTAGCCACTTGATTGCATAGATGGAACCTTTTGGATAACTCTCCTTCCTCTTTTTCACATCATGGAACAACCTGCTCTTGCAATGATGTCTACATTAGAATGCTCGAGTTATGGTAGAGGTAGAAAGTGATCTGTGACCATCATTTAAAATATGATATGGAATGGCCCACAAACCTTCTTTTATGTTGTGATTCTTTCTCATCCAAGAAGGAACCATAAATTTTAGCTCCTAGGCTAAATTTTTCCACATATTAACACGTGGCATTCCACATCAAATCCAACTAGGCACTTTTGGGACTTAAAAGTGACTAAGCTACTTAACTAGCTCTAATCTAAACACATGTCACTCTTGCATTTACTTTAAGCTCTATTGAAATGTCTGCCTTCCTATGTGGCAATGCCATATCACTCTATTTATTAACTTGAAATTTTATCATTACCCCTAGAACACATGTTAATATGTCATTGGGTTTAGATATTTAAAATGTTAGGTTGTGGAGCTAAAAGCTTCAACTTGTTGCAGACATGGAGAGGATGCTGAAGTTCTAGAAGTACCGGCATCAGTAGTATGACCGATGTCGGTCGTGATGAATGCAGAAGGCAAATGGCATCAACAGGGAGTTGGCCGACATCGGTCAGCACCAATTAGATAGGGACCGATGTCGGTCACCTGTGTGTTCCAAAACTATTCATTGAATGAATAGTTAGTTTGTTAAACTGAGTGTTTGCATGTAAAGGCTATTTCAAGTCTTGAGCTGCATGGATAATTATAGTAAACTAAGAGTCTAAGTTATTTTTTAAGTCTGGGATCTATTTATAGACCCATTAGCATGTATTGTAATGATGAGCTAAAAAGGAAGGCAAGGAAGATCCTTCCATTGTAAGATCATTGAGTTGCAGGTTGTTACAAGCTCATAGGAGATCTACATGTGTAAGTATGGTCTGTTGAATTATAGGTTGCAAGTTCATGGGAGATCTACTTGATGTACTTTAGAGTGCTTGGTACTGGCAGGGTTATTACTGACTGGTTGGAGAGGTGAAAACCAATTTTGTGTGTGAGTTGTGTGTTGGGACCATTTTTGGTAGGAGAATGTTTTGAAGAAGAATTACTGTACACTTGAGGTGTGGCAAGCCTCTATAAGGTGGAAGAGTGTGGCGTCTCTTTATTGTATTCTTTTCTGTATGAGTATGAATACAAGATAGTGTATTGTCTCTCATATTCTATGCTATGTGTGAATTCTAGTTACTTGTACTTTTGGTATAATTTCTGCATGTTTAATTGCTTGTATTTGGTAATCATATTGTGCTCTTTTTGAGGAGCAAGATCCTAACAAGTGGGATCAAAATAGGTGTGTTGTTCTTGGATTCCCCAACAACTGGTATCAAAGCTTTTGGTTTGGATACTAATAGGTTGTATTAGATCTAGTTAGTGTGTGTTGATTACAGGTTACTCACAGGGGTTTCTATTTGAGTGGGAGTAGAGCAATGTCAAAAGACAGTAAGCTACAAATAGAGAGAAGTTGAATGGCAAGAACTATCAATTATGGAGGATGAATATTGAAGATTATCTATATAAAAAATATTTGTACTTACCGTTGGGTGGGGTTGATTGCAAGCCCTGGGATATGAAGGATGAAGAATGGGAGGTTCTTGATCGGAAGGCTCTGGGATCTATAAGGTTGAGTCTTTCATCATCTGTGATTTCCAACTTATCACATGCGAAGACAATGGTAGAGTTTATGGAATCTTTGGCAAGTTTATATGAAAAACCCTTAGCTTCGAATAAGGTATTTCTTATGAAGCAATTATTTAATTTGCAAATGTTGGAAGGTGGATCTGTACATAGTCATCTTAGTGATTTCCATGGTTTGGTAAACCAGTTAAATTCAATCAATATTGTTTTTGATGATGAAATTAAGGCTCTCTTAATCTTGTGTTCAGTACCTAAAATTTGGGAGAGTTTGGTAATGGCAGTTAGTAATACTGCATCTACTTTAAAAATCTTAAAAGTGGATGATATTGTGAGTGTAATCTTGAATGAAGAGATACGTAGGAAAAGCACAAGTGAATCATCAAGAAATGCTTTGAGTGTGGAAAGTAGGGGAAGGCAAAGAGAGAAGATCGAGCGTGGGAGATCAAGGTCAAAGATAGGCAGGAGATCCAAGTCTAGGTATGGCAGAATAACCTGCTGGAAATGTGGAAAGCAAGGGCACTTAAAGAGAGATTGCAAGTCAGGTGAAGATCAGCATGAAGGACATGAAGAAGAAGCAGATGTTGTGGATTATGTTGCACAGGATGCTCTGGTATGTTCTTTAGATAAAGTAGAATCTTGGGTTTTAGATTCTGGTGCCTCTTTTCATGCATCCCCAAATAGGGAATTTTTTCATGAGTATGTCCAGGGAGACTTTGGAGAAATTTGTTTAAGGGATGGTACGCCTTGTCAGATGGTTGGCAAAGGGAAAGTGAAGCTGAAATTATAGACAGGTAACACATGGGTGTTGAAGGAGGTCATGCATGTCCCAGTTCTAGAGCGGAATTTGATTTCTATAAGAAGTTTGGGTGATGAGGGTTGCACATTAACTCTCACAGTGGACTCTTGGAAGGTTACCAAGGGTGCACTTGTTGTAGCAAGAGGTAAGAAAGTAGGTACGCTTTATCTATCTACTTGTATTATTGATTCTCTTTCTGGGTTATCTACTTCAGCTGTAGATTCAAAGATGTGGCTTAATAGGCTTGGTCACGTGAATAAGAAGGAGATGCATGTTCTTGATTCAAAGGGTATGCTTTCGAATTTGAAAAGCATGAATCAAGATTTCTGTATGCAGAAGAAGAAGGTAACATTTCTTGAGGAATCCGATGTTCGTGACAAGAGCAGGAAAGCCTTGGTTTTCAAGGAGAAGGTGACAGATAGGTATCAGTCAAAGGGGCTAAGGAATTCTAAGTAGAGCAAGGGTGATTTGGACAAGGGTTTGATCCAAAAGGATCTCTCGGGTAGAAGTCAGTTCTCACAAGAAAAACACGGAGACTGACCTCAGCTAGAAAACCAGTGTTGGCATCCAGACAGGGACCGATGTTGGTTATGTGCAAACCAATGTTGGTGACTTAGGGACAGATAAACACCAGTGTTGATTAGGGGGAACTGACATCGGTGATGAGGCAGTCGCAGGGAACCGACATCGGTCAGGTGCAGACTGAGATGTGACCAACATCGGTCACTGAGATGGATTTTGGGTGGACAACAAGCTATCAAGGATTCTCAAGCGCCCATATGGAGGACTTAAAGGGTATGTAAACCTCAAATTCATCATTTCCCTTCTTTACACTACTTGTTGCTCACTTATGGTAAAGAACCAGGAAGTTGTTAAAGAAGCAGAGCAGGTAGATCCAAAAAATAGTGGGAGCTTGGCATGGATGAAGGATGTGATTCCTTGGAGGAGAACTAAATAGGAGCTTTTGGGTGGAGTTACCAGCTGGAAGTAAGCACTGAGAGACGAATGGATGTTCAGGATGAAGAAGAGTGGAAATGGACATGTAAGATAGAAGGCCAAGGTATATGGTCTTGAGTAAGCTGCAGGACAATGGAGGTTTGATCATTGTGTTTCTCTTTACCAGGTTGGATAATATTAGCTACAGTATCCTATTACTGTATGATGTGCTTGTTGCAGGGTTACATATACATGGAGTTGTTGAACTAAAGGTAAAGCTAGTTCAGAGGTGTGTCATGAGGAATCTGGGAGCAACAAGATTCTTTGGCATGAGTGTGTTCTAGGGACATGGAAGGTAATATGTTGACTTTGTTTCAGGATGATTGTGTGAGACCGGTTAGCACGCCGATGGTTGGACAGTTCATAGAATAGTGTCTTAATTCACATAATGAGGTTAAGTGCATGGTATGTACTAGACTTGAGTCTTCCCAAGCAGTGGGAGTTGTCATAAAGTTAGGAGCCAATCCAGGAAAGAAGCATTGGAGGGCAGTTCAGTGGATTCTTAGAGGGACCAGCAGTAGGTGCACATGCTATGCAGTGTCAAGTTATTTTCTACATGGGTTTGTAGAGGTGGATGTGGCAGGTGATTTAGATGATAGAGTTGCACCACAATTTTTGTGGTGGTTGGTCTTCAAGAGTGATCTTGAAGAGGGAACAAACTAGATGATGTACAGGTACAGGTATAGTTGCAGTTGTTTATCTCCAAGTGGGAGATTGTTAGGTTGTGGAGCTAAAAGCTTCAACTTGTTATAGACATGGAGAGGATGCTAAAGTTCCATAAGTACTAGCATCGGTAGTATGACTGATGTTAGTCATGATGAATGCAAAAGGCAAATGGCATCGGCAAGGAGTTAGCTGACGTCGGTCAACACCTGTTAGACAGGGACTGACGTCGATCGCTTGTGTGTTCCAGAACTATTCGTTGCACGAACAGTTAGTTTGTTGAACTGAGTTTTTGCATCTAAAGGCTATTTTGATTCTTGAGCTACGTGGATAATTATAGTAAACTAAGAGTCTAAGTTATTGTTTAAGTCTGGGATCTATTTATAGACCCATTGGCATGTATTGTAATGATGAGTTGAAAAGGAAGGCAAGGAAGATCCTTCCATTGTAAGATCATTGAGTTGCAGGTTGTTGCAAGATCATAGGAGATCTACATGTGTAAGTATGGTCTGTTGAATTGCAAGTTGCAGGTTGCAGGTTCATGGGAGATCTACTTGATGTACTTTAGAGTGCTTGGTATTGGCAGGGTTATTACTGACTGGTTGGAGAGGTGAACACCAATTCTGTGTGTGAGTTGTGTGTTGGGACCATTTTTGGTAGGAGAATGTTTTGAAGAAGAATTATTGTACACTTGAGGTGTGGCAAGCCTCTATAAGGTGGAAGAGCATGGCGTCTCTTTATTGTATTCTTTTCTGTACGAGTATTAATACAAGATAGTGTATTGTCTCTCATATTCTATGCTATGTGTGAATTCTAGTTACTTGTACTTTTGGTATAATTTCCACATGTTTAATTGCTTGTATTTGGTAATCATATTGTGCTCTTTTTGAGGAGCAAGATCCTAACAAGTGGGATTAGAACATGTGTGTTGTTCTTGGATTCCCCAACATAAAAAGCCCACTTAGGACTAGCACTACCAGATCCTTGTCTTCATGATGAATGGGAGTGTGCCACTTGGTACCTATCAAGCTCTCAGCGTCCTTTTAGCATTATATTTTATTGTAAGCCATTATATCTCCATTAATACCATCAATATCATGCCACTTAGAGAATCTATAGGCTTTATATGCTCTACATAGTCAATCTTTATCAGGCTAGTGCCATTTCACCACATGGTAGCTTCTTATTTGGCCTGAGTTCTTTGAAAAGTCCAAACTTACCTCACACCATTGGATTATCCTTGCATAAATCACCATAAACCATTGATCTAGATCTGAAGGATCAAATGCCATTAGTTGTCTTGCAATATTTCTTATGGTTGTGACACTTATCACTACGGTGTTTGTCTCAACTTTGTTGAAAAGTTCAAATCAATCTCGCACCATCAAATTTTGTTGGGAAAGTAAATGCAATACATCAAATCATGATCTAAGGGGTATAATTCAATTTGATATTATCTATACTTGGCCCTAAGGTCATTCTACTTAGTAGTCCCATAGGCCTTCTATGGATAGTATCAATTACTTGGATGCTATCACACCATGTAGAATCACTTCACTAGATCTTTATCCCCATTAAATTGTTAATGGTTCACTCACACCATTAGATCCTCAAAATATGCTTGGGATTTAATTCATTGAAATTTCCACCTTTGATCATGCACCATTGATCCTATTTGTATGGATTAAGTATAAACCATTGATTTCCATCCATAGGGCTCAGTCCTTTACTCCATGTTATATTGGATCTCCAATAGGGATTTCACAATGGTGACACTTGTCACTTTCATGCTTGTCTTGTGGATTTATTAAAAAATTGACCTTCTATGTATCATTGATCAAGATCTATACACTTTACAATATACTATCCATCAATAGGAACATGTTTAATCTTTAAATCATGACCTATGAGCTTGACACTTGGATCATCCATGCTCATCCCAAGTCCCTTTGACTATTCAACCTTAATCACACACCATCATATCAATTTGCTATGTGTTAATGTCTACCATTAGATTGTGATTTGTAAGATCAACTATGATTGGCTTGAATTTAACATAATAAACAATTGAGTCATAGCCTAAGACATAAAGTACTTAGTATAAAAATACTTAGCCTAAAGTTTTGGGACATTAATAAATATGATGTAGACTTTAGGACTTCGAGCTCAGTTTACAACAAAGGGACTCAACATTATTTAGACCATGTTAATAAACAAAAGTGACCAAGCATTAGCAGATATAAAAGGGACCCAATATGGATTTTTAGACTAAGGTTCAGTCAAGTCAATAAACATGGCCAAACCTTAGTATAAAAATTAGACTAAGTCCATGCATATTTAAAATGTTCCTAGTTAAATTGCTCCTACCAATTTGAATTTTAAACAAAGTACCTAGGCTAGGGCAATTGGAACAAGGGTTTTAAGGTGCTCAAACATGAATTCAACTTGACCTCTAATGAACACTTGAAAAAATGAATTAGATAAATAAATTAGGCATCTATGTTTAACAAGGGCTTAATTTATTTAATGTAGTTTTGGGCACTAACACTAGCTCTCACCTAAGGATGTACACCCCCTGTGGGTGTGTAAAAAACCCCCAAAATGTAAGACCCAATGTTAATCCATTAGGTCATGGAGTCAAGACTTAACAATTTCATTAATAGAGACCCATGAAGGTTTTACAAAATAAGGCATACTAATAAAAATAGATTAGGAAGATCTAAAAATAAACACACAAAAGGAACTATACAAACAAGGCCCAAAACAAAGGGGAAATAGACTCAATACACTATACATTATAAAATAATGTACATATTTATAGACTCAATCAAGGAAGTGTTTTAAATGTCTACCATTGATTATAATCTCTATTATTTCACCATCCAAGTCTCTTCGGAAAAATGTGTGTTCCCTAATCTGATAGTCAATGGAATAAGGACCATACACAAGGCATCAAACTTTTCGTGCTTGCCTTTCTCTTCATGTATATTGTGCCAAAGTAGAACCAAATCACCTACTTATAAGGTTCTCAGAGTGACCTTCCTATCATATATATTTTTTAGATTTTATTTGAACTTGAGGTGCCTTTCATGAGCTTGTCTTTTGATTTCATCAAGCTTAATAATTTGGTTCATCCTACTCTCATAGTGGTTGATTTTCTCATCATCTTCTAGTTACTACATGAGCTGATAGGTTGAAAACTATAAATTCATAGGTAAAATTGATTGAGATCCATAGATAAAATCAAAAGGGTTTTTGACTATAGATATCTTAGGCATGATCATGTCAACCCAAAAAGTAAACTTCATATGTTCACCCCACTTCTTCTTATGTGCTTCTAATGTTTATCTAATGATTTTGAGAAAGTTCTTGTTATTATATTATGCTTGCATATTCCCCTAAGGGTTGTGATTGAAATCATAGGTCAATTTAATCCCATACTCTTTTCATAATGACACTAAAGGTTTAGTTTTGAAACTCATGGCATTATCAACAATAACTTTGATAGGCAAACCAAATATACAAATAATCTAATTTAGTAAAATTTCCATAACCACCTGGTGTGTAGCCTTCTTTGTAGGGACCACTTCAACACATTTTTTGAAGTAGTCAGTTGTAACTAGTATCTATTTATGTTCAACACTTGATGAATCAATAATTTCTTAAATGAAATCCATTCTCCATTGTCTAAATTGGCCTTCAATCATCATAGGCTACAAGGGAAGAGAACTAGAAGATTTCACTCTCCTAGTAAAGCATTGACATTTCTCACACTTTATGACTTTCTGATAAACATATTTGAATAATTATGACAACCAATATCCATCTTTATAATTTTATGAGCTATAACTTTAGGTGCAAAATGGCCACCACATAGTCCACTATGGAATTCTTCAATCAAGTTAGCAGTTTGTTCCTCTACCATGCATCTTAGGAGAACACCATTCAGATTATTCCATACAAATCCATTTTAAATCAAGAGGTGATTTTGGGAAACAAGCTTAATATTATTCCTTTTATTCTTGTCTAAGTCAAGGAAATAACTTAGATTTTACAAGTACTAGGCAATGTCTTTATACCATAGAGATATGTCAAATTGACTCAATAAATCATCAATATTGAAAATAGTAGTGTTTACCTTGATGGCTTGAAAATTGGTCCCAACCATGAGATTGGATAGACCCATCTTGGGGGTTTGAATATCCATGTTATACTCTTGCAACTTATTGAGCCACCTATATCTCTTGCTAGATACTTCAGTCTGAGTCAAACTATCCTTCACCATGGTATGTAGGTTATAAGAAATAATCTTTGAACTTAGAATATAAGGCTTGAACATCTTGGTATCCTTCAAGAGGGTGAAGGATTGTTTTTCTATGATGGTGTAATTTAGTTAAGCACCTTACATAGCTTTGCTAAAGAAAGGTATTGGATTCTCATGAACATCTTCATTATTTTGCAATAAGACAACAACAATAGTGTTATATGATGTAAAATAGAAAATCTAAAATGGCTTAGTGTAATCAGGGCTAGCCAAAATAGGGGTAGAATTTAAACCTCCTTTGATGTCATTGAATGCTTGCATGACCTTTTCCTCCCACTTGATGGTCTGATCCTTATTTAGAATGGAATTAATAGGTAGAGTGATCTCTACAAAGTTGGACATAAACCTCCTTATGAAATTAATTTGTATAAAGGACTATATTCCCTTTTTGGACTATAAGATGGGCACTTTATCAATCACTTCTACCCTTCGAGGGCCAATCATGACACCATATTTAGACACTATATGTCCCAACAACTTGACCTTTCTTACTTTGAAGTGACATTTATTTGGATTGAACAAAATGCCAAACTCCCTACATCTGATCAACAATTTCTCTATATACTCCAAATGTTCTCCTCTGGTCTTAGAGTACACAGTAACATCATCCTAATGCATAAATATAAATTTATTAATCATCTCTATAAAAACAACATTCATAGCTCATTGAAATGTTACACTTGCATTCATTAACCCAAAAGGTATCCTCATATATACATGCATTCCCCAAGGCATTGAAAATGTGATCTTGGGTCTCTCAGATTCCTTCACCATAACTTGGTTATATCTTGAGAACCCATCTAAAGTGGACAACATATATGATCCTATAACACTTTGCATTAGGTTGTTCATATTGGATAGGGGACAATTATCTCTTAAAGAATCTTTATTCAAATATCAAAAATACACACACAAGTAGATGTCACCATTTTTATTTCTCACAAGGATTAAATTTTCAAACCATGATGAATACCTAATGGACTGAATGATATCGCCATCCCTTATCTTCTTTAATTCATCCTACATCTCAGTGGTCATAATGGGGTTAATAGGTCTCTATTTCTACCTAAAAAGCTTGCTATCAGATTACAATGGAATGACATGTTGGAACAAGTCTTCCCTATACAATTTTAACTTAGAATAAGACCATGCTAAACAATCCTGGTACTTTTAAGTAACTGCATGTAAACTTTCTTCTCAACTATACTTAGGGGAGTACCCATCCAAACCTTCCTTGGATTCTCACGAGAAACCAAATTACACTTAGTCACATCCTTTGAAATAAATGAGTCTCAAGTCTTGATTCTATCCACTCCAAAATATTCTTCTAAACTTACTAATCCTCTATGAAACATGTTTGTCCTCAACTGAATAATGTCCTTCCCAAAAAAGGTTTCTTTTCCATCACAAACTTGAACCATAAATTTCAAGTCTATGAGTTGATCAAGAAACTCAACTTCAAAATTTAGAAACCTCTTAACTTTTTAATCATCATCAAATACCTACTAGTGTTGAACATTGTCTAGTATTGAAGGCCTAATAAACACCTCCACTTGATATTGACAATAAGGGCTTATATTTTCAATGTAAAATTGATCACCTAACCTTACAAGTGTATCAACTTCTTCATTGAAACTCTATCCTGATAACAAAGATTGAATGCATCAAAGAATTCAAGTAAATCCCAGATAGCATTATGATAATGTTTCAACCTTTTATTTTTGGTGGCATAAGCATTACAGACCTACTTTACCACTAGATCTAAATCACCCTTGGTAATTAAAATTTTAATTCCATGTTCATGGGTAGTCGATAAACGTATTATTAGTGCATTCAAAGGACAACTAAAAAGAAAACTTGAAACACCTACCATTGGGGGCATATAATACAACCCCTATTCCATTTCCAAGATTAGAGTAAGCCCCATTAGAGCACACATTCCAAACTGTACCTTCACTATTAGGTTCAACATCAATAGTAGCAAGCTATTCATTAGTGTCAATATTCCCCACAAAGATGCCCAGATCAGCATTTATGTACAACACTTCATTTAGAGCATGCTTCAGATCTTTAATGACATGCAACATCTTTGGATCTCTATAAATTTTGACCATATTACCCTCCAATGGAATGGTAGCATAAGACAAGTTCATCTGTACACTTCCACCCATGCTATCAACCCATTTTTGTGACAAAAATATCACCCACATAGGTGGGTAGTCTAAAACTACCATGTCCATAATCAAATACTTACTTAGATGCACTACCAATTATACTACCAACCCCTTGACTTGTTCAACAACTAGATCTTCTCATGAGTCCATGGCATAACACTTGCCAAAGGCTGATTTAATCTTCACCTCGAGCTCATTTAGGATACCCAAGGGCATCACATTGCAAGTATCACGAGAATCAAACATAAAGTTGTGAACAATTAGACCATTGATCAAGAGAGTTGTATAAAATGGGTCCATGTTCAATTATCTTTCTACCAAGGCAATCCCCAAATACACTTTCAAAGTTGGTTCAAGAACTTCTTCTGATTGTTCGTCTTCCTCTAGGGGTGTTTGGGGTAAATCAATCTCATTTATAGTTGATTTCTCACCAAATTCCAAGTATTAATATTCCCTCTTCCTATGTTTAGGTATTCTTAATAATTCAACAAATGGCACAGTGATTTTTAGTTGGCTCAACACTTGGGCCATATCACATATACTATAATGAGGAGGAAGAGTATTTGGTGGAAAGATAACAACACCTTTAACCAGAATGTAATTACTTAAGATCTGAAGTAGAGTAGGCTAGGATGGATTTGCATACTTAATAATAGACTTAAAAGGTGGATTTTGTTTAACATCATTCACACCCTTAGGAATACTAGATAACACAGGTACTTTATTTTTAGTGAGAGCAACTCTAGGCTTAACAACTTTAGAAATTGGTACAAGTTTGGAATTATTATTAACTACTATAGTTTTCTTAGCTTCTTTACTTATATCCCCTAACCTTGGATTTGTAGGGATAGTGTCTTGAGGAGTATCACCTAGTTGCCTACTTCTCAAGTAGTATTCCTTCTCTTGGGAAACTACTACATTAATTAGTAATTCTCTATTGTCAACTGGCATAATTCCTCCATCATACTTCTTAATCACCATTGATCTTAAAAAATCAAAATCATGAATGGGTAATTCATACACTTGTTCCATATTAACATCACAATAAAATTCAAAAGTTTGGATGCATACCTTTTGTACTTCACTCCAAAACTGATAAAGAGTGATATCACTTAACAATTCTATGAAGGCAAACATCTTGCTTCAGGGACTCTAAAAATTAAACATCATAATCTCATCATCGGATGATATAGACTTATATTCATCCATATATTCATCAATAATTTCTATTATATCATATGGAGGATGTGGAAGGAAGCACTTGTCACACTAGTTATTATTAATGTCACAACTTATCACATTCACCTTGGCATTTAATGGATCAAGCACTTTTTCCTAGCTCCTCTATTCTAATTTTTTTCTATTTTTTCATCTCATATAGGCCTCTTCCCTCTTCATTATCTCGATGGTGGAAAGCAATCCTTCCTTGTGCTTGATTTGGATTTGGATCCCTCTTTTAACTAGTAGACACATGATGGATCCCATTTTTAGCTCTAGCTAACTTGTATGACATTTCTTTAAAAGTAGAGGCCAAAATTTTAATAGTCTCCTCAAGGTTGGTTGTCTTTGTGGACTATGTTTTTTCTAGATTGACCAACTTTACATCATCCCACTTGTTCATGGGATTTCCCATAGCCTTTATGATATTTTTAATTTGGATAGCCATATTGAATGCCAATCATAGGTTCATGGGAGCCTTGTCCCTTAAGTAGTATACAACCTTCTTATCAAAGGCATCATAATACTTTATCAATCATGTTGTATCATTGGGCCTAATGTTTTTAGGTAGTTTCATCATAGTTTTTTTGAATAGTGTATTGAATTCATAAACACACTCATTGGGGTTCTTCTTGATGTTTTCAAATTTAGCAAAAATGAATCTCAAATCAATTCTATCACCAGATTAAATTCTAAACACATTCTTCATCTCTTCCAATGAATTAATACACCCATGGGGAAGAGAGTTGAACCACTCATAAAAATATTCTTCTAGTGTATGCACAAATAAATTAATGCACACATCCTAATTCTCAACCTCATAATCTTCAATGATATTGTGAAAAGCCTTCAAATGTTAATTACTGCTCATTGCATTATTTCCTTGGAACTTTAGAAGGTGGTTCTTTACTTTATTTGGATAACCTTCCATGTCCTCAAAATTGATAGGTTTGAATCTATAAATGTAGAATACAAGATGTTCATTCTCATCTTGGTCCCTATGCCTCATGATTGGTTCAATGGGAGGTTCAAGAACCAATGACAAAGGTATGCATGGGGTAAATGAGGTGGACTTTGTGGTTCACACTTGGGAGGGGATTCATCTAGTTGAGAAGGAGCTATATAATAAATTGGAATACAAGTTTTAGAGTTGCTAGAAGAGCTATGATAGTCCTCAACAATATGGATCTCAATAAAATGTTCAAGATTATCAAAATCTTGAGAATCCAAACAATTTTTTATAGCTGCATTATGCTCTTCAATGGGACTCCAAACTTGTCTCCTTCATCTTTGATGCAAACTTAGGGGTGGGAAAATTTGTTTGGATGAGTCACCTTTCAAGGATGATCTCAATCCTTACAGCTTTGTAAATAATAAAATACTCAAATATGAAGGTTAACAAATATATTCAAACTAGGCACTGGTCTTCTTTAAAACCAAATGATAAGATTGGAGTTGCCACTAGAATCAAACTTCTAGAATATAATAGTTGACAAACTGTTATGATACATACTAAACTTGATAAATCTTAATGAGATGGAAATCAAAGACACTAAAATTTCCATAATTATGTTCAAAAAGGGAAAGGCACCTTCTAACATGGAATATTAATAGTTCCTAAATATAACCATCAGCTCTAGCTTTTTATAAGAGTCCCCAAAAACACAAGTAACTTGGACTTCAATAAAATCCCCAAAAATGGTACCAAAATCATGGTGACATTGATGAACCAAACATAATTAGAATAGCACAAATTGGTAAAGAACTTGAAAAATGATAGAAGCTCTCTACATGCGTCCCTGACAACACAAGTAACTAGGATTATTTATTTTTCCTTGATAATGAAGTCATAATTATGTTATTTACAAATTGTACACCTTTCATGCTTGATCTTTCACACTCAAAATATGGCACAACCAAACTTTCACACTTCACTTGGGAAGGGTTGTCACAAGGAATGTATAAATGCTCTAATTCACATACAAGCTACTGAAGACAGATACAAAGGTGATTACAACCTTAAGCCTAAATAATTATCAATATCAAGGTTGAATGAAATATTTCAATGCTAATATTTAAAAAACAATATGTAAATACATGTTATATAAGCAATATCTTATGTATTTGTTGGCAAATAATACTTATGATATGCAACAAGGATTGTATCATTTACAGGGTAGGAGAAGGTAGGATAGTTTGTTAATTATAAAGAGGAAGGGCATGGTGGTGTTCTGCTAGTTTTCAATTAGCAGAGGATCTTACAACATTAATGACATCACTTATTACAAAGACATAGAAAATACTCATAAGCAAGCTAATGAGACATACCAAATTATCCTTGAAAGATATAGAACATACACTGAAACTAAAACTTCAAACACTTTTCCCTATCAAATCCATAAACCTAGGGTACCCTAAAAGGTTATTCAACAACATATTCTAAAATAATGCAAAAAGGGTTTTATAATCTAGATCTAAGCCTAAGATGACAATAGTAATGAGCATAGATTAATATATCTAATCAACAACAGTTGAAAAACACATCACTGCACTTCATCAATAGGAAACAACAAAGAATCATAAACATTTTCATTAAATTGAAAAGAGATACTACATACATCATTTTTTCAAAATTTTGTCATGGGAACAAGCATGGTGATATTTCTCCATGTTAGACAAGGGAGACAAAAACATGCTCTTAGAGCTTGTTAATGTCTATACACTTGCAAACACCTTAGTAAGAGAGAAAATACATTCACTCAACAACTGATCCCAAAAATTTTAGAACCTAGACTTGGAGATAAGTAAAGACCAACAACAACCAAAACAATGACCAGCCCCGAATAGAGGATTAAACACCTTATTTATACATTTTACACTATTATTTTAAATCTGGGATAGTAGGTTGTAATTTTCAAAATTGCATAACAACCCTCCCAATTTCACCAAGATGTTCCTAGATAGAAAATATTCCTTGTCATGCATAAATCTCCATCCAGTTGTAAGAAAAATCATTATTCTCACTACCTCTTCAAATAATGATGAATATTTGCAACAAACCCTTTGATTTTATGACTAAAGATGCCCTTTTACATGATTTGGAAGGTGACACTCTATGGTAGAGGCTAAACAAACTTTGTTTTCATGTGTAACCACCTAAGGATGCCCTTAATCACTTATTTGCATAGATAGAACCTTATGGATAGCTCTCCTTTATCTTTTGCATGTGATGGAACAACCTTCTCTTGTAATGATGGATGAATTATAATTCTTAAGATGTGGTAGAGGCATAAAGTGATCCATGGCCATCATTGAAAACATGCTCTAAAATAACTCACCAACCTTATTATACAATATGATTTCTTGCTCATCCACTAAGGAACTATCAATTTTATCTCCTAGGCCAAATTTTGACACATATTGACATGTGGCTCATCACATCAGATCCAACTAGGTGTTTGTGGGACTTAAAAGTGACTAAGCTACTTAACTAGATCTTATATAGACACATGTCACTTTTGCATTTTCTTTGAGCTCCATTGAAATGTCCACTTTCCTACATGTCAATATCATGTCACTCTATTTATTAACTCAAAATGTGACCATTACCCCTAGGACATGTGTCAACATGTCATTAGGTCTAGATCCTTGAAAAGCCCACCTAAGACTAATACAGCTAGATCCTTGTCTTCATGTTGAATGCGAGCATGCCACTTGGTAGGTCTACAAGCTCTCAACATCCTTTTAGTATTTTTTTATTGTGAGTCATTATATATCCATTAAGACCCTTGAGATCATGCCATTTAGATAATCCATGGGCTTTATACACTCTACATATTTAGTCTCTATCAGGCTAACTCACTTTCACCATGTGGTAGCTTCTTATTTGCCCTAGGTTCTTTGAAAAGTCTAAAATTACCTTACACCATTGGATTATCCTTGCATAGATTACTATATACCATTGATCTAGATCTAAAATATCAAATGCCATTGGCTATCTTGTAATATTTCTTATAGGTGTGATACTTGTCATCACCATATTTATCCCATCTTTGTTAAAAGGTTCACAACAATCTCACACCATTAGATCTTATTTGGGCAAGTGAATGCACTCTATTAGATCATGATATGAGGGGTGGAATTCCATTGGCTATTATCTATACTTATCCCCAAGGTTATGCCACTTGGAAATCTTGTGGGCCTTTTATGGATAGTATTAATTACTTGGATGCTATGGCACCACATGGTAGCACTTTGCTAGATCTATATCCCCATTGAACTATTAGAAATTTTCTTGCACTGTTAGATCATTGAAATATACTTAGGCTTTAATTCATTAAAATGTCCACCTTTAACCATGCATTGTTGATCCTATTTATATGGATCAAGAATATACCATCAATATACATATAATGGGCTTAGTCCTTTATTCCACATTCCATTAGATCTATGATAGGGATCCCATGATGGTGACACTTATCACCTTCATGCTCATCTTGGGGATTTATTGAAATATTAACCTTTTATGTACCATTGATTAGGATCTATACATTTTGCCATGTATCATTGATCAATGTGAATGTGCTTGAGGTTTAAATAATTCCCCATGAGCTTGACACTTGGCACATCCATGCTCATCCCAAGTTCCTTTGACTATTCAACCTTGATCATGCACCATCAGATTAATTTACTTTGCATTAATGTGCACTGTTATATTACAATCCACAAGATTAATTATGATTAGCTCAAATTTGACATAGTAAACAATTAATTCATAGATTAGGACATAAATCACTTAGTATAAAAAGACTTATCCTAAAGTTTTAGGACATTAATAAATATGATGTATAATTTAGGAATTTAAGCTCAATTTATAATAAAGGGACTTGACATTATTTAGACCATGTTAATAAACAAAAGTGACCAAGCGTTAGCATATATAAAAGGGACCTAATATGTATTTTTAGACTAAGGTTTGGTCATGTAAATAAACATGGCCAAACCTTAGTATAAAAATTAGACTAAGTCCATGACATATTTAAAATGCTCCTACTTAAATTGCTCCCACCAATTTGAATTTAAATCAAAGGGCCTAGGCTAGGGTAATGGAACATGGGTTTTAAAGTATTCAAACATGAATTCAACATGACCTCTTATGAAAAATTGAAAAAACTACGTGGGATAAATAAATTAGGCATTTATGCTTAATAAGGAATTAATTATTTTAGTGCAATTTTGGGCACTAGACGGAAGCTTACTGGATTTGATTCAAGACAAACTAAAAGTTGTGGTAAGTTTTGAGATGTAGTCATTAAAATTTATCAAGACAAAAGAATTTGATTTATGAATAATTTCCAAATTTTAAACATTCCTAATAATTATGATATGTTATTAGGAAGATATTGGTCAAAATCAATAGGTACTTTTGTCAGAAAAGATATCACATGGGTTCTTATAAGTAATGAAATTACTTTCATAAAAAGAGAAGATCAGTGTAGAACACATATAGAGTCGACTACTAATTTTTCATATGTTTAGATAGGTATCAAAACTTATGAGATAATGAATTTGGATGATCCAAAAAATCAACATGAAGAATTATTTTAAAAAAAACATTTTATGGTCATTATATTTTGATAGAGCTTATTCTCAATAAGGAAATGGTGCTAGAAATTGTTTAATCTCTCCTATCGGTAAGATATTTTGTTATGCTTAAAAATTATCATTTAAAAATAATAATAATAATATAGTAAAATTTGAGGCATTATGTTTAGGTTTGGAAAAATATATTGAACATAATATCTAACATTTATAAGTCTTTGGAGATTATGAATTAGTTGTTAGGCAAATTCATAAAATTTACAAAACTAACCAAAATCGTTTACATCGTTATACTCAAAAGGTTTGGTCTTTGCTTAAACATTTTGAATCTTCTAATTGTTAGAGAGTTTTCATGATAATGTCATGGTGGTGTAATAGACGCATCTTTTTAAGTGGATGAAGTGCTTTGATAGCTTAAGTGATAGTGACAAAGCATGCAATATGCTTGTCATAAGTTTGTTTGAAGTATACTTGGTTGATGTTCAGTGTTGACATGGATAGAGAGGTTTAGGGATTAATATGGTGAATTTATAATATGTAATGGGTCCTATCAAAAGTCAATAATGCTTTGAGTTCTTGTGTGAATGAGTAAAATTCACCCAGCTTAACATTGTTCTCATCTAGACACTTTAGGTCAAGTGACAAAAATTCTGAGTAGGCAGTGTGATAACATCACCATTACCATGTGTAAATGAGTCAAGGGGAGTTGGTCATATTGTTATGATATTAGTAATCCCTATTTTTATGTGTCAAATCTCAATTCATGCATCAAAGCATAGTCAAAATATATGCTTATGTAAATTTGGGCTCCCAAGTAGTTTGACTATGTTTTTCCATACTTAGCTAATTTTGCAATGTGGCAAGAAGAGTCAAGTGAGAATTTTGATGGTGTTATATCTTTCACATGTGAAGGTTTAAAGAGAAATTGATCATATGGGTTTGTTTAGTTTTAAGCATAGATAATTTATGCTAAACTTGAGATAATGCACTAAATCATGGCAAAAGTTATGCATGTTCAAAGTTAGCCTCTTAGGTAGGTTTTGGCATAGTTAGCTTTGTGACAGAAGATTTTGAGAAGGCATCTTAATGACATTATATCTCACACATGTGAGGGTTTCAGGAGCTATTTATCACTTGGTTAGATTTTATTATGTGAAAAGATATTTATATCCATATTTGAAAGCATGCATCATAGCACAGAAGAATTTATTAAGGATCAAAAATGGCTACTCAAGCATATTAAAAGGGTCCCCATAGTCAATTATGTACAAGTTAAAGTTCAAACAAGATCGATAGTGCATGTTGATCCAAGGAGTCAGGATGCAATGAGATAAGGATAGGTGCATAATGTTTAAAAAATAATCAAAGGTAAAGGATAAATATCCAATAGTGATTGGGTGTTCATATAGATTGATCAAATGGTGAGCACTGATTATTAAAGATTTGACTGACCCTTAAAGATCGATGGAGCATGTTGAGTCAACATTTCTAGATTGCATGAGATGAGGTCAAAGTAACTGATGTTTAACATTTAGATTTGGTGGAGTATGTTTTAAATTTTAGATTATATTGATGGTGCAAGATTTATCTAAAGCTAAGAGGACATGAGATTTGAGCATTGTATATGAAGGTTAACTGTGACTGTTTGAATTCAAATATTTGAATTTAACATAAGGAAAAACCTGAGCTCTTTTTTTATCCATATCTTTTGATAGAAGTCAAATTTATTGGTGATATAAAAAGTAAAGTGATAGAGAAAGCCAAGATGCATCTGGATATATAGATTTGAAGATTTAAAAGTGAGTATAGTCAAAGATATTATGCCTAGAATTTAAATGTGTCCATGCTTATTTTGCAAGTGACCCGAGAAAGATATTTGAGCTTATATAGATGTTGTTTTGATGTCTCATGATGAATTAGCTACTAGATCATGTTTTGGACTCCATGAGGATGATATATGAAGATTTTATAAGTATGATCAATTTATATTGAGTATGAATAATGGTTAAGAAGTTGACTATATCTTTGGTAATGGTGTTCCTATGTATAAGGTTTCTATTTGAGTTGATTAAGCATATGCATAGGTGAGTTAAGATGATTGTGATCATTTGAGGATGTTGAAGGGGATATAAGGAGTGGAATCATGTATTTGAAAGTGGTCATGTGTTCTTGTTTTGTTTAAGGATGTGATAAGTGGGTGTATAGGTCTCTATGAGACATATAAGAGCTACAAGGGCCTTATTAAAAGGTGTAGCTTCTTAAAGGTGACCTATAAATGCTATGGCCAACCTCTAAAGATGGTATTGAGCTATATCTTCATGTGAGAGATGAATTAAGGGATAATGCATGCCTAATGGCTGACCAAGGTAGTTATTATCAAGATTGATCTATGAATAGTGAAATGAAAGAGGGTGATTTCTAGACTTGAAAAACAAGAGAATTGAGAGAGTTTTTGAGAGAGGCTTGTGTGTGTTTTTTGAAATGAAGGAAGGGTAGAGTTACCTGAGGATGAGTTGGAGAGCATATTATTTTGAAGACTATTTATATGACCTCTGGTCATAATACTATTTCCAGAATAGTTCTATTATAGATTTAGTGTGAGCATTATATTTGAAGGTTAACTATGACCGTTTGAACTCAAATATTTGAATTTAACATAAGGAAAAACCTGAGCTCTATTTTTTATCCATATCTTTTGATAGAAGTCAAATTTATTGGTGATATAAAAAGGAAAGTGATAGATAAATCCAAGGTGCATATGGATATATATATTTGAAGATCTAAAAGTGAGTACAGTTAAATATATTATGCCTGGAATTTAAATGGGTGTCCATGCTTGTCCTGCAAGTGACTCGAGAAGGATATTTGAGCTTATATAGATGTTCTTTTGATGTCTCATGATGAATTAGATACTAAATCATGTTTTAGACTCCATGAGGATGATAGATGTGGATTTTATAAGTATTATCAATCTATACTGAGTATGAACAATGGTTAAGAAGTTGACTGTATCTTTGGTAATGGTGTTCCTATGTATAAGGTTTCTATTTGAGTTGATTAAGCATATGTAGATGTGAATTAAGATGATTGTGATCATTTGAGGATGTTGAAGGGGATATAAGGAGTGGAATCATGTATTTGAAAGTGGTCATGTGTTTTTGTTTTGTTTAAGGGTGTCATAAATGGGTGTATAGGTCTCTATGAGACATATAAGAGCTACAAGGGCCTTATTAAAAGGTGTAGCTTCTTAAAGGTGACCTATAAATGTTATGGCCAACCTATAAAGATGGTATTGAGTTGTATCTTCATGTGAGAGATGAATTAAGGGATAATGCATGCCTAATGGCTGACCAAGGTAGTTATTATTAAGATTGATCTATGAATAGTGAAATCAAAGATGGTGTTTTCTGGACTTGAAAAACAAAGAATTGGGAGAGTTTTTGAGAGAGGCTTGTGTGTGTGTTTTGAAATGAAGGGTAGAGTTACCTGAGGATGAGTTGGAGAGCATATTATTTTGAAGCCTATTTGTATGACCTGTAGGTCATAATACTATTGGTATAATAGTGCTCTTATAGATTGAGTGTGAGCATTGTGTTTGAAGGTTAACTATGACTGTTTGAATTCAAATATTTGAATTTAACATAAGGAAAACCTTGAGCTTTATTTTTTATCCATATCTTTCAATAGAAGTCAAATTTATTGGTGCTATAAAAAGGAAAGTGATAGAGAAATCTAAGATGCATCTGGTTATATAGATTTGAAGATTTGAAAGTGAGTACAGTCAAAGATATTATGCTTAGAATTTAAATGTGTGTCTATGCTTGTCTTGCAAGTGGCTCGAGAAGGATATTTGAGCTTATATAGATGTTGTTTTGATGTCTCATGATGAATTATCTACTAGATCATGTTTTAGACTCCATGAGGATGATATATGTGGATTTTATAATTATGATCAATCTATATTGAGTATGAACAATGGTTAAGAAGTTGAATGTATATTTGGTAATGGTGTTCCTATGTATAAGGTTTCTATTTGAGTTGATTAAGAATAGGCAGAGGTGAGTTAAGATGATTGTGATCATTTGAGGATGTTGAAGGGGATATAAGGAGTGGATTCATGTATTTGAAAGTGGTCATGTGTTCTTGTTTTGTTTAAGGGTGTGATAAATGGGTGTATATGTCTCTATGAGACATATAAGAGCTATAAGGGCCTTATTAAAAGGTGTAGCTACTTAAAGGTGACCTATAAATGTTATGGCCAACCTATAAAGATGGTATTGAGCTATATCATCATGTGAGAGATGAATTAAGGGATGATGCATGCAAAATGGCTAACCAAGGTAGTTATTATCAAGATTGATCTACGAATAGTGAAATCAAAGATGGTGATTTCTAGACTTGAAAAAGAAGAGAATTGGGAGAGTTTTTAAGAGAGGCTTGTGTGTGTTTTTTGAGATGAAGGATGGGTAGAATTACCTGAGGATGCGTTGGAGAGCATATTAGTTTGAAGACTATTTGTATGACCTGTAGGTCATAATACTGTTGGTAGAATAGTGCTCTTATAGATTAACTGTAAGCATTATTTTTGAAGGTTAACTGTGACCACTTGAATTCATATATTTGAATTTAACATAAAGAAAAACTTGAGCTCTATTTTTATCCATATCTTTCGATAGAAGTCAAATTTATTGGTGTTATAAAAAGGAAAGTGATAGAGAAAACTAAGGTGCATCCAGTTATATAGATTTGAATATCTGAAAGTGAGTATAGTCAAAGATATTATGCCTATAATTTAAATGTGTGTCCATGCTTGTTCTGCAAGTGACTCGAGAAGGATATTTGAGCTTATATAGATGTTGTTTTGATTTCTCATGATGAATTAGCTACTAGATCATGTTTTAGACTCTATGAGGATGATATATGTGGATTTTATAAGTACAATCAATCTATATTGAGTATGAAAAATGGTTAAGAAGTTGACTATATCTTTGGTAATGGTGTTCCTATGTATAAGGTTCCTATTTGAGTTGATTAAGCATATGCAGATGTGAGTTAAAATGATTGTGATCATTTGAGGATGTTGAATGGGATATAAGGAGTATAATCATGTATTTAAAAGTGATCATGTGTTCTTTTTTTATTTAAGGGTGTGATAAATGGGTGTAAAGGTCTCTATGAGACATATAAGAGCTACAAGGGCCTTGTTAAAAGGTGTAGCTGCTTAAAGGTGACCTATAAATGCTATGGCCAACTTATAAAGATGGTATTGAGTTGTATCTTCATGTGAGAGAAGAATTAATGGATAATGCATACCTAATGATTGACCAAGGTAGTTATTATCAAGATTGATCTATCAATAGTGAAATGAAAGAGGGTGATTTCTAGACTTGAAAAAGAAGAGAATTGGGAGAGTTTTTGAGAGAGGCTTGTTTGTGTTTTTTTGAAATGAAGGAAGGGTAGAGTTACCTGAGGATGATTTGGACAGCATATTAGTTTTAATACTATTTTTATGACCTATAGGTCATAATACTATTGGTATAATAGTGCTATTATAGATTGAGTGAGAGCATTGTACTTGAAGGTTAACCATGACTGTTTCAATTCAAATATTTGAATTTAACATAAGGAAAAACCTAAGCTCTATTTTTTATCCATATCTTTCGATAGAAGTCAAATTTATTGGTGTTATAAAAAGGAAAGTGATAGAGAAATCCAAGGTGCATCTGGATAAATAGATTTGAAGATCTGAAAATGAGTATAGTTAAAGATATTATGCCTAGAATTTAAATGCGTGTCTATGTTTGTTTTATGAGTGACTCGAGAAGGATATTTGAGCTTATATAGATGTTTTTTTAATGTATCATGATAAATTAGCTACTATATCATGTTTTAGACTCCATGAGGATGATTTATGCAAATTTTATAAGTATGATCAATCTATATTGAGTATGAACAATGGTTAAGAAGTTGATTGTATCTTTGGTAATGGTGTTCCTATGTATAAGGTTTCTATTTGAGTTGATTAAGCATATGCAGAGGTGAGTTAAGATGATTGTGATAATTTGAGGATGTTGAAGGGGATATAAGGAGTGGAATCATGTATTTGAAAGTGGTCATGTGTTCTTATTTTGTTTAAGGGTGTGATAAATGGGTGTATAGGTCTCTATGACACATATAAGAGCTACAAGGGCCTTATTAAAAGGTGTAGCTACTTAAAGGTGACCTATAAATGCTATGGCCAGCCTATAAAGATGGTATTGAGCTATATCTTCATGTGAGGGATGAATTAAGGGATAATTCATGCCTAATGGATGACCAAGGTAGTTATTAGCAAGATTGATCTATGAATAGTGAAATGAAAGATGGTGATTTCTAGACTTGAAAAACAAGAGAATTGGGAGAGTTTTTGAGAGAGGCTTGTGTGTGTTTTTTGAAATGAAGGAAGGGTAGAGCTACCTGAGGATGATTTTGAGAGCATATTAGTTTGAAAACTATTTTTATGACCTATAGGTGATAATACTATTAGCAGAATAGTGCTATTATAGATTGAGTGTGAGTAAAGGTGAAGAGTTATAATCAATGGTCCATCATCAGGTGTTGAAGACATCATTTTAGATGTGGATGTTTTTATAGGTGTTATTATGGTAACTCAAAATCTAAGGTGGTTATATCCTCCTTAAATGGTGAAACTTTCTAAAAGGTCTTGTTGTTGTTGTAGCTCAATTAGATAGGTATGACAACACCTTATGGGATTGTAGTCTCACTAAATAGGGATTGTAGTTCCCTGATCTTTTATAGATCATCTAAATTGGATCTTATTATGATATGATAGTAGTCCAATTGTAGGTTTTAGTGGGATTTTTCCTCCAAGAGGGTTTCCCACATATGTCATGTGTTATGTGATTGATCTTGCATTGTCTTTCTTACTCATTGATATGAATATTGTGTATGTTTCAGGGATGTTTGTGGTAACTGATTAAGTGTTTGAAAAGATTATAATTGAAGTTAGATTATTTAGTCTCACTAATTCACCCCTTTCTCAATAATTGATATTAGAGTAGGTCATTTGGTAAAGGCTTAATAGTTTGAAGGTGATCCAAGGTATAATAAGGGTAGTCATCAAGGGGGTTTCTCTACTAAGAAAGAATTGATGTTCAATGGATCCAATTATGATTTGTGGAGTGAAAGGATGAGGACATATATTATATCCCTATGGTTTGATTTATGGCAATCTATTCTAGATGGTTATGTTACTCCTATTACCCCTCCATCTAGTGTTGTAGACAAGAAGTTGTTTGAGAACAATTTGAAGGTGATAAATGCTATCACTTTTGGTATTTAAGAGATTGAATACACCAAGGTAATCTATTGTACATATGCTAAAGAGATATGGGATAAAATGAAAATAATTTTTGAAGGAGACTCGAAGGTCAAGCTTGCAAAGTTGTAGACTCACAGAAGGTAATTTGAAGTCTCAGGATGAAGGAAGAAGATTTTGTGGCATATTTTTTGTAGAGAGTTGATGAGACTGTGAACATCATTAGAGGTCTTAGAGAGAATATTGAAGAGGAAATTATAGTCTCAAAGGTATTAAGGTCATTATCTTTCAATTTTGATCCAAAAGTGTCTGCTATAGAAGAGATTCATGATCTTACTCAGTTAAATATGGATCAATTGCATATCACCCTTACGACATATGAGATGAGAATAAATGATGATATACCACCAAAGAAAGAAGCTACATTTAAGATATAGATGAAGCCTAAGAAGAAGTTCCAAAGTAAGAAATCTAAAGAGGATGACATATCTGATATTGATGATGATGAATTACTTACTTTGATTATTAGTAATTTGAACACTGACTCAAGGAAGTATAGGGGTAAACTACCCTTCAAATGTTTCAACTATGGAGAGGTAGGACATTTTGATCAAAATTTCATCATAAGCTTGAGATGAATGATGATGAAGAGCATGGTGAAGTACAAGATGAGGATAATAAATCATACAAGAAGAAAGGTTTTAGAAAGTATAACAATAAGAAGAAGTCATTTGAGAATTAGAAGAGTCTCTACACTAAAGAAGATTATAGCTCATCAAATGAGAGTGAAGATATTGACTCATAATATGGTCATGAAGATGATGGTCATTCTAAGGATGAATACTTGTTCATGGTTGAGGAAGGAAGTTACTCACGTCAGAAGGAGTCTATGTGGAGTGATTCAGATGATGATGAAGATGAGGTGGACTGTGAGACTATTTTGATGAATACCTATTGAAGAACTAAAGATTGAGAAAAATATCAATAAGAATATGAAATATAAACTCAAGGAATATAAGGATCAATTTAGTGTGTATGAGGCAAGATTGAATAAAGGCACCAAAGGGCATGAATATATGATCAAGCATCTCAATTATCAATTGAAAATTTTGTCTACAAGCCTAAAAGCTAAAGAAGAAGAATGTTCAAGGTATGTTTCTAAAAATGAGTTTTTAAAATTTGAGTTATAAAAGACATATATTAATGTGAATTAATTTGTGATATATGAAAAGAGCTCATGTGATCTATACAACATTCTGTGCGGATAAAATCATGTTAGTGATAGAACTAGTATTGGATATGAAGAACGAAAGAATGTAATTTAAGACAAGATGAAGACTAATTTGAACTAAGATAATCATAATTTGAAGATAAATCATTAGAAAAGGAATGAAGGTGCTAGAAAATTAAATAAAAATCAAATTAGACAGCCAAATGCCATGAGATATGCAAGATTCAATGGTTATTTTTATACATGTAATAAATTTGGTCATAGGGATAGAGAGTGAAAGAGATTTATTAGAAATGAATTTACATGGGAATATGATGGGGATTATTAGTCAAAAGGGTGAATATAATCACGTGCTTTAACTATATTGATTTGGGACACTTTGCAAACCATTATCCACATAAGATTATACAAGGTGAGTCTTCTTCAAAAAGGGGAGGTTATTTTATTTGTTATGACATAGGACACATTACAAATTTCTATCCAAATCAGTTAAGGAAAGATACATTTATTGAACAAGGTATGGTGTGCTAAATATATGAATAAAGAGGTCACATTACTAGGCTATGCAAGCAAAGGCCTACTCAAGGAAGAAGGAAATTAACACATGGAAGCCAAAAGTGACAAGTGTGAGTAATGATGAGACTATAGGTACAAGTAATCTATTTTATTGGTGGAGAATGCTTTAGAAGTTGAAGAGTGCCAAGGGATCTCATTTTATACTCATGTTGAGAATGAAGAGATCAAGCTCAAAGAGAAGACCAAGATTATGGTTGAAGCTAGTCATGAGGTATGTATGGATCCAAGTAAACATCCCACTATTATTAAGCATGTATCATACAAAGAACATCAAATATATATGCCTAGTAATGAGGTTAAAAACTATAAGGAATATTATTCAAATGAAAAGATATGCCATGAATCCATTTGATCTCCATGTATTGATAATCCAATCATAGTAAAAAAGAAGAATGTTATAGGAGTTCAGGAAGTTATTTTTTTAAAGCCAAAGAAAAAGAAAAAGAACTATAAGTATCAATTGATCAAGGAGTAGATGGAATATGAGGAATTGTTTTTGTTTTAGATCATTGATTTATATAGGGTGTCTCTATCTTTACTTCTTAAGAGACTCCTTTCAAGTAGAGAAGCAAGTGTTGATGTGGTGTTTTTTAGTTAGAATAGTCTGTAGGGTTAGATTGAAGATTCTCAGGTGGCTTGATAAGATTGATTCAAATTTCAAGAAGAGATTGATGCTCAAAAATGTCTATGAACTTCTTTGTGATGTGCTTTAGGTGTTTTTGTAGTCTAAAGGTATGTTTGTGCCAATTGAATATTTTTGAGTGCTCTCAGTTTTCTCAATTTTTAGCTTAAAGACAAATAGGCCTAACATGGGTTATAGGAATTATATGTTATCAATGGTGAGGAAGCTCAAATTTTGGTATATAAGTGTGTGATGGGTGTCTCTAAGTATTCAATAAGTTTTAGAGATGCATGTTGACTTGAAGGAGGTTTGTTAACCTTACTTGTTTTGAGTTTCTAGAGTTTTGGGCCATGCTAAAAAAGTGGTCTACCTTATGAGTTGAGGTTTAAGTATTTTTAATATGTTGAATGGGTAAAATTGGTGGTAAAATTAAGTTCACAAAGAATGGAAGGTTTGTGTTTCTCAATATATTCAAGTTTTTATCATATTGGAGGCATAATTGGGTAGTTGGTTTGCAAAGGAAGTATGTTACATATGATAATCTTGGTGATGAAATTTTTTTTGATTGAGGGGGAATATGAAAGTGATATAGATATGAATTTTTAGGTCCTAAAGATGTGTCTACTAAAAATTATGGGCTATGCAAGTCCCAAGTAGGGCTACAAGGAGGCTAAACATAGTTTGAATAAGAGTGATTTTTGATCAGTTTATCCAAAAGAGAAATATATTTGTGTTTCAAGGTGAGTTATAAAGTTGGTTTAGTGCATTTTTCCTATTTGGTGAGTGGTATAAAGTTTTGGTGGTGGTCCTTATGGAAGCTTGAAGAGGAGGCTTGTTAGCATGTGTGTTAGTTCTTCATGATGTGTGGAGATCTAAAGATGCTCAAAAGTTGAAATTGTTAATATTTATTAGGGGGAGTACCTATTAGATGTTTCTTAATGTGATCCATCAATATTTATATTTTTTTGTGTGTTCTTTCTTCATTGGTTATAGTGTTTTGTTGAAGAGAGTGTTAGTATGGAACAAGAGGAAGTTTATCAAGGAAAGAAAAGGTTAGCTCAAGGTAATGGGGAATTTGTATCATATTTATAAGATGGTCCTTTCCTATTTGATAGTCATTTTAGGTCCTCAAGATTATTTGGTTCCCACTTTATCATTGCATTAAAGGGGGAGAAAGTTCCTATTGGGGGAGTGTTTGAAGAGAGAGAAGGTGAGTTGTATATTACTATATATGATAATTATTGACATCAATGATAAAGGGGGAGATTGTTGGAGAGTTGTCATGATGATGTCATGGTGGTGTCATGAAGGTTTCCTATTAAGTGGATGAAGTGATTTGATATATTAAGTGATAATGACAGTGTTTAATGTGTTTGTCATAAGTTTACTTGAAGTATACTTGGTTGATATTTAGTGTTGACATGGCTAGAGAAGTTCATGGATGAATATGGTGATTTGATCATGAGCAAGGGGTCCTATCAAAAGTTAACAATTCTTTGAGCTCTTGTGTTAATGATTGGAATTCATCCAATTCAACATTAATCTCATCTAGACACTTTGGGTCTAGTGGTAGAAATTCTGAGTAAGCAGTTTGATTGCATCACCATTACCATGTATGAATGAGTCAAGGGGATTTAGACATATGGTTGTGATCACAGTATTCCCTAGTTTATATGCACCAAATCTCAAGTCATGAATGAATCATGATCAAAAGCTATGCTTATGTAAAGTTGGGCTCTTAGGCAGTTTGACTGTGTTTTTCCATAGCCAATTTTGCAATGTGGCAAGAAGAGTTGAGTGAGCATTTTGATGGTGTTATGCATTGCATGTGTGAAGGTGTCAAGAGAAACCAATCATATGGGTTTGTTTAATTTTAAGCATAGATGATTTATGTTAAATTTGACATCATGTGTTAAAGCATGGCAAAGGTTATGCATGCTTAAAATTGGCTTCTCAAGCATGTTTTGACATAGTTGGCTCTGTGACAAAAGATTTTGAAAAGGTATCTTAATGACATTATATCTCTCACACACAAAGGTTCCAGGATATTTTTATCACATGGTTGGATTATCCTATGTGAAAAGATCATCTATTCCAAATTTGAGATCATGTATCATATCATAGAATAAGTTATTAAGGAAAAAAATGGCTACTCAGGTATATTAAAAGGGTCCCCATACTTATTAATTTTTGTACAAGTTAAAGTTTGATCAAGATTGATGGTGCATGTTTCTCCAAGGAGTCATGATGTGGTGAGATGATGATAGGTGTATGATGCTAAATGATTGAGTAAATATATATGATAAGTATCCAATGGTGAGTGAGTGTTTATATAGATTGATTTAATGATGAGCATTGATCATTAAAGACCTGACTGATCCTTAGAGATTGATGGAGTGCATTGAGTCAACATTTATAGAATGCATAAGATGAGGTTAAAGTAACTGATGTTTAATGTTTGGATTTGGTGGACTATGCAATAAAGGTTGGACTAGATTGACAGTGTGAGATTGATATAAAGATGAGAGGACACGAGATTTGAGCATTGTATTTGAAGGTTATCTGTGACCATTTGAATTCAAATATTTGAATTTAACATAGGGAAAAATATGAGCTCTATTATTTGTCCATATATTTTGATAGAATTCAAATATGCTAGTGATATAAAAAGTAAAGTAATATAAGACTCCAAGGTGCATCTAGCTATATAGATTTGAAAATCTGAAAGTGAGTACAGTCAAAGATATTAAGCCTATAAGTTGATTGTGTGTTCGTGCTTATTATAAAAGTGACCCAAGAAGGATATTTGAGATTATATGGATGTTGTTTTGATGTCTCATGATGAATTAGCTACTAGATCATGTTGTATACTCTATGAGGATGTTATATGTGGATTTTGGAAGTATGATAAATCTATCTTGAGTATGAATAATGCTTAAGAAATTTATTGTATGTTCAGTAATGGTGTTCCTATGTATAAGGTCTCTATTTGAGTTGATTAAGCATATGTAGAGGTGAGCTAATATGACTGTGATCATTTAAAAGTGGTCTTATGTTCTTTTTTTATTCGAGTGTGTGCTAAATGGGTGTATAGGTCTCCATAAGACCTATATGAGCTATAAGGGTGTTATTAAAAGGTGTAGCTTCTTAAAGGTGACCTATAAATGTTATGGCTAACCTATGCAGATTGTATTGAGATGTATATTCATTTGAGAGATGCCTTAAGGGCTAAGGCATGCCTAATGGTCGACCAAGGTAGTGATTATCAAGATTTCTCTATAAATAGTGAAATCAAAGATGGTGATTTCTAGACTTGAAAAATAAGAGACTTGGGAGAGTTTTTGAGACAAGCTTGTGTGTGTTTTGTGGAGCAAAGGAAGGGTAGAGTGCATTGAGGATGAGTTGAAGATTAGATCAGTTTGAAGACTATTTTTATGACCTATAGGTCATAATACTATTGGTATAATAGTGATCTTATAGATTGAGTGTGAGTGAAGGTGAAGAGTGATAATAAATGGTTTATCATCATGTATTGAAGACATCAATTCAAAGGTGGATGTGTTTATAGATGTTATTGTGGTAGCTCAAAATCTAAGGTGGTTGTATCCTCCTTACAAGGTGAAACTTTCTAAAAGGTTTGTTTATTATTATAGCTTAGCTAGATAGGTGTGACAACACCTTATGGTATTTTAGTCTCACTAAATAGGGATTGTAGTTCCTTGATCATTTGTAGATGGTCTAAATTGGATCTTATTATTATAGGATAGTAGTCCAATTGTAGGTTTCAGTGGGTTTTCTCCCGTAAGAGGTTTTCCCACATATGTCATGTGTTATGTGATTGATCTTACATTGTCTTTCTTACTCATTAATATGAATGTTGTGTATGCTTCATGAATACTTGAGGTAACTAGTTAAGTGTTTGCAAAGATAAAAATTGAAGTTGGATGATTTGGGCTCACTAATTCACCCCCCCCCCCCTCTCTATGATTTTAACTCTAACATTAATATCACTCTCATACTTAGAGAATATAATAGTAGAGCTGATAAGCTTGTTATTTTTTATTCAAACCGAACTCTAAATGAGAGTGACCCAATCATAGACTTCTCCTTTTCTAAAATTTTTTGACCTAAAATTTTAGATTTGAATGATAGTTGGCCTATTTTTAGTTGTGACAAAAACATAAATTAATCTATTAAAAGTAACTATTTTAATCACGATGATTATGTATTAAATTGTGGAGACTATCTATAATTAAGTACTAATAAATTACCTGCTGATTTAGTAATTTCAAAATCTATGTTTACACCTAATGATCATGTAAGAAATTTTCTTCTTCTGACTTCTGAAACTTTTATTTTGGTTTTTGTGTTTTGCATTTTTTTGTATTTTCAATGGTTTAATGCTTTTTTTTGGTTTTTTTGCATATAATGAAACTAAATGCAAGATACAGAATGGAATACCATAACAAGATGAAATGCATTTCCTCGCTATAATAATTTATTGATTAACTTCAGTAAAAAAATATGAATACAAGCATACCCAAAAAAGTATAAAAGTATTACTATGGCTGATATGAATTTCAGAGAAAAAAGTGCAACACATAGAAGTTCAATCCACACCCAATATTATGCCTTTTCACTTGAATTTTTTGTCTCTAGGATAAACAAATATACATTCCTCCTAGTATTTTTTGGATTTTTCTAATGACTTATGGGTCAAAGTCGACCCTCCACATAGGCTACCCTCTTGAAAAATAAATGAATGGCTAAAAAAAATACTACCATAAACAAATGAATGGCTAAAAAAAGCAAATCAAACCCTCTAGAATTTATGCTAATGTTTGCCTAACACTCTGATCCAAATGTGAACCTTCTGAATGATATATTATTTCTCTCAAAACCCTTTTATTTTCTCCACTACTAATCTCAAATGTAACTTCTATATGAAGCTCTCCCAAAAGCCAAATTCAATGGATATTTTGCCACCTCAAATAACTGTACACTAAAGAATGAATCTCTCTCCAATGGCTCAAAGAATATTGAAACCCTTGGCTTATTTCTCTCAAAAAGCCTCACCAAAACCCCTACTCAATAGAATGAATAACACAAACTTCAATGAAAAATATATCTCTCCAAGAGGGGGTCAATTTCTCTAAAAAAACACCAATAATAACATTAAATGTTATTACATTGCATTCTTTTAACATTTCACTAAATACATCAAAGTTGGTACCCAATAATTAATTGACTCAATTGGCCCCCTCCTCATGATGCATAGACCCTCAATTATTAAGTTTAAGTAATAACTTAATAATATCACCTTTTAATTTATTAATGTTATTTGAGCCAAATAAACATTAATAACTCCTTAAATACGCAATATCTCATCACACCATCTGAACTAGAGGCTAAGTTGATGAATCTCCATACAACCACATGCCTTACTAAAAATAGTAAGGGTCCCTCTCTATCAACTTTTGACTTACTATAAATAGTAATTAGAGCATACAAAGTCATGAAAACCTCAAATGAAAGCCAAGACTAGAAACCACTAAACTCTAGAGATGATACAAGTCTCAGAAGACCCTCTATCCAACTTATTAGCCATGAGGGTCAGAGTGATAGGCTAATCTCACTAATGATTGATGACTAACTTGAAGGGGACATTATAGTCTACCCTCCCTAAAATTGTTTGTCCCCAAGAAATCTCAACTCTGGGTGTTGCAAGATCTCCTCACTCTAACCCACTTAACCCAAGCCTTTTATTGTCTGGCTATGTAGTTTTTGAGGTAACCTTCCACTCATTTATTAACTATCTCTATCTGGTCATTAGTCTGTGAGTGGTAGCTAGTACTTAGAGTAAGTTTGTTCCCACAAAGTTTGAATATCTCTTGCCAAAAGTGACTCATGAATTGGATGTCCCTATCACTAACTATGCTCTAAGGTAACCCATGTAGCCTGGATACTTCTTGAAAAAACAACTTTACCACCTGTGTAGCCATGTATGTAGCTATAATAAGAAATAAATGGGCATATTTTGTTAACTTATCTACAACCACATATATACATTCTCTCCCTTGTATTTTAGGCAAGCCCTTAATGAAATCCATGAATAGGCATTCCCACTTCCTATCAGGAATCAAAAGTGGTTGTAGTAAACCTATTGGATAGGTGTGTTCCTATTTTTTTTGCTGACAAATGGGACACTCTCTGCCATACTATAAAACATCTACTTTAAGTCCTTTCCAAGTAAACCTCTCCTTGATCTACTTGTAGATCTTGAAATATCCTGAGTGTCCTACAGTGGGCTCATCATGGAAAGTCCACACTATAATTCTCTTCATATCTAACCCTAGATTCAAATAGATCTTGCCCTTATAAATGATTAGTTCATTTACAACTGTATATCTATTATCCTAAACTATTACCTTAATAATTTATAATGCCCATGTGTCCTTGGAATACTCTACTACTATAAAATGACTCTAGTCCTATGAAATCTAAACCATAGCATTCAAGTGTGGTCATGAGATAAAGTGTCAGTGACAACATTATGAGTACCCTTGAAATAGTTAATGTCAAAGTCATATGATTAAATTTTACTGACCCATTTTTAATGATGTTCATTAAGGTCTCACTACCCCAAGAAGTGTCTCAAACTATTATGGTTAGTTTTTATATAAAATTTATTTCCAATAAGATATTGCCTAAATTTAGCCAAAGCATGCATTATGGCCAACATCTCCTTATCATAAATACTATAACTCCTCTCTAGATATCTAAGCTTCCTACTCTCAAATGTAATTGGGTGCTTATCCTACATAAACATATCACCAATCCCCTCTCTTGAAGTGTCACATTGAAGCTCGAAAGGTTTTTTGAAGTCAAGCAAAGCAAGGATAAGGCATGTAGTCATAATCTATTTGAACCTCATAAAACACTCATGTGCCTCTTGAGTCCATATAAATGCAACCTTCTTCATAAAATTAGTGAGAGATGTTACATGATGTGAGTATTTATTGACAAATTGGTGGTAGAAACTACACAAACCCAAGAATCCATGCAGTTGAGTGAGATTCTCTAGAGCCAACCAATCCATGATGGCACAGATCTTATCAAGATCTATCTACACACCCTCTGCACTAATTATGTGGCCTAAATATAATATTTTTGTCATGCCAAGATTTCACTTTGAATCTTTGCATAAAAAGACTCCCTATCCAGAATTCCCAATACTATATCTAGATGAGTGAGATGTTCTTCCCATGTCCTACTATACACCAAGATGTCATCAAAGAAGATAAGTACAAACTTCCTCAACTATGGCTAGAAGATTCTATTCATGGTGGCCTCAAAATTTACTAGTACATTAGTTAGCCCAAATTGCATAACCACAAACTTGAAGTGCCCATAATGGCATCAAAATGCCATCTTCTCTATATCTTGCTCTCTGACCTGAATCTGATGATAGCTAGATCTCAAATCAATTTTTGAGAAATGATAGGTACCATGAAGCTCATCAATCATCTCATAAATCCATGGGATAAGATACTTATTTTTGATGGTCCTCTTTTTTAGCATCCTATAGTCAATGCACATGCCTAGGGTACCATCTTTTTTTAACTAGGACCGTTGATAAGGAGAATGGTGATTTTCTAGGTCTAATGTGACCCATTATGAGCAACTCTTTAATGGTTTTCTCTATTTCATATTTTAGTCATTTTAGGTACCTATATGGGGTGATCATCACTAGTTTAGCCCCCTCCTCCAGTTCTATGCTATGCTCAGTACCTTTATCAAGTGGTCTACTTGGTGGAATGTCATTGAAAACCTTTCTATGCTTCATTCTCAAATCCTATTTATTTGGATGATATTCTAACTTCTATTTCCCCTCCTACAATGGCATCAACACACACTCAGCTACCCATTTAACCACATTATGTCACATGAGTCTCTCCATCCTCCTGTGTGATAACATATTGAAATTGCTATCTCTAATGGCCTTCAATATATGATTTTTCCCATCTAATTCAAAACTCATCTTCATCTCACAAAGGTTGAGAGTGAACCTCTCAATAGCATGGAGCCATCTCATCCCCAAGACTACATCTATACCCCCATGTTTACCACATAATAATCAGCCTTAAATTTATAGTTATTTAGGTGCATAGGGAGATCCTTAATCATCATGTCAAACTTAAGGGTGTATCGATTAGCTACCTTCACCCTTATACCTTCAAATTCCTTAGTTATGATCCAATGCCTCTCCATAAAATGTGCATCAATAAAGTTATGAGTGGCACATGTATCAAAAAGAGTGATGACCTTTTGACCAGCTAGGACACCACACATTCTAAATGAACATTCATGTTGGATACTAGTAAGTTGTGCCTCTTGAAGATTGATTTATTCTTATTTTTCTAACTTTTCGTGCTCTAATTATTCTAGTCCAACTTATTGATCATAATTTTTAGATTCTAAATCTTCATAAAATACCCACATAACTCGATTAGCTTTGTCCTTTGGTCTTAAGGGGAAATCATGATTTGCGTCATAGGGGCCTTTGTAGTAAAATCATAGCTTCTTATTTCATAAATTATTTAGAGTTTTGTGATCAAATGGAGCTACTAATTTTCCCTTATGATCCCCTTTAGAATCTAATTTTTCTTGCTCTTGGGAAATGTTTTATTGTCCCTAAATAAAGAAGAGACATTTGATCTAAACTTGCTTTATGGGGTTGCAAGTTACATAATCCTTGATTTATTCATTTATTATTATATTTTAGTGGATCAAAATCCTTTATCCAACCTCTCAAAGGCTCTAATAGTCCCTCAATGAATAAAATAACCAACCACCTCTCAAAGATATTGGGAACCATGACTGAAAACTTTTAAAAGTTGCCAATGTAACTTTTTAGACTCCTAACTTGTTTAAGCTAGGCTAAATCTCTGAATTAAATTTTTGAATATTTTTTGTAAAAATAATCCACTAATATATCAAAAAAACCCTAATAGGTGGTGATGCAACTGTGTTGTAGTGTAACTAGCCCATGGTACCACCAATCATGTGTTACTCCCTCCAAGTGTAAAGTGGCATATTTAATTGCATCTCCCTTTACCATAAGCCTAAGTGTTAGTAAAGTGTTAAGCTTATGAATCCAAGCTTGAGTGATAACCTTCCCACTACCATCAAACATGGGAAATGTGAGCTTACTAGTAGCATGCTTCACTTCATTATTCTAATTTTGTGGTCTCCTTTCTTGCCTGGACCTATAATACTTTCTCTTCTGGCTCACAAATCTATCAAATAAAATGCTCTCTCTCACTTGTGGTGTCAATAAATCCCACTCATCATTTGCTTCCATAAGAGTATTTACAAATATTTATTCTCCTTCTTCTTCTTCATGTCCCTCATCTGGTCCATTTCTCATGAAAGTGGGATGTGAAGGCCTATCTGAAGTATGAGTAGATAATCTCGGAGCTCTGGGAGTCCCAACTACACTCCTATTATCTTTTAATTTTGGATCATGTCTCCCTTGTGGTTTCATTCATTGAATCATAATAGTGAGTGCTTGTACAACATCTATAACCTACTACTTCCCTATTGCCATATTTTAAAAAATTTCCCTAGCTTCCTTGTCTTCATTGTTTCCTTCATTTCTCAATGGAGTTCCTTCTCTTCTATCACCCATTGGATCCTACTGAATATCCAAATTCTAATTTCCCTATAATAAGGCCATCCTACATGTGTAATACCTATGAGGACCAACCTCTAACCCTCATGATGGTAGGATTGTGGCTCTGATACCAATGTAAGAACTTTTCCTTCAACTTCTAAAACTTTTTTTGTTTTTGTGTTTTGCAATTTTTTAAATATTTTTATGGGTTTTATGCTTTTTTTAGGGTTTTTTTTGCAAATAATGAAACTAAATGCAAGATACATAATGAAATAACATAACAAGATGAAATGCAACTCGTCACTATAATACTTTATTGATTAACTTCAGTTAAAAAATCTAAATATAAGCATACTCAAAAAAATATAGAAGTATTACTATGGATGATATGAATTATAGAAAAAAAATCACAACACATAGAATTTTTATCCACACCCAATATGATGCCTTTTCACTCAAATTCATTATGGTTAGGATAAACAAAGTTAGGTGTCTCCTTCTAGTATTTTTTGGATATTTTTGATGACTTCTGGGTCAAAGTCAACCCTCTACATAGGCTTCCCTCTTGTTACAAATGAATGGCTACAAAAAGCAAATCAAACCCTCTAGAAATTGTGTTAATGTTTTCCCAACACTCTGCTCCAAATGTGAACCTTCTGAATGATATATTATTTCTCTCAAAACCCTCTGATTTTCTCCACTGCTAAGCTCAAATAAAGATTCTATATGAATCTCTCCCAAAAGCCAAATTCAATGTATATTTCACCACTTCAAATGGCTTCATACTGAATAATGAATCACTCTCCAATGGCTCAAAGAAGATAAAAACCCTTGGCTTCCTTCTCTCAAAAAAATTTCACCAAAACCCCTACTCAATAGAATGAATAACACAAACTTCAATGAAAAATATATATATCTCCAAGAGGGGGTCGATTTCTCCCAAAAAGCACCATTAATAACATTAAATGCTATTACATTGCATTCTTTTAACATTTCACTAAATACATTAAAGTTGGCACCCAATAATTAATTTACTCAATTGGCCCCCTCCTCATGATGCCTAGACCCTCAATTATTAAGTTTAATTGATAACTTAATAATATCACCTTTTAATTTATTAACATTATTTGAGCCAAATAAACATTAATAAATTCTTAAATACATAATATCTCATCACACCATCTGAATTCGAGGCTAACCTGATGAATCTCCATATGACCACATGCCTTACTAAAAATATTAAGGTTCCCTATCTATCAACTTCCAACTTACTAGAAATAGTAAGTAGAGCATACAGAGTCCTAGAAACCTCAAATGAAAGCCAAGACTAGAAACTATTGAACTTTGGAGATGATACAAGCCTCAAAATACCCTCTATCAAACTTATTAGCCTACGAGGGTCAAAATGATAGGCTAATCTCAGTGATGACTAATGACTAACTTGGAGGGGACATTATAGTCTGCCCTCCCTAAAATTTGTTGTCCCTAAGAAATCTCAACTCTAGGTGTTGCAATGTTTCCTCACCCTCCCATGTGGGATCCTCTATTGATAAATCATTCCATTTAATCAAGTATTCCTTGATGGTTCACCTATGCAAATATCTCTCTAAAATCTAGTATAGCCTCTGGCACTAGAATTAGTTTCCCCTCATCATCTAGGGGTGGTAACACTATTGATGGAACCACATGATGTCCCAATGCCTTTTTGAGGCATGATACATGGAAAACATTTTGTACTTTGCTATCTATTAGGAGATCAAGCTCATATGCTACTTCACCAGCTCGCTCGATAATTTGAAAAGGCCCATAGTAGTGTGGTTTCAATTTTTTAGCACCACTCTTCCTAAGTGTTAACTAGTGATATGGTTACAACATCAAATATACCATGTTCCCAACCTCAAAATATCTCTCAGTCCTCCTCTAATTTGCATTCTATTTCTTCTAATTTTGTGCCTTAGCAATATTCTCCTTGAGATCCCTCATGATGTCCTAGCTCCCCTGTAATAAGTCACCAGCACTATGCACTCTACTATCACCCAAAAATAAATTAAGGAAACTTGGGACCTCATATCCATATAATTCCATGAATGGTGTCATCTATATCGACATGTGATAAGTAGAGTTATAAAAATACTTGTATAGGTGAATCCACTTAATCCAAGCCTTTTTCTACCCAGCTATGTAGCTCTTGAGGTAACCTTACACCCATTTATTAACTATCTCTATTTGGCTATCGGTATGTGGGTGGTAGCTAGTACTCAAAGTAAGTTTAGTTCCACAGAGTCTGAATATCTCCTACCAAAAGTGACTCAAGAATTGGATGTCCCTATCACTAACTATGCTCTGAGGTAACCCATGTAGCCTGAATACCTCTAAAAAAACAACTCTACCAATTATGTAGCTGTGTATGTAGCTATAATAAAAAATAAATTGGCATATTTTGTTAACCAATATACAACCACATATATACAATCTCTCCCCTAGGCTTTTGGCAATCTCGTAATGAAATCCATAGATAGGCATTCCTATTTCCTATCAAGAATTAGAGGTACCTATAGTAAACCTATCAGATAGGTGTGTTTTTATTTGTGTTTTTAACAAATGTGACACTCTCTAACATACTATAGAATATCTACTTTAAGTCCTTTTCAAGTAAACCTCTCCTTGATCTACCTGTAGATCTTGAAATACCCTAGATGTCCTGTAGTGGGTTCATCATGGAAAGTCCATAGTATAATGATCTTCATCTCTAACCCTAGATTCAAATAGATCATTCCCTTATAAATGATGAGTTCATTTACAACTGTATATCTATTATCCTAAACTATTCCCTCAATAATGTTTGATGCCTATGTGTCCTTAGCATACTCTACCACTATCAAATGCCTCCAGTCCTCTAAAATTTGAATCATAGCATTCAAGTGTGTTCGGTGAGATAAAGCATCAGTGACAACATTCTAAGTACCCTTCAAATAGGTAATGTTGAAGTCATATGATAAAAGTTTACTGACCCATTTTTTCTAATGGTCTTTAAGGTCTCACTACCCCAAGAAGTGTGTCAAACTATTATGGTTAGTTTTTATACAAAATTTGTTGCCAATAAGAGATTGCCTAAATTTGGCCAAAGAATACATTATGGCCAACATATCCTTATCATAAATACTATAAATCCTCTTTGGTCCTATAATATTCTTGATTTCAAATGCAATTGAGTGCTTATTCTGCATAAGCACAACACCAATCCCCTCTCCTAAAGTGTCACACTGGAGTTTGAAAGGTTTTGTGAAGTCAAGAAAAGCAAGGAGAGGACATGTAGTCATAATCTATTTGAACCTCATAAAACACTCTTATGACTCAAGAGTCCATATAAATACAACCTTCTTCATCAAATCAATGAGTGATGTTTCATGGCGTGAGTATCTGCTGACAAACTAGTGGTAAAAACCACATAAACTTAAGAATTTGCATAGCTGAGTGAGATTCTATAGAGTTGGCCAATCAATGATAGCACAAATCTTATCAAGATCCATTTGTACACCCTCTACACTAATGATGTGGCTTAAATATAATACTTATATCATGTCAAGCTCACACTTTGAATCCTTTACATAAAAAGACTCCCTATCCAAAATTCCAAATATTGTATCCAAATGAGCGAGATGCTCTTCCCATGTACTACTATACACCAGGGTTTTATCAAAGAGTTTAAGTAAAAAATTCCTCAACTATGGATATAAGATTTTGTTCATGGTGGCCTAAAAAGTTATTGGCACATTAGTTAGCCCAAATGGCAAAACCACAAACTTGAAGTGCCCGTAATGGCATCAAAATGCTATCTTCTCTATATCCTTATCTTTGACCTGTATTTGATGATAGCCAAACCTCAAATCAATTTTTGAGAAATATAGGCACCATGAAGCTCATCGATCAGCTCATCAATCTGTGGGATATGATACCTATTTTTGATGGTCCTCTTGTTTAGCATCCTGTAGTCAATGCACATGTGTATGGTACCATATTTTTTCTTAACTAGGACCATTGATGAGGCAAATGGTGATTTAATAGGTCTAATGTGACCCATTATGAGCAACTCTTTAATGGTTTTCTCTATTTCATCTTTTATTCATTTTGGGTGCTTGTATGGGGTGATTAGCCCCTCCTCTAGTTCTATGATATGCTCAGTACCTCTATCAGGTGGTCTACCTAGTGGAATGTCACTAAAAACCTTTCCATGCTTAATTCTCAACTCTTATATATCTAGATGATATTTTTACTTCTACTTCCCCTTCTACAATGGCATCAACATATACTTGATTGCTCATACAACCATATTATGTTGCATGAGTCTCTCCATCTACCTAAGTGATAACATATTGAAACTACTATCTCTAATGGCCTTCAATATATGAGTTTTCCCATCTACTTCAAAACTCATCTCCATCTCATGAAGGTTGAGAGTGAACCTCTTAATAACATGGAACCATCTTATCCCCAAGACTACAACTATGTCCCCCATGTTTACCACATAATAATCAACCTTAAAGTTATAGTTATTTAGGCATATAGGGAGATCCTTAATCATCCTATCACACTTAAGGGTGTATCCATCAGCTACCTTCACCCTTATGCATTCAAATCATGATCCTATGCCTCTCCAAAAAATGTGCATCAATAAAGTTATGAGTTGCACCTATATCCAAAAGAGTGATGACCTTTTGACCAAATAGGACTCCACACATTCTAAACGAACCTTCCTACTAGATACTAGTAAGCCATGCCTCTTGAAGATTGATTTCTACTTATTTTTCCTCTTCTTTTTTTGAATTTTCATCCTCTGATTCTTTTGGTCTAGCTTGTTGATTGGAATTTTTAGATTCTAAATATTTATAAAATACCCACATAACTTGGTTAGATTTGCCCTTTGGTCTTAAGGGGAAATCATGATTTGCATCATAGGGGCCTTTGCTGTAAAAACATAGCTTCTTCTTTCACAAATCATTTACATTTTCATGATCAAGTGGAGTTGCTATTTTTCCCTTATGATCCCCTTTAGAATCTAATTTTTCTTTGCTCTTGGAAAATGTTTTATTGTCCCTAAATAAAGAATATCCCTTTGATCTGAACTTGCTTGATGGGGCTGTAAGTTCTATACTCTTTGCTTTCTTCATTGCTTCCTACAGTGTTGGTGGATCAAAATCCTTTATCTCGTTGGGTGAATATTTTGTCAATCAGTTAACTGATGAGAAAAATAGGTCTCTTCAACCACAACATAGGGAAATCGGTCAGCCAGATGTGCATGTTTACTACATCAAAAGGGGAAAAATCTCTCCTCTCATCAAGGGGAGGTTCCCTGTAAGTATGAAGGGGCTATATATATATATATATATATATATATATATATATATATATATATATATATATATATATATATATATATATATATATATATATATATATATATATATATATATGCTAATCTACTATAAATAAGCTGAAAATAATACTCAGGGGTAGGATAACACCATCCATCTCTATTTTTTTAGAGATGATGTTCACCAATCAAAGGATAAATCCTGATGAAATGACATAAGGCACTCCTCTTCTTTCAGAAGTGTTGTTCGACAGACAACAAGAACCTTCCAAGTAGTGACAAGTAACTGTAATAGGGTGCAATAACATAGCAAGATGAAATGTAGCACAAAGTCTCCACCTCAACTGCCAAAGAGTGAAATACAAAGAATAATGAGGGCATAAAGTCATCCCAAGATCCCTTACATAGAAATAGAAAATAGATAAACTAAAGACAATTGTGGCAGCATAAAGTCTCTCCACAACTGGCTTCAGGACACCTTCTTGATTACTTTCACTAATTCTACTTATTTAATTTAATAGACAAAAAATGTATTAGGGAAATAGACATACAAACAATTTCCTCAATAACCAAGCTATTCCAGCACAAAGTCTAAAAAGTCACTTGTTTTCTTATTCAAATAATGACATATGATCAACAATCTGAGCTCAAAGTCTTAGTAATGCCTTTCAATTTGGGCAGAGTTTTGTTTTTGATAATAGAGAGATCCCCTTAAAATAATAAGAGAGAGTCCAATATATAGTGCTCTAAGAAAGACTTGGGTGCTTTGTTTCACAAAAATGATGGCCTATGATGCATTCAATGCCTTTAGTGCATTTTAAATTCTATCCATGGGCTATGCTGGAATTGGGCATCAGTCTTAAATATGGGCCACCTGATGTGTTTCCTCATGTGTGCATAGATATTTTTGCTTTACTCAATGCAAGAGAATAGGTTGTGCCATTGAATGTTCATGCTCTCCAATGTCCACTTGGTCAGCTACTTCACCTTCTAAAAACATATCCCATGCACGGATAGTTTTTGATCTTTCTCCATCGTTTCCCCTTTCCTTGCTATATTTTGAGCTCTTGGGCACTTTATTCTTGATGAAGGGATAGGTGGCACTTTCCATTGTGAAGTAGGTGAGGACACTTGGTAGCATCCATTTACATTATAGAAGATTAAGATATCCTTTGAGAGTCTTGTGGAAGATGATACATGGTGGCTTGTGCTGAGTTTTTAGAAACACTATAGAAACATGTGGGACTCATTTGGATTCACATGGACGATGCCACTTCACGTGCTCCGCTTACCTTAGCAATTCACTTAGGACCCACCACATTCCTTACTCAATAATGAGACAAAAGGAAGAAATGATAGATGTTGACACTTGGTGCTTTATGCTGAGTTTTACAAGGGACATGTGGTGACTTCCACTATATTTTGTCCTTATCTATGTGATATGAGCTCTCAGGCTATCTCTTTGGCCAGTCACTAAATTTGTTCACAGGGTCTGCACCATATTTGAAAATTGATAGATATTTCATTATCTTAAATTTGATGTCCACAGGAATGTTAATGATTCAATCACTTTCTAGGTTCAATCACTTCCTTAGTTCAATCACTTTTTTAGTTTAATAACTTTCTTAGTTCAATCACTTTCTCATTTCAATCACTTTCTTAGTCTTTGATTGAACCATCCTTTTGTCTGGCACTTCCTTTGAATCAACCGATTGAACTGACCGATTGAACCAACTACGGTTCAAAGGTTCAATGGTTCAATCACTTTCTTCTTGTGTTCCACTTGACCGCTTAAACCAACCAATTGAACCAACTACTTATTGAACCTTTGAACCCATTAAACCTTTGAACCATTTTGGTTTAAGGTTCAATGGTTCAATAGTTCAAACCTTATTCTTTCTCACTAAGTCTTTTGAAGTTGTTTAAAGCTGTTAAACTTGCTAAAGCAATTGAACTTTGAAATTTTTTTGAAACAATTAACTCTTTAAGCTTGCGAACATCATTGAACCTTGGTGTTGAACCAACCTTGAAATTGCCTAAGTGTTGAGAGCTTGTTTCTTTTTTGTAGAGTCTGTAGATTTAAGCCTCTAGAGTTCGTAGATTTAAGCCTATAGAGTCCATAGATTTAAGCCTACAGAGTCCATAGATTTAAGCCTACAGAGTCCATAGATTTCTTCTAGTGAAGTCTGTTAGCTAAAAAATCTTGAAAAATGGAGAATTTGAATGCCCAAAATAATTTTTGAGAAGGGAAGAGGGAATTTTTGGCCTGCAGGACCAAAATAGTTCATATATTGTCCAAAAAATGAGTGACAAATTTTGGGAACAATAGCTGGCTCTAGTTGGGGAACTTATTTCAGTTGAAGACTTGGAACAACTGAGGGAAGTAGAAACTAGAATCTCCAATGCCTTGAAGTGTGCCATTGGGATACAGAGTCATGCTATCTAAAAATAAAGGCACCAAAAATAAAAACAAAAAGTACAAAATAGAACTAAAGACTATACAAATATACATATGTACAGATGATCTTATTTGATGCCTCAAGATTTGAAGCACTTTAGATGCCACCCAGTGTGAGATAGTGAAAATGGCATTCCATCCTAATAAACTAGTAAGAAACCATTTTCTCCCCAAAATCGATCATGGGTAAATGGAAGTCTCCACTAGGAATCACATTTTCTATGCACTCCTTTTGGTTTTCTCTTTTTGCCCCATGGCAAGGTGTGGTCTCCAATCTAAAAACCATAAATCTTTTCTCTCTTAGCGAAGAGTTCCTTTTCCTGATTTTGGTGTGTAGTAGTATGGTCCACTACCATAACTTGTTTCTCTTCTGGTTCAATCCAGCACATGATTTGATTGTCCCCATCAAATACTTGACAAACCATCAACTCAGCATCTCCTTTGGCATGAAGGAGTTTGACACCTTTGTCTTGAGTAGCCTTCAACTTGAGTAACAGAGATTCATACTCAACAGCATTGTTAGTGTTTCTAAACTACAACTTGTATGAAGAAGGAAAGATATCTCCTTGAGGAGATATCAACACAGTCTCAGCTCTAGCACTGCTAGAAGAGTAGCTGCCATCAAATCCTAGTATCTATACATCATCAAAAAATGCTCCTTTCTCAAAGTTTTCTTTATTTGGAGAGGAGAGTTCCTTTGGGCTTGCATTGTTCTCTCTCATGACTACTATTGTTTTATCTAAACCAATTCCTAGATTACCACCTATAGGACTTTCATCTACTGTAATAAGAAGGTCTTCAGTAGACAAAAAATAGTTACCCCTACTTGAAGACTCAAACAGAATTTGAGCTTCAGGGATCGATGCTTAGGTGACAACATGTTTTTCCTCCCTTTTAGGAAGCAGCCTCTACATGATGCCTTTGACAGGGATCCTCACTTCAGATAGGTCCATGCTTAATTTTGTTCCAACATCCTTGTAGAAATTTCACCCAAGAAAGATGTCATATGAGGCTGGGACATTAGCCACCAAGACTGTCATCTTTATTCTCTTTTTTAGAAAGGCAACAAATGCAAATTAGGCATCCTTGATTTGTCCTAGTAGTGGCACTTGTTTGTTCTCCATGGAAAAACATCTCCCAAATGTCTTGGTTAGTGTAAGACCAAGGGATTTAGCTACTTTGGTAGGCATGACATTGTCTGATGCACTTGAGTCTATGATATAATTGTTTAACTTATGTCTATTTATCACTAGGGAGACATAGAATTGTTCAATCCTTCCAGAAGTAGTAGGAGGAGCAATGACAAGGTTGTTTGGGATGGACATGTTCCTTGGGGGATCATGAGTTACATTTTTAACAACTTGTCCTACAAAGATGACTTTATTCTTCACACACTGAACTAACCTATCCAACTACTCAAGATTGGATTGCAAGAATTCAAATTCAGACATTTGAATTTTGTTCTTCTTGACATGGTCGATTATGTCAAATAATTGAAATGGATTAGGAACAAAGGAAGGTAGTTCATCTTTCTAGTTTTTAGGAGGGGTGGTACTGGTTTATGGAATTGAAGTTGAATATAGAGGAATGCTTGATGTATTTACCTTCTTATTACTCACTAGGTCCTTTGACTGGAAAGGTAGAGAATTTCCTCATTTGGAAATTGAAATTGTGGGCTGAGAACTTTCCCCTATTTTTACTTTATCAGCTTGCTGGGCTGACTAGTTTTGGGACTAGGTGAATACAGTATATGATCCATCAACTACTTCACATTTATCTCTAGGTTCATCCTTGTAATTTAAGAAACCAATGTTGGATTCACTAGCTGATTCTTCTTGCTCTACTATAAAAAAATCAGCATCATTTTCTTGCTCAAACTCAGGTTAGAAAGAGAAATCATGTTCTATTTCCAGATATTCAACTGTTGAGTTAGTTGGTGCTGTTTTAATGGCAAGTTTCCCCTATGGGGAAGGTAGATGATTTAGTTGCCCTTGACTTCTGGTAGCATTGCCTTGATATGACTAGTTCTAAAATGTCCTCCTGTGCATATCCCAATAAGGAGGAACAGACATACCTTGGGCCACTTGTCTTTTCAAGGCTAGCAGTTCATTTGCCAGCTTTTGCACCATTTGATTAGTGGTGCCTATAGATGAATATTTAGAAGATGAAGATTTATCTATGTTAGGATCTCTCCTTATTTTTTTTGCCAAGATAAGGTCATCTTCCACCTCAATGGCCAAATCTTGAGCTATAGCAAGGTCTATTTGGCCAGCACGTCTCAATAGAAAACTCACTTTAGGCAACTAAGAGTTGATGAAGAAACATTTGAGATTCTCAGTTGTAGGCTAAGCAATTACAAAAATTCTATTCCTTAGCTTGTCAAACTTGGCTATGAAATCCCTCATTGGCTCATGAGGCTCCTTCTTCATTTGTTTGAGTTGAGCCAGGAGGACATGCACATCTTCTACAGGCTTGAATCTAGCTTCAAATTTGGCATTGAGAGTGTTCCAGTCAGTCATAGTCTGGGCCTACAGATGATAGAACCAGTCTACAACAACACCTTGTAAAGTTTCCATGAACAGCCTAACTATTACATCCTCATACTCCATACCTATTGCACCATAGGCTATGCTGAAGGCTGCAATATGTTCATCAGGATGGACCTTCCCATCACTATACAACTTGGGGAAATTTTTCCTTGAACTATGTGGTAGCTCATGTAGAGGTGGAGTTAAATTGAGTGGGCCAAAAGAGCTACCCCAAGGGCCTTGAATTACCATATTATGACTATGGGAAGGTGGAATAACAAATCTTAGAGGGATAAGTATTGACAAAGCTTTATTAATATCAAAAATAGATGCTTTGCCCGGTAATGGAGACTAGACTTTAGTAGGAGGAAAGGTCCTGGTTCATTGGAGGTGAGATGGTGAAGGAAATAGATCAAAATTACTTTACTATACCAGCTCGAGTATAGGGTTAACAATACCTTTAGCCCTTTGGCTTTGCGTATACCATGGATCTTCTAGATTGTAAAACAAAAATGGGAAAGAATTGGCCCTGCTTCAGCTTGAAACTTGAGGCTTCAAACTGCGCATTCTATCCTAGTTGATATGGAGGTGGAGGGTGATGGTAAGGCTATAATGATAATGGGTAAGACACAGAATGGATTTGCTAGAGTCTATAATGGATAAGGGTAGGTACTGCTTCAATCTAAAACTTGAGGCTTTAGCTTGCACGTAAATCCCCAACAGAGTTGCCAAAAACTATTGGGTGAATATTTTGTCAAATAGCTAACTGATGAGCAAAATAGGTCTCTTCAACCATAGCATAGGGAAATTGGTCAGCCAGATGTGCAGGTTTACTACATCAAAAGGGGACAAATCTCTCCTCTCATCAAGGGGAGGTTCCCTGTAAGTATGAAGGGGCTATATATATATATATGTTAATCTACTATAAATAAGCTGAAAATAACACTCAAGGGTAGGATAACACCATCCATCTCTCTTTTTTTAGAGATGATGTTCACCAATCAGAGGATAAATCTTGATGAAATGACAGAAGGCACTCCTCTTCTTTTATAAGTGATGTTCAGCAGACATTAGGAACCTTTCAAGTAGTGACAAGAAACTGTAACAGGGCACAATAACACAATAGGATGAAATGTAGCACAAAGTCTCCACCTCAACTGCCAAAGATTGAAATATGAAGGATAATGAGGTCACAAATTCATCCCAAGATCCCTTACATAGAAATAGAAAATAGACAAACTAAAGACAATTGTGGTAGCACAAATTCTCTCCACAGCTGGCTTCAAGACACCTTCCTGATTACTTTCACTAATTTTGCTTACTTAATTAAATAGATAAAAAAACATATAAAGGAAATAGACATAAGAACAATTTCCTCAACCAAGCTATTCCAGCACAAAGTCTAAAAATTCACTTGTTTTCTTATTCAAATAATGAAATATGATCAACAATCTGAGCTCAAAGTCTCAGTAATGCCTTTCAATTTGGGTAGAGTTTTGTTTTTGATAATAGAGAGATCCCTTTAAAATAATAAGAGAGAGTCCAATATATAGTGCTCCAAGAAAGACTTGGCCACTTTGTTTCACAAAAATTATGGCCTATGATGCATTCAATGCCTTCAATGCATTTTAAATTCTATCCATGGGCTATGCTGGAATTAGGCATCATTCTAAAATATGGGCTGCCTGATGTGTTTCCTGATGTGTGCATCTATTTTTTCTTTACTCAATGCAAGAGAATAGGCCGTGCCATTTAATGTTTGTGCTCTCTGATGTCTACTTGGTCGACTGCTTCACCTTCTAGAAATATATCCCATGCATAGATATTTTTTGATCTTTCTCCATCATTTCCCCTTTCCTTACTGTATTTTGAGCTCTTAGGTGCTTTATTCCTGATGAAGGGATAGGTGGCACTTTCTATTGTGAATTAGGTGAGGACACTTGGCAGCATCAGTTTACCTTATACAAGCTTAAGATATCCTTTGAGAGTCTTGTGGAAGATGACACATGGCAGCTTCCACTGAGCTTTTATAAACACTATAGAAACATGAGGGACTCATTTGGATTCACATGAATGATGCCACTTGGCATGCTCTGCTTACCTTAGCAATTCACCCATGAGCCACCACAGTCCTTACTCAATAATGAGACAAAAGGAAGAAACGGTGGATGTTGACACTTGGCACTTTTTGCTAAGTTTTACAAGGGACACATGGCAACTTTTGCTATATTTTATCCTTATCTGTGTGATCTAAACTCTTAGGTTATCTCTTTATCTGGTCGCTAAATTTGTTCACAGGGTCTGTGCCATATTTGAAAATTGACATATATTTCATTATCTTAAATTTGAAATCTGCAGGGATGTCAATGGTTCAATCGCTTCCCTAGTTCAATTGCTTTCCTATTTCAATCGCTTCCTTAGTTCAATCACTTTCTCAGTTCAATCACTTTCTTAGTTCAATCACTTTCTCAGTTTGATCACTTTCTTGGTCTTTGATTGAACCATCCCTTTGTCCAATGCTTCCTTTAAACTGGCCAATTGAACTGACTAATTGAACTAACTACAGTTCAATGATTCAAAAGTTCAACGGTTCAATCACTTTCTTCTTGTGTTCCACTTGACTGCTTGAACCAACCGATTGAACCAAGTACTTTAAACCAAATGCTTATTGAACCTTTGAACCTTTGAACCCATTAAACCTTTGAACCATTTTGGTTCAAGGTTCAATGGTTCAATGATTCAAACCTTCTTCTTTTTCACTAAGTCTTTTGAAGCTGAAGCAGTTGAACTTTGAACTTTTGCTGAAGTGCTTAACTCTTTAAGCTTGCTAATGTCATTGAACCTTGGCATTGAACCAACCTTGAAATTACCTAAGTGTTGAGATCTTGTTTCTTTTCTACAGAGTCTATAGATTTAAGCCTCCAGAGTCTATCGATTTAAGCCTTCAGAGTCCGTAGATTTCTTCTAGCAAAGTCTGTTAGCTAAAAAAGCTTGAAAAATGGAGAATTTGAATGCCCAAAATAATTTTTGATAAGAGAAGAGGGAATTTTTGGCCTGCAAGACCAATATAGTTCATATGTTGTCCCAAAAATGAGTGACAAATTTTGGGAACAACATATCTAACCTCTCAAAGCCTCCAATAGTCCCTCAATGAATAAAATAACCAACCACCTCTCAAAAATATTGGGAACCATGATTGATAACTTCTAGAAGTTGCCAATGTAATTTTCTAGACCCCCAACCTGTTTAAGCTAGGCTAAATCTCTAAAGTAAATTTTTGGATCTTTTTTGTCAAAATGTTCCACCAATCTATCAACAAACTCTTAATAGGTGGTAATGTAGCTATGTTACAGTGTAACCATCCCATGGTACCACCAATTGTGTGTTACTCCCTCCAGGTGTAAAGTGGCATATTTAATCACATATCCATCTACCATAGGCCTAAGTGTTAGAAAAGTGTCAAGCTTGTGAACCCAAGCCTGAGCAATTACCTTCCCATTACCATCAAATATGGGCAATGTGAGGTTACTAGTAGCATGCTTTAGTTCATTATTTTTATTTCTTGGTCTCCTTTCCTACTTGGACCTATAATACTCTCTCCTCTGGCTCACAAATCTATCAAAGCTAATGCTCTCTCTCACCTATGGTGCCAATAACTCCCACTCATCATTCACTACCATAAGAGTATCTACGAATATTTCATCTCCTTCTTCTTCTACATGTCCATCTTCTAGTCCATTTCTCAAGAAAGTGTAGTGTGAAGGCCTATCTAAAGTATGAGTAGATACTCTCTGAGCTCTAAGAGTCCCAACTACACTCCTATTATCTTCTAGTTATGGATCATGTCTCCCTTGTGGTTTCATTCATTGAATCATAGCAGTGAGTGCCCATACAACATCTACAACCTACTACTACCCTATTGCCATATTTTTAAAAAGGTCCCTAGCCTCCCTATCCTCATTGTTTCCTTCATTTCTCAATGGATTTCCTTCTCTTCTGTCACTCATTAGATCCTGCTGAATATCCAAATTCTAATTTCCCTATAATACGGCCCTCCTACATGTGTAATACCTATGAGGACCAACTTCTAGTGGCTACATGCAAATCCTCTAAGAACTTTTCTTCTTCTAACTTCTGAAACTTTTATGTTGGTTTTTATCTTTTGCAATTTTTTGTATTTTCAAGGGTTTTATGATCTTTTTTTGGGGTTTTTTTGAAAATAATGAAAATAAATGCAGATATAGAATGCAATACCATAACAAGATGAAATAAAACTCCTCACTATAATACTTTATTGATTAACTTTAGTAAAAAAAATTAAATACAAGCATACCCAAAAAAATATATAAGTATTAATATGGCTGATATGAATTACAATGAAAAAAATCACAATACATAGAAGTTCGATCCACACCCAATATGATGCATTTTCAATCAAATTCACTATGGCTAGGATAAATAAAGCTAGGTGCATCTTAGTATTTTTTGGATTTTTATAATGACTTTTGGGTCAAAGTCAACTCTCTACATAGGCTGCCCTCTTGCTACAAATGAATGGCTACAAAAAGTAAATCAAACCCTCTAGAATTTGTGCCAATGTTTTCCCAACACACTGCTCCAAACATGAACCTTCTGAATGATATATTATTTCTATCAAAACCCTCTAATTTTCTCCACTGCTAAGCTCAAATGGAACTTCTCTATGAAGCTCTCCCAAAAGCCAAATTTAAAGGATATTTTACCATCTCAAATGGCTACACACTGAATAATGAATCACTCTCCAATGGCTTGAAGAAGACTGAAACCCTTAGCTTTCTTCTCTCAGACAATTTTCACCAAAACCCCTACTCAATAAAATGAATAGCACAAACTTCAATAAAAAATATATATCTCTCCAAGAGTGGGTCAATTTCTCCCAAAAAGCACCATTAATAACATAAATTGTTATTACATTGCATTCTTTTAACATTTCACTAAATACATTAAAGTTGGTACCCAATTATTAATTGACTCAATTGGCCTCCTCCTCATGACACCTAGACCCTAAATTATTAAGTTTAAGTAATAACTTAATAATATCACCTTTTAATTTATTACTATTATTTGAGCCAAATAAACATTAATAACTCCTTAAATACACAATATCTCATCGTGCCATCTTAACTAAAGGCTAAGCTAATTAATCTCTATACAACCACATGCCTTACTAAAAATAGTAAGGGTCCCTTTCTATCAACTTTTAACTTACTATAAATAGTAAGTAGATCATACGAAGTCTTGGAAACTTTAAATGAAAGCCAAGACTAGAAATCATTGAACTCTGAAGATGATACAAGCCTCATAAGACCTTCTATCCAACTTATTAGCCTATGAGGGTTAGAATAATAAGCTAATCTCACTGATGACTAATGACTAACTTGGAAGGGAAATTACAGATTAGCCTAAAATTTATAGAATGAAATATCCTTCCAAGAAAATTATTGGTGAAACTATTCCTATCAACTTAGGTATAGAAGAGGATCCTAAATATGTGTATTTAAGAATTCAAGTTACTACTAGTGAAAAAGTCAAAGTCATTAAATTATTCAAAGAATTTATTGATGTGTTCACTTGGTCATACAAAGATCTTAAGGGTTATAATACTAATATTATTAAACATGATATACTGATAAAACCTGGTATTAAACCTCTAAGATATAAAATATAAAGGATTAGCCATTTGTTAGAGGACACTATTAACAAAGATATAAATAAAATGATTGATGTTGGCATCATTTTATTTTGTAAAATATTCTAAATAGGCAACTAATTTAGTGCAAGTTAGAAATAAAAATGGTGATATTACATTATATGTTGATTTTAAGGACTTGAACAAATCTATTATTAAACATATTTTTTTTATCAAGTATAGATCAGATTTTGCAATAAGTTACAAGGTCTAAAATGATGTCATTATTAGATATATTTTTTGGTTATAATTAGATTTTTTGTAAATCCTAAAGATAGACATAAAACAACTTTTACTATTCATAGAGGGACTTTTGCTTATAATAGAATGACATTTGGATTAATTAATATAGGAGCTACTTTTCAAAGAGATATGCATGTTACATTTGATGATTTAATCAACATTTTTATTCAGGTATATCTTGATGATCTTGTCATTCATTCAAAAAGATGTAAAAAACATTTAAATAATCTTCAAAAAGTTTTCATAAGATGTAGAAAGTATGGTATTTATTTAAATTCAAAGAAATCAATTTTTGGTGTTACCAAAGGTAAATTATTAGGACATATCATTGCTAAAGATGTTATTTCCATATATCCTAAACATATTAATCCATTAAGGAATTACCTCCTCCTAAAGATCAATCTATTTTACAGTCTTTCTTTGGTAAAATTAATTCTATTAGGAAATTCATATTAGATTTTGTTGATAAGTCTAATCCTTTACAATTACTACTTAAGAAAGATAAATCTTAGACTTGGGATAAAGGTGTTGATTTAGCATTTAATAATATTAAAGATGTCATTACAAGTACTCCAATACTTGCTAAACTAGGTTTAAAAATTCATTCATTCTTTATATTAATGCCATTAAAAAATAAATTGGAGTGGTTATTACACAAGAATTCAAAAATAATGATGAAAAACTAATTGGTTATATGAATCATGTTTTAAAAGATGCAATTACCCTTTTATTGAGAAATTTGTTTTCTCATTAGTCTCCTCTTTAATCAAATTTCATTATTATTGATGGGAAACAAAGTTATAGTGTGATCTAATGTACATATTTTTATTTTATCTTTTGAAATAACCAACCATTCAAGGAAGGCTTACAAAATGGATATTACAAATTCAAGATTTTGATCTCAAATTTGAAACTTCAAAGTCAATTAAAGGCAATGACTTAGAAAAACATTTAGCTAAAAATTATTTTTCAAGTATTAATATTTTGTTCTTATTATTTCATGATAGTTTGAATGCAAAGCCTCATTTAAAGACCATAAAAATATCTGATTTTTCTAAAGATTTCAAATTTGGTCTTGAAATGAATGAGATTGTATGTTTTTTTGAAGATGATTGGTATCATGACTTAGTCTTTTATTTTCAAAATCAAGTTTATTTTGATAATTTTGATAAGAAAAAAAGATGTTCTTTAAGCTTAAGAGCGTTAAATTTCTATTTATTAGAAAAATTCTTGTTTTATCAAAATAGAGATGGTGTTTATTAAAGTACCTTACACATGACCAAACCCAAAAAGTTCTTAGAGGCTGCATGAAGGAAATTATGGTAGATAAAATTCTACAAAAACCACTACTTATAATATTTTATGAGCAATTTATTATTAGCCTACACTATTTCAATATGTTTATAAGCTAGTTCGTTCTTGTATGTCATGATAATTATTTGTTGGTAGTGATAAGTTACCTACAATGACTTTAAATCTTGTGATACTTGAAAAAATATTCACAAAATGGGGTATTGATTTTATTTTAGATATACACCCTCCTACATCAATAGGTGAAAGATATATATTAATAAAAATATATTTTTTCACTAAGTGGCCTGAGGCCAAAGCACTTAAAATTTCTATAACAAGTGAAGTCATTTCATTTTTAAAAAATCAGATTTTTTACAGATTTAAATTTCCTTATGAAATCATATCTAATAATGGTCCTTAGTTGATTTCTAATGAATTTCTATTTTTTTTTAAAAATATTATATTATATCTAGTCATTCATCTAAATATTACCCTCAAGGTAATGATCAAGCTGAGTCAACAAATAATAATCTGATTTCAATCATGAAAAAGTTAATTTGTAAAAATAAACAAAATTGACATCTTAAATTTTTTGAAGCTTTATGAGCTGATAAAATTATTGTCAAGGTGGCAATTATATATTCACCTTTCATGTTGGCATATGGATTTGAAGCCACTTTACCAATAGAATTTTAGAGTTCTTTAGCAAGAACTATTTTAAAATATGTTTCTAAAGATACTAATTTGATTGAATAAAGATTACATGATCTAATAGGTCTTGATGAGTCAAAAATAAGATCATTACCAAAATTAGAAAGGCCTAAAAAAATTGCAAAAGTTTTACAATAAGAAAATTTTTAATAAAAAATTCAAAATTGGTGATTTAATTTTTATACTAGGACAAAGCTCATGAAAACCCTGATAAACATCATACATTTAATTCATTATGGCTTGGTCCTTATCACATTTCAATTGTACTTGAAAATAATGCTTTTCATTTGAAAGATCTTGATGGGAATTGGTTACATTATTTAGTTAATGGCCATCATTTAAAGTTGTTTCATAATTAACTTCCTTTCAGATTTGTTTGTTTCTTTTATTTTATTGTTTTCTTTTTAGTTTTGTTGTTTATTTTATTTTCTATCTTGTTCTATTGTTTCTTGTTTTGTTTATTTGTTTGCTTCTTTTTATTGTTTTCCTTTTACATTTAAAAATATCAATAAGTGTCTCAAGTGGATGAAGTTTTTATGTTATGGAGGAAGAATACAAAGATGTTAGAATTCAATTGTAAGTATCAGTTATTTTGAGATATTATTCTTTATAAACTTAGTTATATTTATACATGAATAATATATAATTAGTTATAACTAATTATTAAAGTAATACTTTATTTTTAAATATTATATTTGAGTCATTTGCATTTGTTTATGCATCCAACCTAAACTTCCATGTTATGTCATTCTCTTTCTTTGTGTCATGTTAGTCGAACATCTCATCTCTTATTGAAAATTATTATAAATGGGTTTGCACATAGTTATTTGAGAAATAATTTACCTAGATCACACTCTCAAGATTATTATTATAATTACAATAAAAAAATTGATTGATACTCCATTTAATATTCAAAATTAACTAGCAAGGTCGCTAGTGTTATGCCTATTTTCCATACCCCTACAATTTTTTTAAAATTCATACTCTTGTCTGCCATAGTGATGACCTAGTCATAAAATTTAAAACTACAATCAGAGACCTAAGTCAATTATTAGTTTTATGAATAATGTTTTTAATTAAATGATTTGATAATGATTTGTTCATGAATTCATATCTATATTATAGTGGTTTCAAAAAGCATTTATGGTTGAATGAATAAATTCGCATATATATAATACCAAGTCCATATAATACCTTTCAATTTTGATAAACCATAGGGAACTTCTTCTTTTCAAACTAAAAATACTACAATAACCACTTCAATTGAATGCAATTTGATCAATTTTGTCCACTGAAATGTCATGATTGAAAATAAACATTTAATATATATATATATATATATATATATATATATATATATATATATATATATATATATATATATATTAAATGTTTATTTTCAATCATGACATTTCAGTGGACAAAATTGATCAAATTGCATTCAATTGAAGTGGTTATTGTAGTATTTTTAGTTTGAAAAGAAGAAGTTCCCTATGGTTTATCAAAATTGAAAGGTATTATATAGACTTGTTATAATGGTTTTCAATTAATTTCATTCAAAATTTAGTTTGAAGTATATATAGATTTATCATGATGATGGCAAATATGAATAGTGACATTATATGAGTTATGCCATATGTGGAATTTGGTTTATTTGAAACCTAAACTATTATAATCTAAGGATTATTAAATTATCCTAAGTGGTTCTAAGTTTCTAAATCTAAACACTATCCTATGCTCAATATTTATTGTAAGGTGGTGGACCCAATGTAAAGATTTTAAATGGCCATGGGGTGATTTTAAAGGTTAATTTGAATTAAACCTATATTTTTAAACTTGAGGCATAAAGGTTTTGAAATGACATAAGGTGATTGTTTGATTTTGAAGGTTAGTTTGAAATTAAACTATGTTTAATATTGAGGTTTATGTTATTAGTGATTCAAATGGCAAGTTGGTGATCTAGGTTGGTAGCTAGGTGACAAGTTAGCAAGCTGGTTTAATGTGAATTGTGTTGGACGTTACAAGATCTAGATAAAATCAAAGGTGGTTTAAAGTAATTAAATACAAATTATACATGCCTAAAATTATGTGAGTTAGTTGGTCGTTTAGCTAAGGATTTGGTTATGACTAATTTTTAAGGCATTGCTAAACAAGTTAGTAGTTGGTTAATTGCTTTCATCGATTTGAGAAACCAATAACATGAATACACATAGGAACACATAATTAATACGTGGGTTTAGTATATAAATAGTTTTGTTTTTCATTTTTATGGTCATTTGGCAAAGCTCATTGTAAAAGCTACACTTTGTCGAGATAAACTTGGGATGTTGCAGACAAGCATAAATAGGTATGTCATTATTGAGAATGAATACTTTTAAAAAGAGATAGTTACAGTTTATCATTTTGACTAGTTTTCATGGAGGAAACTATGGTTTCAAGTTGCACGATATAATTTTTGATAAAATTTTACAAGGTAATTTTGTCTATTTAAGTTCTTTTGCATGCATGGAATAAGGAAAGTTGAAATATTATTGGAGTTTTAGTTTTATTTTAAAATCAATTATTTTTCTAGGTTCTCATATCATTTTTTATGGTATGAGATATTGATGATAAAAGTGGATTTCATTGTTGATATAGATATGTTTATCTTAGTTTTTAAAGTTAAATCTGAGAAATAATAAGGATTGTCATTTAGATTAAAAACACTAAGAATTTTTGAACTGTATTCTAAAAATGAATAATAGATATTATTGTGAATATGTGATATTTGGATTTAGGTTTTTAATTTTATTAATTAGTTGGTTACATTAGATATTATGGTCATATCAATTTTTATTGAGTTATGATTACATAAATGCATGAATTTTAGTAAAGTTTGAGCTCAAAATGGTTATTTTTATGAAAATATGGTGGTTTGAAAGTGTTTTTGGGTATACTATGACAAAAACATGTTGAAAGATTTCGATAGATAAATGTTTTTTACATACAACATATGTTTTTTTTCTAAACTCAGAAGTTTCTGTCAAAGTTATCAAAAGCATTTTTTGGCTTTTTATTTTGAAGTCAAAAATTGAAATTAATGAGAAAATGGTTTCAGAAAGGTTTTGATAAGTTGGAAAGGATATAACTATTTCAAAAGTTTATATTTTGTTAAAATTATTATGTTAAAATTATTTTTGATGGTTTTGGATTATTTGCCAGTTTGAGAAATACATGCAGTTTATAATATTATAATAGAACTTCTATCAAAATTTTATTTTAATGTTATGAATTTATTGCTAGTTCATAAGAAATATGTGTGGTTTATAGTTTGAGAATATACATATATCTATATATATTGAGATGACATTCATAAAGTGAGAGAAGAATGCAAGAAACTATAGGCAAATTATTTGAAAATAAAATTCTGAGAATATAATTTTATTATTGTGTTTTCCAATTTTGAACATTTTACATGATGTAGTCAGAATAGTTCAGTTGTAGATAGTTGAAATTCTTGATTTGTTCATTATGTTGATATAGTTAAAAAATTTATAAGTGATTGGAAGTTTGAAATATTGAAATATAATTGTTATTTTTGATTCTATATATGATATATTCATTCTTTGAGTTTAGTCAAATGATAATCAAATTTTGAATATATATTTTGAACTGTATTTAGGATGTCAAACTGGGATCAACTAGATTCAAATAGGGATAATGATAATATAAGTTTGAAGAGAAATCATTTTGGTTGTATGAATCAAGAGGTACCTAATAGTCAGTTTCCTAGATGAGGGTTTAGGGCTAGACGGTTTGGCCTTAGATATATCAGTAGAGGATCTCAAATATCCATTCATTTTAATGTTATCAACTTTGAATTTTGGAATGTGTTGAATAGTCTACCATTTAATGCTAAAAATCATAGGGATAATAAAGGTTTCCATGGTCATATATTTGGAGATAAATCTCATTCCCATAGTATCTCTTCCCATCAGTTGTAGAATAACCCAAACCAATGGCCTATCCAATCACCCAGTTAAGAAAGAATCAATGATGTTAATAAACCAACATAGCTAGCCAATGAGATAGTCTATGAAAAAAATTTGTGAATATTTCCTTACCATATTGTTCTAGTGATCCTACACCACCTCAGAAGATGCCTATTTCAAGTTGTAGGAAGCTCATTTTGGAAAAGCCACTTATTTTCATACATCCAACCACTTCCAATAAGCATTCAAATAATTAGGATGAATCATACATGCTAACAGAAATCAAAGTTGTGAAGTGAGTTAAGTTAGAGGTAGATGATATTGAAATTGATTTAAGAACAAAGCTGATTTAATTTCCTATAGTTGAAATAGAGTATAATGAACATTTTAATGAAAAAGGTGAACTGGTGATTGAAGTCTATCTGATTCTGATGACTCTTAATCATCATAAAGATACATTTAATTTTAATGTTGAACTTTAAATTGATAAGACTATAGACACCAAAATCGTGTCAACCCCCCCTTGGTCCCCTTCTAAAACATTTTACTCCTAACCCACACTTGCACACCTTATTAATTTAAAAACTACTTATTTTAAAATAATTACCTCACCTTGGACACCTCACCTAGACACCTCACCCTAAGACCATTTCTTAGCCTATGAGTCAGCCTAAGACTAGGTCCTCCAAATCCTAACTACCCATGACCTATCCTCACTCCATCTTAACTCCCTATCCAATTCTCGTGCCTCATAAGCCCTTGTTTTGACCGTTCTCCAATGGAAAAGGCACTTGGCAAGTGGAAAAATAGGCAAAGAGCTAAAAATAGCCCTTTTACCTATTCTTTCTCCACTGACGTCAATCAAACCTCGACCGATGTCAGTAATTCTACGCTGATGCCGACAGGATTGCTGACGTCAATTACATAATCCAAGCTCTAACATTGAGCTGACCCCACCTTCTTGCACATTCACACACACACTCTAAGATTTCAACCACAAGAATTCAACTATCGTTCTCCTGGCTATCGAAGCTCTGCACAAATCATTCTAAAGATGGGATTGAAAGATTGTATGAGGACCTTGACCTACTAAATTGAAGCAATCTGTGTTCGCTTCATTGGCTCACAACCCCAGTCATATCAGCCACAATAGGAATCACCATTATGACACCTCTGAGTCTTCACCCTATAAAGCTAAGTACTCTGGTTTTCATTTCAGTATTTTAGAATATATTGTCAATTAGTTTTCATTGATATTTCTAAATACTATCGAGAGGCCTGACTTTTTCCATGGAGGGGCTGAAAGGCCTTCCCCTTGTTCTCACCCCTTTTGTACACCAACTCTCCACCTATACCCTTCCTCAGACCTCATTCACCTTTTTGTAACCCTGCACTAACCTCTAAACTCCCAAAAACCCCTCTGTCTATCCTAGAAAATTCTCTAAAATCTATCCAAGGCCAATAACCCCTACTGACATTAGAAACAAAATTGACATCGACACCATAACTCCACTGACCTCGATAGACCAACTGAAGTCGATGACTATGTTCTGGACCAGCAAACCAAAAAGCCATTCAAACAACCCAACTAGACCAGACAGAGCCTTCAACTAGCCTTCTATAGCATTCTGAGACACACAGACTGCAAGGAATAGGTACACATTATCTACTTTTCTATTTTATTTAGTCATTTATCATTTCTTCCTTTATAATACTTTTGTCTTTAAATAGTGGACTGTCATCCCTTAAGGAAGCTTCACGCCTTCAGGACTGAGTGCGTAGCTTGGTAGTCCACCATATCCTCTTCTAACATTTTACTTGTTTAAGTTTCATTCTTACTATAGTTGTTTCCTCCACAACTAAAGAGGAGCTCCCACAAATCTTGGATATGGTGCGCACTAAATCCGGGTAACATCAAACCCATAACCTCTTAACCTTAGTTTCTTCCTCATTTAAATGCAATTAGTGAAAATTTAGAGAAACATTCTAGCACGCCCAGTGGGACACTTAGAGTTTTCCTTGGGTTTATTCTTCTTCTTTTAAAATCAAACTTTCATATAGATGCATTAGAAAAGTATTCACTTCTTGCATCCCCTCTTCTTTGCCTTTATTTCTTGAGAAATAAAAAACTTAGCTTCTCTTACTTTCTATTTTTTTACCTCTTCTATCTTTTTGTTTCAAAAGGAAATCATTAGCAAAGGTTAAAAAGAACATCTCTTTTTCTTCTTGTTACTTCTTGCATGCATCATAGAGTAGTGAAAAACTCATATTCTTTACCTCTTCTCCATTTGTTTGCATTTGAATAACATATTTTGATTAAGGTTAAAAACTACTGCATTTCATTCTTGCTTGGATGCATACTTAGCCCACTTAGTAATTAAAGCATTATGAATGAATCATAGTGCACAAATGTGACACAACCAAACCATGATCACTTCAAATCAAACACATAAACTTACTTGAGACAAGGCCCGTCTAGGATTTCATCACCTAGCAGATACCTTACCCCACCCGGCGATCCTACTTGGATTTCACCACCAAGATGAGGACCCACTCTGCTCTCTGGTAGAGTATAAACTATAGGGAAGGTATATTTTGGCTAAGCAGCCTAGCTCGGCTCTGGGTTCGTGAAGTGAAGGGAGCAAGCCCCAGCACCAGGCCACATACTGACCCTAACACAGATATCTTTGAGCACCATAACACAACCTGAAACCAGCCATAGACTTCTTCTCTAGGAACTGTTCTACAAGCCCAACTCCTAACACATTCTCTTAAGGCATAAGCCACCATGACTTTAAAACTCATTCCTAGGAATCTAACGTTTTAGAGGTTGCTTGTCTAATCATCTATTATAGTAGTTTTATCTGAGTGTTTGAGCTGGTAAGGTCATACCATTTTGAATTCCAAAACAACTCATAATATCTTCTTCTTCCAAAAACTATCAGTCTTCTATGTTTCTAAAATTACACAGAAATTGACATCGATTTCTCCACCGACGTCGGCAACCAAAACTTCATCGACATCGGTAAATTGACCGACATTGGCAACATTTTTAACCGACATTAATTAAACAACCGACATCGGTCACTGTCAATAAATTAAAAAAAAAATCCAAACAGCAAGCTTAAAACCCAAATTTCTTGCTATTTAACACAAATTTTGGATCTTTGAAACTAAAACACATAGTTTTTGAAACCTGAACCCCTTTCACCTTGGATGGTCCTGACACACAGTCAAGCCAAATTCCTTGTTGACCATGTGAGTCAACAGCCACTCCCACCTTCACCCTTTGTGCCAAGTCATCTAATGGAATATACTTCAAACACTGAGCATACTCCTATCCAACCTACCCCTGATCAACCTCCTATTATTCCCAAAGGGGATCAATAATTTGAGAGATTCCTTGACCACAATGTCAAGGCTCTCCAATATTATCTTGCTAGAAGCCAAATGCAAGATCCTTTTGGTAACCCTATTTATGGGATGCCAACTTCTTTGGTTGAAGTGGCAATGGTATCAACAATATCTATTACCTAACCTATGATAACTTAGGCCATTGCCTCGACCAGTAACCCAACCATGGCTAATTTTCAAGATTTGGCCTCCCCTTTTATCCTTTCTTGCCTTACCTCCATCAGGGTTTCTATACCCCCTCAAATGCAAACAATTTAACTAAGTTTGACACCTTTCCAGAACTTGATTGTCTCTATCCCATCCACTCTTATGCCTATAAACATGAGAGTGACCACTTATCCTTTAACTAGTGTCACCACCATTCAACCACCCTTGGTGGCATCTAGTCATGTTGTGCCTTCCAACTTCATGGCACAATCCCTCTTGACCTCGACATCAGCCCCTATGACAAACTATCAGTATGTTGCACCTACATAAATGCAACCAAGTATGTCATACGCCCCCTCCAACACCTTCTAAGTACCCTCTAACTTAGGGGGTGCCCCTCATTCCAATCCATATGCTGATCTAATTAAGATGTTGATGGATAAGATGTCCAACCTTGAGACATCTGTTTCAGGTTCGAGGGTTGCTCTTTCATATGAACAAATATGCAACGAACCTATCCACCCTTCAGTTCCTATTCGACCATACCTTAGCCAGTGGGAACTCCCAAAATTTACTCGCTTTTAGAGTAAAGAGGACTCACAACAACATCTATGAGTGTTTAGACACGCTTGCTACCTCATAGCACACGATGATGCGTTATTACTTCATACATTCCCTATGTCACTTTCTGGCACCACCCTTGACTGGTATAGCTCCATTACCAGTCATTCTCTCTTCACCTTCATTCAACTCACTCATCTATTCCTTGATCATTTCTCAATAAATATTACCAAGAAGGTCTCCATCACAGACCTTTATTCCATTAGACAATTCAAGGATGAGTCAATAGCAGACTTCGTCACCCATTGGAGAGGTTTGATCAACCAACTCTCCTTCTCACTACCTCAACCTGAGCTCATTGAGATCTTTTCAAGAGCATGTGCCAAGCACATCTCATCTACTCAGTGGGATCAAACTTTCCAAACATTTGATGAAGCTTTCACTATGGCCTGAGAGCTTGAACTCTGTGTAATTGAAGAAGATAGTGTCAAATTGCATAACAAAAATACCAATGCAAAACCCAATGACCCTTCTTCTTCCAAACCTTCTTCTTCCCACCAAAAGTCCAAGGGATCAAAAAATGCTATGGTCCTTAGATCACCATCTTTTACCACAACCAACCAATCTGAGCCAGCCATTTCACAAAACATCACTAGACAATTCCAACAACGGTATGAACAACGAAAATACACGCCTATAAGAGAATTGTATGCTTACGTATTGGATAAATTAGTGAAGTAGGGAGTCCTCAACCTCCCTCAAATCTAACCACCTGTCCAATTTGACCCCTCACGAGCCATCCCTACATGGTATAGGGAAAATAACTTTTGTAACTATCATCATGTCAAGGGTCATGACACGGATAATTGCAAGACCCTAAAGAACATTGTTCAAGACATGTTAGACAAAGGGGACCTTGTTTTGGATAACCCTAATGTGATGGCCAACCAAAACATAGATGTCTTTAGGCAACCATTTCCTAACCATCCCCCAAGTTAGAACAATATTCAGACCATGGTCAATGACCCTCAAGAATGCAACATACGCATGGTCGACATGGTCTTTCTTTTCATTCCTATCCAACCTCTCCCATAATCTAAAAAAGTTGGTCAACCCATTTCTCCACCATAGGTAGAAGAGCCTATTTTACCCATACTACCCCCACATAATGAAGAGCTCCCTTTGCCTCATCCTCTTCCTCGCATGGATGAACCCATTTTACCTACATCACCCTCACAACATCAAACACCTCTACCCATTCTTCTACCTCGTGAGGATCCCATATTACCTATTCCTCTTGCCCCCACCTTTCCTCTTCTTCTACCATTGGAAGAATTTACCATTCATACCCCACGCCCTCATGAATAAGGGGCCATCATCCCTCTGCCTTACCCTTTAGAGGAGCCTTCCTCTCCTATTTTTCCTCCACCGATGGAGGATAGTCCTCCATCCACCCCCCTTTCACACCTAGGAGAGTCTACTTTGACCTCTCCCATATTGGAGGATGCTTTGATGGTACCAATGCCAGTGGCCCTGCTCTTATCCTTCTTATCACCAATGGAGAATCATACTTTCCATGTTCCTAAACCACATGTGGAAGGCATTATCATCCCTACACTCTATTCGCTTGAAGAGCCAAATTCTCTAATTCATTCTCTATTGAGAGAATTCGCCACCTCACCCACTGCGACTGAGGAAGATCCAGTCATAGTTCTCTCTCACCTTTGGCCTATGATCACTACATCCAACACATTTCCACTCTCGTAATTACCCAAATCCTCTAAAGGACTGACTGAAAGGCCTCGCACGACATCATCTAAACCCTTCTCTCGATCGGTAGAAAACTTAGGATTCCTCCAATCTAGGAACCTAGAGTCTGAGGTGTTATGGGAGTGACTTAAGGCTCCTTATCTTACACATTCTACTTCACCTTATACTGCCAATCCTTCCATGAAAATTTACCCCAAAGTCTCTAATGAGGATTGGGTTTCCACTTCTAAATCATCAGAAGCTCAGCCTTCCACATCTGAATCCAAACCCTCACAGGCATCCACCATGCTGAAATAGATTAGATCTCTCGGTGTTTGCCCTGTATCAAACCTAACTCACCCACAAGTGAAGTTAGATTTGAACCTCACCCCATATAGTAGTGGTCCTCGCACCATACTAAAGAAGGTTACTAAACCATGTCAGTCTACTCCTTCCCCACCTTCACCATTACCCTCTATCCTGGGTCCACATCCTTCCACTTTAATAGGAGTGCTCCCTATTCCAACACCTCACAAAGAAAAACTACCTCCATTACTCCCTCTACTTGTTAAAGACATATTTCCTCCAAAAAATTTGACCTCTCATCAAGAAAGTGCCATCTATGTGTGTGGCCACACCACCAACCAAAAAGGTGGTACAAAAAACTCCCCTATAACTCCTAAACAGAAGTTGTCAACCCCTACTGTAACAATGAGCTCAAACCCATTAGTGGGTTCTTATGCTTCATTGTTACATAGATTATTTCAGTCTTCTAGCATCATTTTCCCACCCATTAAGCCATACCAACCTCTTGGATCAAAACCATCTTGTTTTGATGACACTCAAATCTGCTTGTATCATCACACACTTGGGCATGATACTGAGAGTTGCTACGCTCTTAAGGTTGTCATTCACCAACACATAGAAAAATACACCTTTCTCATTAAGGATTCTCTTGACCACCTTTTTGAAAAACTATCGACACCATCCCATGCTTCCCAAACCTCTTCACTTGAATCGAGATCCCAACACGAGATTATGGTCCCTCTACCACCTTTTCCCCCTTTATTCAAAATCAACACTATTAATGTGGCTACCAGGTCCCAAACCCTAAAGGATAAAGGAAAAGAGTAGGTTTCTACCCTTTGGACATATCCATTTGCCATGTCCTCTCCACCACCAAAGCCCAAGATTTCTATCTTGGGCACATCTCAACCAACATCTTCAGGGGCAATTCACGACTCCATGGTGAAACAATTTCACTAAACTCCTGTGAAGATGTCCTTGTATGACCTAATACAAAGCTCTCCATAATATCACCAAGCCTTGATCAAATCTTTACAGGCACTGGAGGTCTAGCCTAAAGATCCCAAACTACTGGCTGCTTTAGTCAACTCGTTACCCACCATTGCCTCTATCACCTTCAGTGATTTTGAGATTCCTGCCTCCAACTTGGAAGATCCAAATGCTACCCTCTTTATCACAGCTTACATTGATCAAAATTATGTTAAGTTAGTTATGATTTATGGAGGTGCTAGCATCAACATCATTTCTACCCATGCATATGATCAACTAGCCCTTTCGAAGAACTGCATGTCAAAAGTTGATGCAATTCTTCATTCTTTTAATGATGCCACCACCACAACTATTAGCACTGTGGTCTTGCATGTTCGTGTTGGCCCACGTACAATTCTAAAACTATTCTATATCATCGAGGGGGAGTTCTAATATAACATGTTATTGGGATGACCTTGGATACATGCCATGACCTATGTCCCTTCCACGTTACATCATTATGTCAAGTTTGAATACGAGGGGCAGGTTCATGTCATTCCTGCTAGCCCTTCCCCTTTAAAACATGCAACATAACCTACTGACCTAATGATATTATCATCCCTTTGAAAATGTCCAACCAAACACCACCTCTACCTGTGGAATCCTCAACAATCTCACAAACACTGGTCACACCTACGCCTACTCCTCAAGTGACCATGAAAGATCTTATGGAAGATACCTTCTAGTGCCTTTCACTTGGGGAGTATCATTTGCTTATCCTTGACATGTTCCAAACTCCATAGGAATATAAAAAATTTCAACACCACCCTAACTACAACCATCACATTGGAATGGTCATCCCATATGGTCCTCTTGATCTCCAAACTAATCTCACCTATGGAGGGCTAGATCGGGTTCCTACTATTGGAAATCCTCTCTCATCACCTTGACTATTCACTTGTGAGTTCTCTTTCCTCTGAAACCCTAGCTTTGCTCTCACCTATCTTCATAGGTGTGCATGGAAGGGTTTTGGCTTTAGGTGTTATGAACAAGGTCCCCACAAGCCCATTGAACCTCCAAATGATGATGCAATCAAAAATGCCAAGAAACAACATAGCATGGGTTCCAAAGAACCTACAAAACCCTCTAAGATCCCTTGCCATGAAACTATCATAGAGCATTCTCCTCCAACCTCACCTATTTCCCCACCCTCACCTATGGAGTCAGTGGTCTCCATCCATCCTAGTTTTTTTTGCATAAATGCCATTCACTTGGAACCCCTAACCTATCAACTAGGTGGGACATCAAGGTCTCTTCCTCTCATTTATCTAGACATGATAGACGATGAATCTTCTAGCATCAACATTGTCCAATGCTTGGATGATGATGCCATGCTCACCTACATGGGTGCGAACGACTCCTTCAAACAATGTTCACTTCCTTCAAAAACATAGGTTATGTTAAATGAATCAATTATTGACATTAATCTCCCATCTTCTGATGTTCCTCACATTTTAAATATTGGTCAATCTTTAGATGCCCAGGAAGAAATCGACTATACCACATTCCTTATAGATCATAGCAAAGCCTTTGCTTGGTCCTATAACAATATGCCTAGTATTGACCCCAACATTGTCATCCACAACATCGTCATGAACTATGAAGCTAAGCCTGTTAGGTAAAAGCTTCACAAGATGCATCCTCACATTGCACTCCTTGTCAAAGAGGAGCTTCAACGTCTTCTCTCCCTCTCATTTATCCAACCCATTGATTATTCGTAATGGGTGTTAAACATTGTCCCTGTCACAAAAGTAATAGGGGGAATTCAGATTTGTACTGACTATCGTGACCTCAACCTCGCTTTCCCAAAGGATGACTTTCCTTTACCAAACATTGACCAACTTATTGATCTTACGGTGGGTCATGAGATGTTATCCCTCATGGATAGTTTTTCAAGATATAACCAAATCTTGATTACCCCAAAAGACCAACATAAAACCACCTTCATCACTCCATGTGGGACATTCTGCTATAGGGTCATGCCTTTTGGCCTAAAAAATGCAGGTGCTACATACCAATGCACCATGATTTATATCTTTCATGATCTCCTCCACAAAATCATGGAGGACTATGTGGATGACTTACTGGGGAAATCCAAACTTCACCATGACCACCTAACCATTCTCAAAAAAATATTCACTCACCTACTAAAATATAATGTTTGACTCAACCCCAAGAAATACATCTTTAGGATTCTCTTAGGGAAGCTTTTGGGTTTCATCATTTCTCTCCATGTCATTGAGGTAGATCTAGCTAAGATTTGAGCCATACTCGAGATGCCCCCACCAACTAACCTAAAACAACTTTGCAGCTTGCAAGGGAAGCTTCAATCTATTCATCACTTCATCTCACAACTATCTGACCATTGCCAACCCTTCCATCACCTCCTCAAGAAGGACGTCTCCTTTAATTGGACTAAGGACTGCCAAGAGGATTTTGAAGCTCTTAAATGCTATCTTGTCTCTCCACCAATCCTTATTCCACCTAAATATGACCAACCCTTCTATCTTTACATTTTGGCAATAGATCATTCATTAGGTGCCATGATCGTGCATCGAGATGAACAACATTGTGAGCAGGTGGTTTATTATATAAGATGAATGCTTATTGACTATGAAACTTAGTATACTCATACTAAAAAACTTTGCTTGCATTAGTCTTTGCCACCTCCAAACTCCACCAATATCTCCTCAACCATAAGACTTACGTCATCACCCACACTGACCCTCTCGAATACATGCATTTCAAGCCATACCAAAACCAATGTATGGCTCATTGGCTCATGCTTCTCACTGAGTTTAATTTGAAATTCATTTAACAAAAGTCTATAAAGGGGCAAACAATTGTTGACCAACTAGCAGATGCCCCTTTACCTGATAACCAACCCTCTAACTGTGAATTTCCTAATGAGTCTATCACCATGCTATCCACCGATGACATCCCCTATCAAATGATAATTTTATTTGATGGATCTAAATATCAACTCGATGGGGGTGTAAGGGTCATTATTATCCCTCATGAGGGTGAGCCCATGCCTCTATCCTTCAAACTTGACTTCAAATGCACCAATAACATGGTTGAGTATGAAGCCTTAATTTTGGGGCTTCAAACTACCATTTTCTTGGGCATTAAGTCAATCAATATCTTTGGCGACTTGAAACTAGTCATTAATCAGATTAACGATTCATATATTTGTAAAAACAAATTTTTGCAATGATATAAACACCGTGTTGACACATTGTTAGGGTCTTTCGACTGTTATCTCTTGTAAACCATTCCTTGCTCTATGAATAAGTTTTCCGACATAATGGCCTCTCTCGCCTCACACATCCCATCTTCATCTACTTCCTCGAGAATCTATGTCATGGTACACCATTTGATGTTGCCCTCATATATCTCAATTGACATCAATTTTGTTGGCAATATCGACTCTAGTCCACATGATGTTTGGTATAAACAACTTGTTGACTACTTGACTTATTTTATCATTCCTCCTGACCTCTCTACCAATGGATGATAGGCTTTTATCAAGAGTACTACTCGCTACACCATGCTAGGGGGTCTTCTCTACAAATGAGGTTTCGATGGCCTCCTTCTTCGATGCCTAACCACCAATAAGACATCTCATGCCATCAAACAAGTCCATGATGGGATTTGTGGAGGACATTTCAGTGGTAACTTAGTTGCAAAGTGCATCCTCTGCCTGGGCTATTATTGGCCCACTCTTCACCAAGACTATGGTGACTATGTTTGGCATTGTATCAAATGCCAGCAACATGCTAAACTACTTCACATCCCTAGCCACGCTTTACAAGTTGCTCAAGATTTTTGGCCCTTTTCTTAATGGGGCTTAGATCTAATTGGTGAGATTAACCCTCATTCGTCTCTCTGACATCAGTATATTATCACAGTGACTGAATATTTCACTAAATGGGTGGAAGTTGTTGCCCTCATCCCCACTAAAGCCAACAAAATCATTGACTTCATTAACCACCACATCATCTATCATTTCAGTGTACCTCACAAGATAATCATCGATAATGGCAAATCTTTCAAAAACAAAACCATCCAAAAGCTTTGCGATGCTTTTGGCATCAAACTCAGCTTCTCCTCACCTTACTATCCACAAGTAAATAGATAGCAGAAGCTTCTAACAAAATCCTAACTAAAATCCTAATGAAGGTGGTCAACGGCACTGGAAGGGATTGGCACACTCACATTCCCTTCACTTTGTGGGCCTACCGCACTAGCATCTGAACCCCTACAAGTGTTACACCTTTCTCCTTAGTGTATGGAATCGAGGCCATCTTACCTCTTGAAGTAAAAATACCTTCTCTTCACATCTCCTTACATGACATACTCTCTAACAATGACTTTCATCAAGATCAATTAACACAACTTGAGTTACTCGATGAATGTCATTTTGCTGCTCTTAATCATCTTCATATCTACCAAGATCACATCAAGTGTGCCTACAACAAATTTTTGAAAGAGTGAGATTTCAAAATTAGAGATCTCATTCTTAAATAAAACCAACATGTGACCAATATGGAAAGAATCAAATGAGGCAAATTTGCTCCTAATTAGCCTGGACCTTATATAATAATGCACAAATATGGATCAGGCACTTATCATCTGTCTTCTCTCGAAGGCTGGCCAGAACTTGAGCCCCTTAATGCCTTGCATCTGTGACCATTCTACTATTAACCAAGTAATCATTCACTTGATGTTTAACTTGAGCTCATCCCTTGAGCAACCCCCATCATCCTCATTCCTATTCCTTTCAACCCTTTTTTACTAAAAAAATTAGTTAACCCTTTTTTAAACATTAATGCTTTGTCCTAATAAAAGGGAAACCCATAAACCTCTATAGTCTAGTCCATGACTAAAAGTTCAGTCAATAAAAAAACATAAAACTGGGATGCCTAAAAAAATATTAAAAGGTCATAAAATATAAATGTAGACTGCTCCCTCGAAGGATAACTGCATTATTTTTGTAATTACTAGACTACTCCCTTGAAGGACAACTATTCAAATAAATAAAAACATACCAAGCAAAATATAGACCACTCCCTCGAAGGATGGCTATGCCCAAATTTTGCTATAAAATAGCACCCTCTCAGAAGCTTCCCGCATTGATCAGCTTCACATGACCACAAAAAAAAACATCCCCAAGTAGACTTCCTGCATTGATTAGTCTACAAAAAAAATTGACTGACAAACTATTAAGTCATGGACTTGCCTATAGTCATTCTTAGGGTCACCTATAAAAGGGGCAAAGTTATCCCTGCTAAAAAGGGTTACGCTATCCTCACATATCACATAATCACACCTATTACCCCAAAATACCCAAGGGATTTTGAGCTCACTTAAAATCAAGTGATTAGGGTTCTTCTTTAACAAAAACCAATGGTCAATGACATAATGCATGAATGGGGCTTTTATTTGAAAAAACCCTATCTATGCTATCATTATGGTCCTTGTCAATGAAAGAGCAATGCACCTCTCACTTCTTACACACCTTCGTCACATGCTAGTTTACATTTTAGGACGCAGTGTCTTAAAATTATATGGTTGCATATTGTCATCTCATAGCCCATTCACATTAGTTTCTATAGAAAACAATACACATGGAAACTATTAACCAAACACAATTTATGTCAAGCATATACCATCACCAATATGGAAACCTGCTGAAGCATAAATAAACTCATTTCATTTTTAGCATACACCATCACCAGTATGGAAAATTGATAAGGATGAAAAACCACATAACCTATGTTATAGAATACACCATCACACAATATGGAAAAGGATATAACATCATCATACACTCATCATTTCAAGCATGTACCATCCAACATATGGGAAATGCTAAAAACACTATCATTACACAAACAACTAACAACCTCTTTGACTCTTCTTTTCTTTTGGGAGAACTACATTGGCCTGAGGCCCTTAAAATAGGGGCTATGTAGGTAGCACTCAATTGACATGGGGTCTTCTAAGGTTAGCTCAGCCATTCATTTATTCGTCTACCTAATAGATCAACTATCTAAACCCTAGGCTCACTGCCTACCCTGAACCCTAGGCCTTTTGTAAAATTGCCCAAAATCATGACTAAACAACTAGCCCTGACACTATAGAAGTCACCTTAGACTTCTCATGGGGCAAATTGGAGATCACATACATCTCCCTAACCACAACAAACAACACTCGAGATCACTTATATCTCAGCCCAACTTGACAAACAACCTTGGAGATCGTGACTATGTCCTCAGACCATGACCACTTTTGAGATAACTTTGCCTTGGTTGTTTTGATTGTATATGATACCTCACAAATACTTAGAAAATTACACATGCCCCTCACACCTATTATTGGATTGTGACCAAGTTGATCCCCAATATCTATGACATTTTTGTGTTTTCCAAGAGCACTTCCTAGCCTAAATACTTAGAACATGATGCCCATTAGAGCTACAGCTTTGATCAATCTAACCCAATTAGCTACCACTAATAAGCTAGGGAGTGTTACTTTGATTTTAGTCCTCCTCAACCATTGGAGCTACATCTTTGATCATTTAAACCCAATCAGATACCACTAATAAGCTGGGGACTAGTTACTTCAATTTTAGTCCTCCTCGACCTTGCTTGCAATAATTTGACTTGCCTATCAAGTGAAGTGGTATACGCGCAATCTCAATTATTGCAGCGTTCACACTCTAACCTCATCTTACCCATCCACTGCCTATCAAATTGGCACCTGATTTTGGCTTACCTTCTCTCAATTTCTACTTTGAGGGGGAATACCTCATCCCATACCTGGGACAACCTACATCTATTTTTGTCTTGCAGTTTGTTAGAACAAACCACGAGACAAAAAGGGGCAAATGTAGACACCAAAATCATGTCAACCCTCCCTTGGTCCCCTTCTAAAATGTTAACACTCCTAACCCACACTTGCACACCTTATTAATTTAAAAACTACTTATTTTAAATTAATTACCTCACCTTAGACACCTCACCCTAAGACCATTTCTTAGCCTATGAGTCAGCCTGAGATTAGGTCCTCCAAATCCTAACTACCCATGACCTATTCTCACTCCATCTTAACTCCCTAACCAACTCATGTGCCTCATAATCCCTTTTTTTGACTGTTCTCCAATAGAAAAGGCACTTGGCGGGTGGAAAAATAGGCAAAGAGCTAAAAATAGCCCTTTTTACCTATTCTTTTTCCATCGACGTCAGTCAAACCTTGAATGACATCAACAATTCTACACCGATGCCAGTGAGATTGCTGACATCAGTTACATAAGCCAATCTCTAATATTGAGCTGACCCCACCTTCTCACACATTCGCACGCACACTCTGAGATTTCAAGCACAAGAATTTGACTATCATTCTCTTGGCTATCGAAGCTCTGCACAAATCATTCTAGAGACGGGATTGAAAGATTGTATGAGGACCTTGCCCTACTAAATTAAAGCAATCTGTGTTCACTTCATTGGGTCACAACACTGGTCATATCATCCACAATAGGAATCACCATTCTGACACCTTTAGGTCTTCACCCTATAAAGCTAAGTACTCTGGTTTTCATTTTAGTATTTTAGAATATATTGTCAATTAGTTTTCACTGATATTTCTAAATACTATCGAGAGGCCTGACTTCTTTTGTGGAGGGGTTGAAAGGCCTTCCCCTCATTCTCACCCCTTTTGTACACCAACTCTCCACCTATACCCTTCCTTAGACCTCATTCACCTTCTTGCAACCCTACACCAACCTTTAAAACTCCCAAAAACCCCTATGTCTATCTCAAAAATTCTCTAAAATCCATCCAAGGCCAATAACCCCTACCAACATCGGCAAAAAAAACCAACGTCAGCACCATAACTCCACCGACCTTGCTAGACCAACCGACATCAGTGATTGTGTTCTAGACCAGCAAACTAGAAAGCCATCCAAACAACCCATCTAGACCAGACAGAGCCTTCAGCCAGCCTTTTGTAGCATTATGAGACACACAGACTATAGGGAACAGGTACACATCATCTACTTTTTTATTTTATTTAGTCATTTATCATTTCTTCCTTTACAATACTTTTGTCTTTAAACAGTGGACTGTCATCCCTTAAGGAAGCTTCACGCTTTCAGGACCGAGTGCGTAGCTTGACAGTCCACCATATCCTCTTCTAACATTTTCCTTGTTTAAGTTTCATTCTTACTACAGGTGTTTCCTCCACAGCCAAAGAGGAGATCCCACAAAGCTTGGATACGGTGCACACTAAATCCGGGTAACATCAAACCCATAACCTCTTAACCTTAGTTTCTTCCTCATTTAAATGCAATTAGTGAAAATTTAGAGAAAGAAAGACTTAACTATATTTCATATTTTGATACTTTAATTATAATATTTTTGGAAATGCAATAGACATATACACATACACATACACATATACATATACATATATACATATACATATATACATACATATATATACACACACACACACACACACACACACACATATGTATATGTATATATGTGTATGTGTGTGTGTGTGTGTGTATATATATATATATATATATATATATATATACACACACACACATACACATACACGTATATATATATATATATATATATATATATATATATATATATATATATATATATATATATATATATGCTGAAGTATTTGATTATATGTATTATGGAATTAATATAGATAAGTATATTATTTAACTTTGAATTATCTTATTATATATTAAAATTATGTTATTCTTATTACTATTAATGAATTAAAGGGTCCCCACCTATTAGGAAATACTCAATCTATTTTCAAATAATTTATCTCTTAAGACTTTTTAAGTCTTAACTAACTCTTAACTTATAACTACCATGTTTATTGATTTTTAAGTCAATTAATTTAAATTAACAACTAATTAAGGTTAGTTACAACTTCTTTTTCAACCAACCTTAAATTATAAAAAGAGATCAAGGATTTATATGAAGAAGAGGAATGACACAAGTATTGAAGACTTATGCATTCTAAAGTTAATCATTTATCTCTCTCTTTAATACAATTTCTCTGAGATAGCATGATTTTTCTAGATAGACCAATGGTACTTTCTCTAAGAGCTGAGTGTACTGCTTAAACAACATAGGTATATCCAATTTTATATTATCATATATAATAGATTATCTAAAGATTTTAAAGTTTAATATCTTTCGGTGATTGCTTCTTACATTCCTATGTACATAATTTGAGTATTCAACCTAAATAATGGTGCAAAATTTTCTATTTGTGACATTTTGTTGATTTTATTGATTGTAAAATTTATCTTTTAAAGATATTTTGTAAAGAGGATGTTGGTTTCTTAAATAAAAATGATCTATTTTGCTAAGATGACTCTTTTTGTTGAGACTTGCATGTTTTATTTTATTTTTGACTTTGACTTTTAATTTAATTTAATCTAATTTTAGTTTAGTGTCTAATTGTTTTAATTTTTATTTTTATTTTAATTCAATTTTCATTAACATTAATTTACTTTCTTAGATAGTTTATATTTTATTCTGATTTCTTTCTTTATTTTATTTTAGTTTAGTGTTAGTGTTAGTATTAGTTTAGTATTAGTATTAGGTTTAGTTAAGTTTAGATTAGTTTTGTTTATGTTTTAGATTAGGTTAGATTTATTTCTTTTAGTTTTTCTTAATTAGTTCATTGTCTTTTTGCTTAGTTCTTTGATGTTATTATTTTTCATATTTTCCTTAATTGTTGAGTTATGCTATTTGATCTATCAAATATTTGCTTATAAACTAATTTATTTTCTTATCTTTATTTTACCTTTGTACTTCTTGTTTATTGTTTTGGTGTTTACTCAAAAGTTATAGTATCAAAGTAAGATATTATTCTAAGAATAAATTATATTATTAAATCAATTTTCTTTCCTTCTAGAGATTGTCTTCTTCATAGGCATTTTTTATCAGATAAGATAGATTACATATTTATATCTAAACTGATTCATTATTTGATAAGCAGATTTTTGAATTATAATGAATATGTTATATTCAATAGCCTATTTATTATTTTTTAGAACATTTAAAAAACCCCTCGCATCTTTAGGATTATAATTGAAACTTTAGAACTTTACTATTAGACTGGTATGATTCCAAATTAAACTTCAAAATAGGAGAAAGGGTTGATTAGTTGACAAAACATTTTTCATCATCAACACCAACCACCAACCATTTTTAGATATCACCAAAGATATATCTTGTTTTTTTATTTTTTGAAACATGAAACATAATTTCCTCATATGAATTCTATTTTGAGGATTATTTTAGAAGTGATTTTTTTTTTTTAAACTGAATCCAAATTTTATATCATATTGAAGCTTGGAATGGGTCTCACTTAGGTCACAAATAATTGATGCAGGAAGTGTATTATCTCCTCATACACATTCCTTTTTAGTGCATTTTTTGAAAGTATGTATTTTTTTCACAAGGGATAAAAAATTGGCATCATATTAAATCCTGAAGGAGGTCTCAGCTAGGAAACACCTAGTTAAAGTAGGTAGTATACTATCATCACAATAATGACTTGTCAATTTCACAACTTCCTCATAAAGATTCTTTAAGTATTTTATAAAGTTTAATATATCAATAGGAAAAAAAATTTAAAATCATATATAATTTTTTATGATATCTCATATAGGTGACATCTATTAGATGTAGGCATTATACTAAATACATATTAATAATTAGTCAAATCCATAACTTCCTCATACACTCTTTATTTTAAGTGTTTATTTTTTAAAGTATTTATTTTTTCAAAATTAATTTGGATGCCAAGATTATAAGAGATATCACTTATGTGACATTTTATTCATTCATGTAGTAATTTATCGCCACATTGATAGCTTTCCAAACCCATAAGTTCCACACACAATATTCATTTTAAGATATTTTTATTGACAATGTGTGTTATCTAAGAGGAAACTAAATTTTCATATCATGTTTAATCTTAAATAATAAATCACCTTGGTGACACCTAATTGAAGCATGTTGTAAATTTACAATGTTAACCCCCATATCCAAACACCCTATGATTATGATCAATGAATTTATTTTCACTGACAACAAATATTGATAGTTGCAATAACATAAATGTAATACATTTAAGATTTAGGCTTATCTCTTTCATACATAATTTTTTAAATATTAGGGTTTGTAAAATAATTTTAAAATATGAAGTGTTCATGATGTGAAATTTATTGAGTTTGTCTACTTTAAATCTAAAAATTGATTATTTTTTTACATGCCTCCAACATTATGGACGCAATAAATGTATAATAATTTACCTTGAAAATATATATATATATATATATATATATATATATATATATATATATATATATATATATATATATATATATATATATATATACACTTCCTTAGTAATTCATCTAAATAAATTTTAGCACTAACTACCTCTACAATATCTCCCATTGATTACCTTCTTCACTATCAATGAATAACCTCATAGGTGATACCTTATTTATTTACTAAATGGCCCATATAGTACACTATTTACTTGAAACTTATCTCGAAGATGATGCTTCCATAATATAAGGCTTCTAAAGTAAAAATAAATGGTAATTTTCATAATGTATCTACTTAGTGATACTAACTTATTCTATAGTAATGGTAGGTATTTTATTATATAAAGTACATACATTTATTAAATAGTCTTATTAAAAAACATGTATTTGAAATGTCCTTAAAGATTAAATTTAGATTTAAAAAATTCTCCATGGTCATATTATGATATAAATTAAAATTATTCTCCTACATACAAGTATTTGTTGAACCACTTTTCTAAAGAAAATAATTAACACTATTTTTGCTTACCTTTTAATTTGTTTGTGTTGGAAAAACACACATTAATGGCTTTTAAATGTGGATATTATGTTACTTTCATTAATAATTGAATAGTCACTCATGAAAGAAGGATACATAAACTACCAGGTGTAGATGCTAATTCTGTAAACTCATAAATACTACTTAAATGTGCTAAATTAAACATATACCTTTTGGATGTGTAAGTCTTAATGTGAAAAAATATTCTTATCCTACCCTACATCTTCAAATTATATGATATTTTGTAGATACTTTGGGGGATGTGGTCAATAGTTTTAATATTTGGAGCACTAGAATGATGTAACACATCATCTAATTTTTTTTGAAGAGGATTGCATGGAAGAAGGAAAAAACAATGCCAATTCTATCATGAATATCAAACCATTACAACAAGAAATCCCTCATTTAGATTTGGTCCATTAATACATCAAGTATTAGTCCACATCATGTAACCTAAAAAATGAATTTCCTAAAAAAGGGTACATGCATTTAAAAAATATAAAATTCTTGAAATTGATAAAAATATTATTTATGGTTATATTTAATTTACACATCTAATTGAAAATTTTATTGCATTTTAGCCTAAATGATGTAAAATGAATTGTGAATTTACATAAGGCACATTTTACACAAATTTGAGACTTTTTCCACAAAAATAAGTAAATCATCCATCATTAAATGGCCTTCTAACAAGTTAACAAACCTTGAAGTTAGACTAATAATTTTTCCATACATGACACCAAAGGAGAAATAAATTGGGAATGTTTGGGAAATTTTGGATGTTAAAGTATTTATTTCACTAAAATTCCTTGAATATAACATCCAAAAAAATTAACTCATGGATACAACTATTATGGATGAAAAACATTATAGCTAAAGAATTCACTCACCTAGGTAGAATTTGATGCAAGCTTAAATAGTTGAATTTGAAAGGTGTATGTCAAGAAATGTTGTATATAAAATTCCTCTAATCAAGTCTACCATTTGAGATTTTAAAATAAGTGAGGATAAATTTGGTTTATCCCACCATAATGGAAAGGGGGAAACATTAATGAAGGAGCCTATCTTGTGGAGGTCATACCTTTTGATCTAGGAACCTATTTTAGACTTTTTTTCAAAATTAAAATATTGAAGATCTTTATGTAGCCATAATATACGCTAGCCATTAGTGATTATTTTAACAAATTTTTAGGGAAAAAAAATCATATTTAGGCTAAAAATAAAATAAAAATATTTTATTTTAGATATTATTTGAATTTTTTAATTTTTTATGTTTTTTAATCTAGGCATGAACTTGAGTTATAAGTCACGCTCGACCTTTAATTAGGCATGTAGAAAATAATATATAGTTAGTAGGATCATCTAATTTTGCATGCAAATGTTACTAATAAATTATATGGAACTAGTGCCACATTAATAAAAAACTATAAAATATGGAATATGAGCTAATATCCTAGCCATTATTCAATAAACTATGGATAAATTATAACATGATATAACAATTTTTAAGTTTGAAAACTTTTACAGGTGTAAGACTTGTATCTTGTGACATAAAAAAATGTTTTGGGTCCCTCTATATAGATTAGGAAGAGTGTCTCTATCAAGAATCCATGATGCAATCAAATCAAATAATATTTTCTAGGAAAATGTATTACACACGTAAACAATTTTTAAATCATTACTCTAAATAATGCCTCATGTCATTCACAACAAGTTGGAATGTTTGAAATCATTTGTACCAAAAATATTGAAAAAAATAAAAGTAATTTCTGATTGAATAATAAAAATTTTAATGGAAAAAACTATCACACATACTCATGATGCAAGTGGATACATGCATGTTTTTACCATATGTTTTTGGACAATAAAACTTTACTATCACCTCATGAAAACAAAAATTATAGATACTTATGGATCTCAATTATATATATCTAGATATTTAAATATGCATTGAATGATGCAATTTTTTCAAATAATTTATATCCTAATTACAATAAAAACATATATAAATAACACTCAATTGATACCTTCAAGAGACTACCTTCTAGGTTTTACCTTCAATTAGACAACTATTAAAGGACAATATAAACATGTAATTTCTTTATGTTTTCCCTTAAATTTAAAAAAAATAATAATAATACAACTACCATATATCATATGCACATTATATGTATGTATAATCCTCTTATATCTCCCAAACTACCAACTACAAGAAGGAAAATGAAGAAAGAAAGAGCTAAAGTACATCACACCAAATGACACTAAGCTAAATGAAAGAAAATAAATATAAAATAATGAAACAAGATTAGAGCATAAATAAATAAAAAATAAGTATATGTTATTTAAAGAAAATAAACAACTAAAAAAGGAAAATAAGATAAAGTAAAAGAAACTATCTAAAACACAATGGAGAATTAGACTAAAACCTATCAATAACACAATTAAAAAAAATACTCAAAAAATAAAAATAAAAATAGATACAAAAAATAGAAAATTTGACTCAAGACATGTGAAATAAAATATTTTATTTAGAAATCATTATTTATTTGATCATTGTTTACAAGATAGTTTTGAGCCAAAATTGTTGTAATATACAAAACCCAATAATATATCACAAGAAATGTGAAGTATTCTTTGGTATCATGTAAAGTTGAGAAGGATTCACACATATGGTTATATTATTAGCAAACCACTAAATTGGTCAAATTCTTGGCCATTTGCAGATAATTGGTTTATGAATGAATAATGAAAACTAGATATAATCGATTGTATAAATTGAGGCACTTTACCATCAAAAATTGTGTTATTCAAATATTTTTGCATTCAATACTCATGTAGACATTGAGATTTAATCAATAAATTCTTGAAAATACTTGTCCTTGACATATTTACCTTGCTTGGCCAATTCACCATTTTGATAACCTGTAATCTCTAAGAAAGCCTTCAAAGTCTTGCAGTTATAAAGAAAACATTCTAGAGACTTCCCTATTTCATTCCTATTCATCCCTATTTAATAGATACTTTACTGTCACTCTTGTTTCAAAATCCTATGTCCTTTTAGGACAAGTCCACACTATACAGATAAGGACACATTATGCACTTGCCTAGTAGTGCAAACTTGTCTACCTTTCTTTAACACCTATCTTTTTAAAATGAAATACTTACTAATGAATTTACCACACACATCAATAGGTTAGTTATTGGAAACATTCAAAATAATCCAATATAAAATCACATCAAGGGTTATGTGTGAAATAACCTACAAATATTTTACAAGGCACATTTGATTTAAAAAGTTTCTATTTTTTGACTAAAGATCCTTATTATATTTCTACTACAATTTTAAAGTCTTTGACCAATTCTAACATTGTTTATTATAGGTTGAGGGAATCCCTTGTCAATAATTTTAATTTTTTATTTTTTTTAAAAAAATTTCATTCATATAATATTACATAAAGGGATAAATACATCATCCTGAGGCCCTTTGGTATATGTGGGCAACACTTAGTCAAAAAGGGTTTTTTAAAGATAACTCGATCATCCCTACCTCCCTCATTTCCCCCTCTTTCATATTTAATCTATTTTTTGTGTGATTGTGTAAGATTAAGGTTATAATTTTAAATTTATTTCATACATCAAATCAATATTTTCATACATATAGGTTGCATATAAATGCAGGTGAAAGATCCCAAATTTTTAGCTTCAGCACACAATCTAATAGGACAAAGTCACAATAGACAAAAAAATGCACTGTGTTCATATTTACCTCATGTAGACTTGTCCTAACATATAATGATTTATTATTTTATAATACATATAATTTTTGGGTTTTTTTAAAAAGTCACATTTTTTATAAATTCAATACATTATGAAATAAATCATTTGTAAGGATAATTATCTAACCCTAACCCTAGTTTCTAGTTTTATAAAATTTACAAATTTGGTAAATCGTATGTATATTTATATTTTAATTTATTATATTTTACATAATATCATATTTTAGATTTAAATATTTTACATTTCGATTTATATTTAATTATAATTCATAATTAATTATAGTGTAAACATTTTGGTGAACCGCTATAGTTAGAACACTATTTATTGCTTGTTTATTTTTGGCTTAGGATTTTAGTTTAATTCTTAAAATTCATGAAACTAAAAGAATACATTCCTACAATTTGGATAATATCCATAACATAATGATTTATATTTTCTAAATTTTGATTAATCTAACATTGAAAAATATTATCTTGTGACCTCAAATAAATACCAACACAAAGACTCTTTCAACTTCAAGTTGAATTTTATTATTTTCTTATTAAAAAATATTTTAAATTTAAATTTATTTTTATTTTATTATTTTATAAATCATGTTTCAATATTTTGAAAATTATTTAGTGATTTTGGTGAAGGGGTACATGATGTTCTATTTACAAACATCGTGACATGAAGGGGTTTAATCCAATACTCATAGCCATAATACAACACTAAACAAAAAATTTATTTTCAATGTACCTCACACTGTATCATAAATGCCAAGGATCCCCTTATTTACACCAACATAAATGAATTTTTATCTATTTGATATGTGGTACACCTAAGAGGAGCATATATTCTAGGGAAGCTACTCTCAACTTGCCCTTGAAACTAGTGTTATTGGACTACAGACATGGTTCTACCTCTATAGTTAGTGGCTTGAAGCATTTGGCCAATAATAATAAATGAATGATAAATTATATGTGAGATCTTAAAAATAATTCAAACCCTTAACTAGATCATCCTTTATCCTAAATTTTTATTTGCATTGTCTTCTTAGATAGTAGTTTTACTTTATTTATCTTGTATACATAGTCAAAATTCTATTGATTCCTTGTATATCACTAGAATAAATAATATTACCTTTTGTAAATATTTTACTTCTAATGGGATCACTACAAGAATGTTTCTTTCATATTATACATGTCCTTGTTCATATTCTTGTAATAAATTATTTTAATTTTCATGATGCAATATAATATGTACATTCTCTACTTAAATGTAATGATGTTTCCAAGGTTACCTTAGTCAATCTCTACTCACAAGCTCATTTATATTGTTATAATGTTTAACCTAATTCATTTACATTTTATTTACATACACCTCATAATGCCCATGTTGTTAATCCTAGAAGATATGGAGGTCTATATATACCTTCTTCGCTAGAGCAAGTTAATCAACCAAAAGGATTTGATATTTTAGATCAAGTAATGAATACTAATGCAAAAATTTACCTATTAGAGATTTTGAAAATATTACCAATTTACAAGGATATTTTATATGAATATTTACACACCATTTTTATACCAAATAATTTTGAACCTCTTTATATTGATTTTATCTTCAATACCATTTGATGGACTAAAGAAAGCATTTAGTTTTAAAATGAAGACTTTTCCCAATGTCATATTATCAAACTCTATTTATGTGTATATATCCAAGTTTTTTGTACAAAATAAAGTGGTAAAACATGTGATTGTTGATAATGGATATAATTTAAACATATGTAACATATCCTTATTAAATTTAATAAGCATAACAATAAATGACCTCACCCATTTAGGCATGAATATTCATTGATTTGAAAATATCCCACACCAAGTACTTGGGCATATTACATTGAATATCACCTTAAGCCCATGTACTCTTGCTATGGTATACAAAGTTATGCCTAATGATCTTGGATCTAAGAGATGAATGTTGTCCCTTCTACCTTGCATGCATGTCATAAATTCAATTATCAATGATATATGTGTTTGTGTGTACAGACATAAATGCATACAAACATACACACACATGTACATATATGTATATATGTAAATATACATATACATATACATACATACATATATCTATGTATGTGTATGTGGTAGATTTAGGATAATGGGGGACAAAATGGGGGGAGGTATAAAGCAACACTTTTTTCTTAAAATAACAATAGTTAAACTTGTAGAAAATGTTAAAGATACTTTGAAAAATAATTTGACAATGACATAAGAACATAAATTATGGAATTTTGAATGTAGTTTCTAAGTATATAATTTTTTGAATACCTAGATGATAAAAGTATCTGAAATTGATGCATTTATGACAATATGTTTGTCATTTTTTGTGAAAAGCAAAGGAGATTGCATGTGTATGAACAGACTTTTTTTTAGTAAATGAATGAATTTTTGTATGGAACTTCATATATGGATAGTTGAAATATTGAAGATTTTTGTGAATATTTTTATTATTTTTTTAGTATATATATAATCTTTAAATAATTTTAAAATTCAACACAACTGGAAAATTGAAACTGTAAGTGTACAAACACAACTTTTTGATCTTAATTTCATGAAAATCAAAAATTTTAAAGCATAGTCGATAATGTGTAGATTGTTAAGACATAAGTTTTATAAATATTAGATTAATATTCAGAAAGTTATAAGGGAATTTGTGATGATATGTATATAATTCAAAATGAGATATGTTAAGTAGAAATTAAGTAATAATTATAAATAATATTCTAACATTAAAAAAATTATATATCCTAAAACTACACATTCTCCTCTACAAACTCATATAATATTTTTAAAAAAATAAAAAAAGTTGCCTAATTAGATTTATTGACAAAGAAAAAAGAATCAAATTTCTTAAAGACTAAGTGGGATGCTCCATGACTAGTTTCAAGCTAGGTTCATACCTCCCCAAGCTTGTACCCTATTGATGCACCTAGATGTATCATCAGGTTCATATAGTGTTTAAGAAACACTTCTCATTTTTGGATTCATAGAATCCATTGCATGAGTTATTGGTTGTGATAATCCTATTATTCTTGGTAGAATAGAGGCAAAAAAAATTGACCATTTCACAAATTTATATTAGTTGGTGGTTAGGAACCACTATGGCTCAATAGTTAATCTTTGATTTTGAAGATAATCTATGCTATTTAAAGTGAATTATGCTCAAAACTAAGTCTAAAGCTAAACCAAGATGAATACTCACAATGAAGATAATCTAAGGTGAATTGATAAAAAGGAGAAAAAGGAAGGTTAGGATAGGAAAGGGAAATATTGTTGATCTATGTTTCAAACATTAAGACAAAGTTCTAATTTCATTTAAACATGTATTTAACCAATGTGCAACATGAAATAGCATAAAATCATATCATATCACACATCAGGCAAACATCTAAGGAAAGTATGAAAAGATGTAAATAAGAACAATATTTACTTTAAGAATTTTACCCCTACAAGCAAATAACATTAGACCAAATGCAAGAAGAGTAAATAAAATGAAGTAAAGCTATGAACTTTCAACTAATTTAGCATTGGCACAAATTAACATCTCTACATTAAAAGGTGAAAATTAAGAATTCATAAGAACCATTCAAATTTGAAGATGAGACTAGATAATTAAGAGAGAAACCATGATAGCAATTCATACAAGCAAAAAATGGATAAAATTTGTAGAACTCCTTGTTTATATTGATTTCTTCAAAAGTTACAAACAGTTTTTTGGCTTCAAAAAATCCCTCCCTTTAAAATTGTAAATACCTCTTTATATAGACCATTCATGAGGTATGCTGGTTAGTCATTGTAGACACCAAAAAATTTCACACCATGATTTATAATGTCATAATACTCCTTGGACCACCTTAGAACCCTTTTGGGACCATTTGACCCTCTAACCCCTAACCAGGCTTACCCATAGTTAGTTTGGCTATAATGAATCAACATAACCTTTTCCCACTTTTTACCCTTTACCCTCAACCATTGATGGTCAGGATGATTGTTGATGGTCACCATGACCATTGATGATCAAGGTCCACCTCTTTAACCAACTAACATGCAAACTACCCACCTATCTTTTTATAATATAAGTTATCTAAATCTTGTTATGAGCCATTGCATGGATGATTTATAATTAGATAGCTCAGTTGAAACTTCACTTCCACCTCTTTCTTGTGCCTATAAAAAGAGAGGATATGGGAGGTGAAATCCATCTACAATTGTGATCATGAGCTTGTGCATCCAAGAGTTTATTTCTTGCAAGTCAATTTCCATCAGTAATCTAGACATCCAATAATCATATCAGAGATTTAATTTACAACCACCTCTCCACCAAGATTTTAGGTATCGTTACTCTATCAAAATCAAGCTATATTTCACCAATAGATCAACTACCTTAACCATCCACCCAATCAAATTCTAGTAAGATAAGTACTTATTTTCTAGTATTAATTTACTTTATTTCCATTTTGAAATCAACCTAGGTCATACCCATTTCTCAAAATCCATCTTTTGGATCTTATCAATTAGTAATTTACCAACCCAGATCTAGACATAGTAATTGTCAACATTTAACTCAAGTGCTAATGGTTTATCCAACTGCTGAAGATCACCTTGACCACCAATGGTCACCTTAACTACCAAGAGTTAGCCCAACCATTGATGATCATTATGGTAGTAAAAATTATCAAGTTGTTTTCACCTATCTACACCCAATCAAACCTAATGTTTTGTGTTCTTGCTTGTTTACAAACCCCTTTTTGATTTTTTGAAGCATACCCCAACCCTTTAGCACTAGTATTGATTAGTTTATCAATAATTTAAACATTTCTATCATATTTCTTAGCAAGAATTCTTGTATTTAATTATAGTACCTTTTGATTATTGATGAAAGTACCCTCTATTCTATTTATAAACTTAATTATTTAAAATATGTGGATTGATAGCCATTAAAAAATCTCTCACTTTCATAATATAGCTATCGCTAGGAAATCCACCTAAATATTTGTCTAATAAACAAGTTTGATTTAGTGTTTTATTATCTATAGGTCATCCTCCCAAGCTAAAAAACATTTTTTCATAATCTTCTGATTTTAATGTGTGCACAATTAATCAAGTTTTTGAACTATACCCATACTTAGTTTCTGATTTTCCCTCTTTTCAATAATAAGCATAAATTCACTGAAACATTCTCACATGCGTGGTGGGATCCTTGTGTCTCTACTTGGGTTTTTATTTAATTTCATTATCTCTCTATTCTATGCTCATTAATGAAATCAAAAGTTTCATTTAGGGTTAAAATCAAGTGCATACATCGATTGCTTAAAATTTTATTTCACATAGCTTAACTAAAAAGTCAAAGTAATCTATCATAACTTCACTCTCTATTGGACACACTAAACCAAACCAATTTCAATAATTAAACATCAAACAAACTTGAGATAAGGCTTGACTGAGATTTAATCACCTATTGATAACCTTACCCTTTCCCAATGATCCTATTTAGAGGTCATTATGAGGGGGAGACCAACTCAACTGTCTAGTTGAGTATAATATCTGGATATAAATATATATTGGCTAAGCACTCGATACCCTTATCATTGTGGTGTGTGAAGTGAGGTGGTAGGCCTAATACCAATCCATGTATTTATTCCAATATAGATTCTTTTTGAGCACCTAAACACAACTTGAAACCAACCTTATAATTTCTTTCTAGTACCTGATATTTAAATCGATCTCAATCACAAATTTTATTAAGGCATAAGCCAAAAGTGAGATTAATTAAAACTCTAGGGCTTAACACATCTTTTAGATTGTGATCTAATTTGTCTTTAATATTTTCTTATCTTCTCTATTTTTGAGTAGTATCTTTGTGCTTTCTATCTCCCCTATCTTGTATGGTTCTCACTCACTAGCAGTGAAGAGACCTTTTGGATTAAAACCCATCACCAATCCAACCTACCTCTTCTACCTCTTCATATATGGACTATGTTTTTGAACCAACAGAATCTCCTCACCCCTTAGGAAGTCCTACCTTCCCTTAGGAGGTTTCTCAAGGAGATGCAGATTTCACCACTTTCTTAGATAATAATACCATGGCCTTATGACATTATCTTACAACCACATCTTATTGTATCCTAGATTTAACCCTTCCCATAGATCCACCTTATGGCATGTCTCTCCATCTCATGGGGAATACCTCCATTTCCACTATCACTACCCAACCATTCACTACCCAAGCTTCCTCATCAACCAAAAACCCCTTTGACATTATTATTGAAAACCAGACAACTCAAACTACCACCACCCTTATACCTTCTACTCCTACCAACCACTCTTCCATAATAAGATTTTTTAACTCTAGCACTACCAACCCTCATTTAGCTACCTCTAACCCATAAAAAACTACTCTACTTTAAAGCCTTATGGCATCCATACCCTCGACCTTGACACCAATTAGCACAAGGGTCACAACCCTTCCATTGTTCACCAATCCAACTACTACTCCTATCCAACAAGCACCCCTTATACCAACCTTTAGCTACATACGTAATCTACAAGGGCATATACCCACTACCCAAACACCTACCTCTACCTAACCTTATGTATCCTCCACCCAACCATTAACATCCACTTACCCATATGTGGAAACCTCCCAACATTTTACCTACTATCATCATGTCTCTCAACCATCATAGTAGTATGAATATTATAACCCTTTAGGTGCACAACCCCAAGCCAACCTAATGAAGATACTTATGGATAAGATGACCACATTAGAGTCATCCATTCTAGGTGCTCACAACATCTTATCATATGACCAAATCTGTAATGATCCCATGCATCCATCCATACCTATCAGACCATATCGTCCCTAATGGGAACTTTTCATGTTCTCTAAATCTCAAAGTAAGGAAGATCCCCAAAAACACCTTAGGGAATTTAGGCATTATTATTATCTCATAACCTATGATGATGCCCTTCTTCTTTGCACCTTCCCCATGTCTCTAGCTAGTTTTGGCATTAGATTGGTATAGTGCCATACCTAAGCACTTCCTTTTATATTTTACCCAACTAGATCAAACCTTCTTAGACCAATTTTCAATAAATATCTCTAAGAAATTTTATATCACTAACCTCTATTTTATTTGACATTTTAAGGATGAATCCAATGTTGATTTTATGGCTCATTAGAGGAGCCTGATTAACCAAATTTCTTTTTCCTTGCCTCAATTCAAACTCATAGAGCTCTTTGTTTGGGCATGTGCCAAACATATCTCGTCTACACTATGTTTCTAAAGCTTCCAAACCTTCGATTAATATTTTACCATGGTGCATAAGTTAGATAACCAAGCCATTGAAGAAGGAAAGCTAAAGCTTAAAAACAAGAACTCAACCTATCAAACTAATGAGGCTTCTTCTTCCAAGTCAAATAACTAGTCCAATACCAACACCAAAATAAAGGAAACCAATAATTTAGTTTTCCTAAAAGCGACTCCTCTACCTTCTATCAACCAATCTAATTCCTCTAGTACCTTAAAGCAAAACCCAAAGAACTAAACCTAAAACAACCAAAAAGAATTCACTCCACTTACAGAATCCTATGCTTCCATCTTGGAGAAGTTATTGAAATCCAATATCATCCAACTTCTTCCTATCAAACCACCCTATAAATTTAACTCTTCTCTCCCTAAACCTATTTGGTACAACAAAAATGGCCAATGTTCCTTTCATCAGGTTATGGGACATGATGTTAGTGGGTGAAACACCTTCAAGAGCCTTATCTAATCCCTCATTAACAAGGGGGAAATTACATTGGACAACCCCAATGCACCATAAAACCAAGCCCTTGATATATTTAGGAAACCCTTCTTGAACTATGCTCTCACCAAGAATGAGAGAAAAACATCGAGTGCTCTCATGATACCCATACAATTAACATGGCCCTTGACACATTCATTGTCAAACCATCTAGTATCCAATCTTCCAATTTTCCACTATCTATTGAGATAGTGGACTTACCTCCCCTTCCTTTGGATACCCAAACTAAGGAAATACGATCTTCTCCTCCTCCACTTATTGAGGTGGTGGAGTCTTTAACCACCCTTTTAACTGATATATCAAAACCAATTGTCACCACCCTGTCTTTACCTTCAACTACCAAACAACCTACTCTCCTTTCAAAAATCATTCTTGAGAAGGAAATACCCATGCCTATTCCTACCATAGAAGAACCACCTAGGTCAACCTTACATCCTTTGATTGAAAAAGAGGATGAGGTTATTTTTGCTATGTCTCCACCTAGAGGCTTGCATTTTAGGTCTACTATTTAAGGAATTATGCTGACCTAAAAACCATTCTCTAGGCTAGTGCAAAAAATAGAATTTATCTCCAACCCTAACATAGATCGATCCACCTCATGGTAGCAATTAAGGCTACCTTATATCACCAAGAAAGATACTTCAAGCATACCTTTGGTAAACCAACCCACCACTTCTACTATCCAAACTCCTACCTTATCAACCACACCCATAAAAGCTCTTACCAATCTAACAAACCCTCAACCACCCAAGGAACCTAAACCCCAAGCAACTATATCACCTTCTCAAACCAAACATATCAAACCAATCAAAAACCTTGGTATCCTTCCTACACCAAGCCTTAGTCACCCTTCAGTGAAGGTGGAACTCTCTTCACCAGAACCAAAAATCAAATGCCAAACCAAAGCAACCAGAGAGGTGAAACCACACAAGGCCAGAAGGCCCAAATTTTACCTCCCTCAACCTTTCCCTCCATTCTGGGGCCTCATCCCTCTACTTTGAGTAGGAAGCCAATTTCCTTTACCAAAACCCCACCACCTTTTGTGGTTACACCTTCATAGTTACTCTCTGACACACCTCTTTTTACCACACTGACTATACCTAAGCTACTTACCTTGTGATATTCCACCTCTAGCTCATTGACCTCCTTTCCTAGAACAAAGCCATCAACCCAGCATACCACCCTACCCAGAACACCTACCATCAAACTTAGCTCTAAAAAAATTCCTACTTCAATCAAAATTAAAGACCACTAAAACTTTACCATCTTTAACCAAATCCTATTGGTCCATTTTTCATAGGTTATTGTAGACTTATTTTTTAGACTTACCTCCCATCAGACCCTTTGACCCTCTTTCTATTAAACCTATCTAGTATAATGACCACCATGTGTGTTATTATCATAGGACACCCAACCATGATATAGAAAACTGTAAAGCTCTCCAAACCATCATCCATCAACTTTATGATGAGGATGATCTATTAATAGACAAACCTCCTATTAGCCCCATACCAATCCAACCACAAACCATACCTACCCAACACTCACCTAATCCTATACTCTCACCTCAAAGTGAAGACAAATTTAATCAATCCTCTAGCTCAACCTCTCCTATCTATACTATCAACGTGGTCACAAGATCATAGTATAAGGATAAGGTGTCCATTACTTAGATATACCACTCTTCAAACTCCCAACCAACCTACACCTAATCATCCCCATCTTTGACCAAACCCAAGGTGTCTATCTTAGTTGCCTCCTAATCTAACCCCTCAAAATCCATTAGGAGATTTATCCTCAAATAATTTCATGAAACCTTAATGAAAATGATCTTGTATGAGTTAATCTCTACCTCTACCCATCACTACCAAGCACTAATAGAGGCTTTGCAATACATTAAGGTCAAATATGAGGACACCTAACCTCTATCCACCTTTATCAACACCCTTCAAATTTCCAACCTTGTTACCTTCAATGATTCATAAATACCATCCATCCATCCTAAGGACCTAGATCCTCCTCTCTTTATCACTACATATATCAACCAAACCTACATAAAATGTTTCATGATTGATGGGGGATCTAGTATTAACATCATCTCCTCTCATGCCTACAACCAAATCAACTTGCTAAACAATGTCATGTCCAAATCTTTGGCCACCCTTTATTCGTTCAATGATACCATGGCCACTACCTTGGGAGCTATTATCCTTCATATCCTTTTATGACCTCATATAATCCCCAAAAAAAATTTATATTGTAGAATGTGAATTCCAATACATCTTGTTAGGACAACCTTGGGTTTTCTCCATGGGTTATGTTCCCTATAACCTCCACCATTGCATTAAGTTTGAGCATAAAGGCTAGGTCATCACCATCTAGGCTAACCCAAGTCCTTTCTAAACATTAAATATGACCTACCACCCTAATGATGCCCTCATACCCCCATCTAATACACCCTCAATAGCTAAAACCCAACCTTTAACCCCTAAATTAGATACCATACCTCCTTCCACTCATGAGGCATCAACTAGTTCCTTTATACCTTTACACCAAATCCCTACCATAGACCCTTTGGAATCCACACTTCATCACCTTTTTTTGGGAGAGTATCACCTTTTAGCACTTGATTCTTTCCCTACTCTAGATATGACCCCAATATTGAAACTATCATTCCTTTTGGACCTCCCCACTATTAAAATAATTTTGTCTATGGGGGACTCGATAAATCCCTTGGTTCTTATACCACCTCCCTTTCACCTCAACCATTCACTGTCAATTTCTCTTATCTAGATAAACCAAACTTTTCCAAGACATACCTTCATCAATGTACTTGGAAAGGCTTTGGTATTGGGAGATATGAGCATGGCCCACATGAATTGGTCATCATCAAAACTGAGAAGCCACATGAGAAGCATAGACTAGGTTTTATCTTACCCAATAAGAAGAAATCCAAATAACCCACCATTACCATTATCAAAGAAGATATCCTTCCTCACCAACCTCAACTCCACTTATGTGTGAGGATGATGACATCATCCCACCTTTTTTTTTTTTCATCAACATGATTAGCATTAGACCCCTAACTTATCAAAAATAGGGTGTGATCATAACCATCCCTTTGACCCATATTTAAATGATAAGATATGACTCTCTTACCATTAACAATATTCAATGCCAAGATGATGATTTTATTCTCACCTACATTGGTGCCCCATATTCTTTAATCCACAAAACCCTTCCTACTGAATCATCGACCATGTTGAATGAATCAAACATAGATATCAAATTGGGTACTCTGGATAACCCCTACATTGTCAAAATTATCCAATAAATGAACACCAAGGAACTTAGGGACTTTCCCTCTTTCCTTCAATATCACAACATAGACTTTTCTTGGTCTTACAATGACATTCCTAGTATTGACCCTACCATTGCTACCCATAACATAGTTACTCACCATGATGCCAAACTTGTAAAATAAAAGTTATGATGCATGAATCCTCTCATAGACCTTCTCATCAAAGAAGAGATTCATCATCTTCTATCTATAAATTTCATTTAACCCATTGACTACCCCTAATGGGTCTTGAATGTTGTACCTATCACCAAAGCCAAATGAGGATTATGCATTTGTGTGGACTTTCATGACCTCAACCTCACCTACCCTAAATATGACTTCTCTTTACCTAACATTGACCAATTTATTGATCTTATATCTAGCCATGAGATGCTATCTCTCATAAATGGGTTCTTGGGTTACAATCAAATCCTAATTACACCTGAAGATCAGCATAAGACTGCATCTACTACCCCTTAGGGAAACTTTTTCTATAAAGTCATGCCTTTTGAGTTAAATAACATTGGTAAAACATACCAACTTGACATTACGTATATCTTCCATTACCTCATCCATAAGATTATAGAGGAATATGTGGATAACCTTCTTAAAAAATCCAAACTCCAAAAAGATCACTTAGCCTTTCTTAAGATCATCTTTGAGTGGCTTATCCATTACCATGCCCACCTTAACCCCAAGAAGTGTATTTTTGGGGTTTTTTAGGAAAGCTTCTTAGATTTATTATCTCCCTTCATGGAATTGAAGTCAATCCCACCAAGATCAAAGCCATCCTTGACATGCTACCTGCTAACAACCTCAAGCAACTCTGTAGCCTATAGGGGAAGCTGCAATCCATTCATCATTTTATCTCCTAGCTTTTGGATTGATGATAACCCTTTCACCACCTTATAAATAAGTATGTGTCTTTCAATTGGAATAGAGACAATCAAAAGGATTTTGATTATCTCAAAAAGTAACTTTTGTCACCACATGTCCTTACCCCTTTTAAGTATGACTAACTTTTCTACACACACACACACACACACACATATACCACTAACCATTCCCTAGGGGCAATACTGGCTCACTAAGATGAACAACACAAAGAGAAAGCCATATACTACATTACCTACATGCTTGTAGATTACAAGAATCGATAAACCCATATCAAGAAACTTTACTTAGATTTAGTCTTTGTGGCTAACAAACTTTGTCTCTACCTTCTTAACCATAAAACCTACATCATAACCAATACCAACCCACTCAAGTACATACACTCCAAGCCATACCAAAACTAGTGTATGGCCAATTGGCTCATGTTATTAAAAGATTTTGACCTTGAATTCCTTTAGCAAAAGTTGATTAAAGGGCAAGTCATTACCGATCAATTGGCCAAATTCCTATTAGTAGACAACCACCCTCCTCTTCTTGTGTTCCCCAATGAGTCCATTATAGCCCTCTCTTGAGTGGATTTCACTTATCAAGTCACCATGTTATTTGATGGATAAAAGTGTCAATGTGGCTAGGTAATAGGTATCATCCTTATCCCCTTTGACAGTGAACCTCTTACTTTATCCTTTAAGCTTGATTTTGAATTTACCAATAATATGGCTAAGTATGAAGCCCTAATGATAGGAATTTAAAATTTCCTTAGCCCTAGGAGTCAAAAAAATCAACATCTTTGGTGGCTCCCAACTTGTGTTCAATCAAATCAATGGTGTGTACTAGTGTAAGAATGATGTGTTGTAATAGTAAAAGTAACTAGTTGATGAACTCTTAACATCATTTAAACATTATCACATTCAGTTAACCCTATGATCTACTAATAAGTTCATCGATAATATGGCTTCTTTTATCTCTTAGATACTATCTACACCCTTAGACTCTAAGATATCTATTGTTATCCATAGACTTACCCAACCCTCTTATGTTGAACCAAATTCTCTTACTATTTTTAACATGGAAGACACCCAACCTAACCTTTGGTATCAGTAAACTTTTGACTATCTAAACCTTGGCATAGTTCTTCTATCCTCTTTAGGAATGTTCAAAGAGTGTTTATCCAAATCACCTCTTACTATACCATTATAGGGGGAATTCTTTATAAACTTGGATTTGATGGTCTTCTCTTCCATGGTCTTTGTATTTAATAAACCTCTCATGTTATCAAGGTAATGCATGATGTTATTTGTGGAAGACACTTTAATGGTCTCACTATAGCTAAATGTATCCTTAATCTTGACTATTATTGGCCCACCCTTAACCAATATTATTGTGATTATGTGAAAAAGTGTGTCAAGTGTCAACAACATGCTAATTTGCATTTGCACCTAGACATAGCCTTCAAGTTTCTACCAATTTCTGGCCCTTATCACAATGGGGTCTAGACCTTATTAGTGAAATAAACCCTATTTCCTCAGAGTTTCACCATTATATCATTACCATGACTAATTATTTTACCAAGTGGGTAGAGGCTATTCTTCTAATCTAGACCAAAGCAAAAAAGATTGTCAACTTTATCAACCATCACATCATCTGTTGCTTTGGTGTTCCTCATAATATTATCACTGATAATGGTAAATCCTTTAAGAGAAAGTAAGTCCAGGGTTTTTGTGATTCCTTTGGAATTAATTTAATCTTCTCCTCACCCTATTACCATTAAGAAAATGGATAGGCAAGAACCTCTAATAAAAATCTTAATAACATGCTAACTAAAATGGTCAATACATCTAGTCGAGATTGACATCTGCACATTACCTTTACCTTATGAACATATCATACTAGCATTAGAACCCCTACAAGTGCTACCCCATTTTATCTTTGTTTGGAGTGGAGGTCATCTCACCTCTCGAAGTCCAAATCCCTTCTCTTTTCATATCTTTACAAGAGCTCATCTCTGAAGACAATTATCATTAGCACCATTTAGCCCAACTTGAGTTAATATATGAGTATCATTTAGAAACCCTTATCCATCTCCATGTCTATAAATAACACATCAATCATGCCTATAACAAACACCTTAAAGTGTGATAATTTAATATTAGATATCTAATCCCAATAGAAAACTAACATGTCATTAATATGAAGAAAAGTATGCAGGGAAAGTTTGTTTTCAATTGGCTTGGACCTTATATCATAACCCATAAGTATGGATCAGGAGCTTATTAGTTGTCTTTTTTCTAAGGCCACCTAAAACCTAATCCCCTCAATGTTTTGCATCTGCATCCATTTTTTTATTGAGAAGGATCGTGCTCACTTTTTGTCTAACTTAAGTTCATCCCTTGCTATCCACCCACATTCCATATCCTTGTTTTATGGGAAACCAATTATAATAAAATTATGTGATTAGCTATCATTAGCATATCCTTATCTCAAACACTTGATATCACAACTCTACCCATGGGATGGTTATCATGGTACTTTCCACACCTTCACAAGATGGATTCCCATAATCATTATCACCTAAACCTCTTCACACCTAACCAACCATCTTGTGCTTTTAGTTTTGCCTTTATAAATGTGCACCACTAAGCTAGCCTAAAATATTTTATTCCAAGAAAAATCAAAGAAAAATAACAAAATTTCTATCACTAGCAATCATGGGTCATTCCTAGCATTCATAGATTGCTCCCTTAAAGGACAACTATTGAAAATTTATTTGAAATTTCTAACATGTAAGGTGGATTTCTCCCTCAAAGGAAAACTATCAAAAGCATTAATCAAAGCACATGAACTTAGACCACTCCCTTAAAGGATGGTTGAGTAAGCATTTGTCAAAGGCATAGTAATTTCTCATAAGCTTCCCACATTGATCAACTTCCTATATACAATAATTAGTAAAAGACCCATTATCAAAATCACCACAAACAAACTACTTTTAAAAGCTACAATAAGCTCTCAAAATAGCATAATAATGTGAAAACCATAATCAACTCTCACAAGTAGACTTCTCGCATCGATCAATCTACACTATATGCAAGGGATTTTTGAGCTTACTTGACATTATGTAGTCAAGATACATTTTAACCAACTAATGAATGATAATGTGAAGCATTCAAAGAGCTTATTTTTATTAAGTCAATCCAACTTAGATTTTATTTTAGTCCTTGTCAATGAAGAAGCATCATGTCCTCTTCTTACCCTATCATGACTAGTTGATATTTTCATGATGATGATTATCTCTTGAATATATACTTTAGTCTCCCATCTAGTGTTGTTAATTAAACTACCCCATGTGTTTTATCATAAGAATTAATAACAATCATAACCATAACAGGCATGATAAAACCATAGCATCCATGAGAAATTTAAGCAATCAACCATTTTCCATCACATGTCTAAAGTCTACTAATGTAGTATATACACATTAGGATTTAACATGTCATAAGCATAACCATAAATCCAAACCATCTCATGCCTAAGCTAAGCAACCATAATATAAGAATAATCCATGATCACATATAAACATCACATCCTAAACATTAAACATCAACATCAAAACATAAATCATACACCATAAACATGAGCATAAATAAATTATCATATATGTAAACTAATGAGTCAAATAGCATAATAATGTGTACATATAGATAGATAGGCTCTCTCTTAAAAATTTATGTCTCACCACATCAGCTCATAGGCCAAAATTAAAATGATATAGCAAATGTTATACTCTAACTATATTTATACCCCAAGGGCACTACTACCTCCTAGAGCATCATTAGATCCTTGTGCCTACCCACCTAATATATTGGCTAATATCCCACCTATCCCTATATAACTAGATATAGATGCTACCTACTACCCTAGTGTCTCTAAACTAGCTCTACCTACTAAGCTAGACCTATACTTACCCCATCAAATCTTGTTTGGACACTATGCCTGAATAACAACCTCATAGTAATGTAGCTCCTCCACTGTATCTAGGTATAATGTTGTAGGGGTAAAGTTGGGTGGTACTACCTATCCTACTATTATTCCTCCTCTCTATCTTAGAGAGTCCCTCTCTTGGATCACCAAGCCTAGATAGGTCCTACCCTGATCCCTCTCACCTATGATAGTAACAAGCTGACCATGTAATGTGATAATCTAGCCCTATAGTGTGGCCACCTATCCCTATAAAACCTATACCTATCCATATGTAATGGTCAAAGACACCCCACCTATCCATCATGGCCATCTAGATCCATGACCATCATCCTCGGACCTCCATCATCTATACCAATATCTATAGCTATCTATATGGGTTGTTACCATGCCACATACCCATCTACAAACTTGGCATCATATATCATAGCCCTTACTCATAGTTCCTCATATGCACCATCTAACAATATAGGAATAGGTTGTGGCACTAGTAATAGGATCTTTAAATCCTCTCTCTTATACTTAGGGAATGAGCTTGGGATACATTATATTAGGGTGAACTATCAGTGTACCCTATTAAATAGAATCAACTCCACCTTTGCATTTCACTTGCTGAATATCTACCTATAGCTCTATAATGAGAGTGTCTATCTCTTATAACCTATCCATACTAGAAACTAGATGTATGGCCTCCAAGTAATATCTCCTATCATTATTACACCTAGTACACCCCTAAACCACTCCACATTATGATCCCAACCTCCTACACTTGATGCAACAAAGTCACCCCTCCATCACATAAAAATGATGGGGAAATATATCTATGTGTATCCTACCCATGATAATCCCACTGGTATCAACACCCAAATATGTTCATAGGCCTAGTAATGTAGGAATAAGGTGACACTGATGCCATACCTCTTGTGGGCCTTGAACCCCCACATCTCTCTATAGATATACTCAAGCAAAACTAACACCCAACCAAATATGGTCTGACCTAGAAATAACTCCACCAATAGCGAATACAAAAATATCTCACTACTCAAGTCGAGATGCCCAAAGCATATCATAGTAATCATAAGCATGGTCATGAGTCTCATCTCATTTGGAGCCCTCTGATATAAAATAGTATACCTAAATCCCCTAACATACCATCTGACCTAATCACTCTCATCTCCATGCTTGGCATAATCATCCCACTCCTCTTGCTCTATGTGGTATATTAGATCACCATAGATTAGAAGTCAAGTAATCCTTTGAACATCCTTAGGTAGGATTCTCATCTCCCCAATAAGCAATAAAAATGAGTTTGTAGTGATATCCCATCTCTCAATGAGTGCTACAATTATGGATGCATCTCAAGGTACATGTTAATGTGTCTCATCAATCCTAACCCCACCTCATCCATGTGGGCACAATCTGTTGGAGTCATCCCATAATATATCTTGGTGAAGATACATAGTACTTTATTGCATATCTAAATCTACTCCATAGCCTACACTGATTTAGAACACACCTAAATCACCTAAACTAATAGGACCTATCCTAGCCTACATAACCTGACCTAGTCCCCTAACATTTTTTGCCTATTTACTAGGGCACCCACCAAACATACCCTCTCAACCTACAATATTATTATACCTATAAAACCCAACCCATTTTTCCTTAACCATTTTTTAGGCACTTACTAAAAAAATTAGTAGGTGACCACCAATGGTCATGGTGATCTCTGATATTCAGACACCCATTTTTATATGGATGTTGACCATCGATGGTCAGACCTGACTATTGATGGTCACTATGGGCATTCCATGGCTGAAATGCCCAAACCCTATCCCATCTCAACACTACCCAAGATTCATGAAAATGAACCTAATTAGATAACCTATACATTCTACCCACCCCCAATCACCTACCCACCCCATCAATTCCTAGCTTCACCCATCCAATTACCCACATTTCTCTCCAACCTACCTAGGGCATCCCAGTCTAAAACCAAGAATTTTAACCTATCCTTAACCTTTATATTTGTAAATTTAAATCTAAAACTATCAAAATCAATGTACCCCCTACCTCATTTCATGATGATAATCATGGAGTCAATTGTAGACATGCTTATCCTTGCCTACAGCCATGTGCTTCCTGAATCCTAACTAGTCACTACCATTCACCTCAACTTAATGCCAACCATCTACCTTAGCAATCACACCGTTAGAAAACACCTTCACCACTCAATGCCCAAATCACCCAAATCTCAAATTCAATGATCATAAACAACAAGTGAGTAAAAGTAATTTCAAAATCACTTTTACCCCATGGATTTTTAGGGTTTGCACCTTGATCTTTGATGATTAGGGTAAACATTGATGATCACCTTTGAGCACCATGACCATCAACAGTCAGGATGCTCAATTTGTTACATTACCCTTAAAAATCCCCCTTTATATCAAAACCAACCATTTCTTACCCACCCATGGAGTTTATCCACTCTACCCAACTTGACCACCTCAACACCTCATCATTGGTCCTTTTTGGCCCAACTAGTGCACATTTTGTGACATGTTTTGCCTAGTCTTTTGATCATAGCAATAATATTACCATGTTGACCATTTTAAACTTGTGCTACTTCATACTTACCTGAGTCACTTATGTCTTTTTCAAGAGCACTTCCTACCTTGGATAACCATGACACTCGACCTATTTATGTTTTCCATGGGAGCACTTCCTACCTTAGATACCCACCAAAAACACTAGCTTTATTAAGAGACTAACAAGTGTACCCAACCACCTACCTAAATCCAACCATGTGATACATTAGTCACTTGTCCCTTAGAATTGACTTTTATTTTAATCAACCATGACAACCTTATCTTTGTGTAATCTTGGATATCATACCTTTTTCCACACTTTGTGTTCTTATTTACACTTTAGTGCCCAACCTCTCATCCACCTTCATCATCACCTTCACTCACCATGTAAAAACCACACTTGATTACAATTTACCTCATTACCTCACAATTTGAGGGGGAACACCTCCTCCCATACTCAAGGCAATCAGCAAACCTTTGATCAACATCAATTTTTATTTTGTAGTTGGTTGATTCCAGGTTGCATAACAAAAAAGGGAAAAATATAAACACCAAAATCCATACACCAAGATTCCAAATGTCATAATACCCCATAGACCACCTTGGGACCCCATTAGGACCATTCAACCCTATAACCCCTAATTGAGCTTACCCACAGTCAGTTTGGATAGACTAACTCAACCTAACCTTTACACACTTTTTACCCTTTACCTTTGACCATCAATGGTCAAGATGACCAGTGACAATCACCTTGATCATCAATGATTAGGTTCCACCTCTTTAACCAACTAACATACAAACTACCTACCTATATTTTCTAAATATAAGTTATCTAAATCTTATTGTGAGCCATTATATGGATGATTTATAATTAGATAGCCCAGATGAACCTTCACTTCCACCTCTTGTTTGGGCCTATAAGAAGAGAGATGGGAGGTGAAATCCATCTCTAATTATGATCAAGATCTTATGTATCTAGGAGTTTATTTCTTGCATGTCAATCATCATTAGCAATCTAGTAATCATATCAGAGAGTCAATTTTCCACCACCTCTCCACCAAGCCTTCAAGTACTATTACTCTGTCAAAATCAAGCTAAATTTCACCAACATATCAACTACCTCAACCATCCACCCAATCAATTTTTGGTAAGATAAGTAATTGTTTCCTATTATTTGCTTACTTTATTTCCATTTTTTAATCAACCTATGTCTTGCCCATATTTTGGATCTCATCAATTAGCAATTTAACAATGCAAATCCATATAGACTAACCATCAATGGTTGACTCAATCATTGATGGTCTATCCAACCACTGATAGTTAACTTAACCACTGACGGTCACCTTAACCATTGACGGTCAGCCTAACCACTAATGGTCATTGTGGTAGTAAAAAATACCAAGTTATGTTCACCTACCTACACCTAATCAAACCTAATTTTCTATGTTCCTACTAGATCATAGACCCCTTTTTGAGTTTTTGAAGCATACCCCAACCATATAACATGAGTATTGATTAGTTTATTAATAATTTAATCATTTCTAGCATATTTCTTAACAAGCATTCTTATATTCAATTCCATTACCTTTTGATTATTGATGCAAGTACCCTCTATTCTACTTATAAAATTAATTGTTTAAAACATGTGGATTGATAGCCCCTAAGGAAGATCTTGCTTCCAAGATCTACCTATTATTAGACAATCCACCCGACTATCTGTCTAACAAACAAGTTTACTTTAGTGCTTTCTTATCTATAGGTCATCCTCCCAAGCCAAAGAGGATTTCTTAATAATCTTTTGATTTAAATGCATGCACAATTAATTAGGTTTTTCAACCATACCCATACTTAGCTTCTCCTTTTCCCTCTTTCCAATAATAAGCATAAATTCACTAAAATAGTAATGACAAATTACATTTTTACGTGTATATAGGATAGTTGTCCTTTTTATTACATTCTAGAACAAATACATTTTTATAATATACTAAACTATAGGCAATGTACTTTACAAGATGTATATGCCTTTATAAAAAGAATATTCCTTTCCCAAAATATACAATGCTAGTTACAAAACAATATTCCTAATCCAACTAACTTTTGGATCCTAGTGTTGCTAAAGTCTTCTACATTCCCTAAAAGTTCTTCATTCTATAATGTTGCTTATTGATTAGTTGGAGGTCAACAATGGGTATCGTGAAAAAACTCTTTTTCTTTATCTCCAGGTTACTAAGATCTTTCTTAGCTCTTCTCTAAAGCTTGTTTGATGCTCCTAACATCTCCTATCTTTTCCTTAGATGACAATAATAGGCCCATGATATTTTTATTATTAACCCATGTCTTCTCTTAACCTTGGTTCCTCACCTCCTGCATCAATTGAGAAGTTCTATGACTAAAATCCTCATCAGTGATAAGGCCCAAAGGAATAAGTGAGTTGGGATCTTTGATTAAGATATCTAGTATGTGTAACATCTTATCTTTCTAATATTTGAGGTCCTTAGAAATGTATTCCATCTATTTGGACTAGCTACTTGGGGATTTGATTTTGTCTACTAGTAAAGCCATAACTATATTAAAATGGGCTAGGCTAACTATCTTGAATTTAGGGACTTGTTTCTTGGTCAAAACTTTGATCAAGTCTTTCACTTGATAGCTTGAAGCTTGCCACTAGCCAACTTGGCCTGTAGCCATGGAATTTTGCTTACTTATTGCCTCTTATATGGTTTTGATTGACTTTAAAGAATTGAATAAGTCAATCATGGTGTCCTCATATAGCTTGAATATGTCTTCTTGGATTGACAAGATAGCTTATTTTTTCAAATTTTGTTCTATTACAAGATTCCCTTGATCTTTGTAGTAGAGATTCCTTAAAAATATGTTCTTCTCTTATGATGGCATGATAATTGTCAATGGGCCAAAACAAGTTCAACCAATCATTGTCCCCTATACTTATAGCTATGGTATCAAATTATGTGTCCTTGAAAACCCTATCTTTTATATCTAAAGTCAGATAGAGCTCCATATCTTCTTATGAAATACCTTTTTAGGATACCATGGTTGTGGGCTTCTTTAGACTACTTACTAGTGGTTTGTAATTCAATTATGGATTAAATTATCCTTGCACAAGTGATAATTCAAATTCCTTGGCTTGATTATAACAAGCACATGGTCAAATCAAGTTTTTTATACTTGTTAGGGATTTCTTGAAAGTTTTTGTAGTACTTTAATGGTGGCAACAATTTGAACTTGTGCAAGCTTCATGACTTAGATCCCAAATGGATTACATACTTATACCCTTGAATTTTTTGGGTCTATAAAGTCTTTAATTTATCATATTATACTTATATAAATCTGATGTGTCATCATCATGGCATCTTTGTGGCATTTTCATGGCACTTTGATCATTAATATTTAAAAAGTGACCATTATCTTTTAAAAATTATACCTTGATCTTGCATCGTTGGATTCTCTTTGCTTGGATCAATGTGGTTCATCGATCTCAATCCAAGAACTCAAACACTATTGAATGCTTACTACATTCCCCAAGGTTATGACACTTTTCAATTCCACATTCACTCTAAGCTTTATTGAAATGTCAACATTGATCTCACACCATTGATCTTGTTTACATGGATCAATCATGTTTTGTTGATTTTGATCTACTTAATTATGCCTCCCACTCTATAGACTATTGATCAAAATATGTACGCTCATCCACATATCATTGATATTTGAAATATAATCGATATTTAATTTGTGGCTCACAACTATTCTACGTGTCATCTCCATGTTCATCCTCATGGATTTTAACTTTTAAACCTTCATCACACACTATTGGATCTATTTGGCCTAATCAACATGCTCTGTCAGATCTAGATCTGAGGAGTGTAATGCTATTGGTTGTTGAGTGTTCTTTGGTCATGATTTTGACACTTGTCACCTTCTCACTTGTCCATGGGATCCATTGAAGTTTTGACTCAATATGCACCATTAGATCAATCTTGAATGAGAAAACGTGTACTATTGATAACTGGAAGATGTTTGAACTTTAGAGTAGGGTAGGGGCTTGACTTTTACATTTTAATTTCACACCATTACATAATCTCTCCCAAATAAATGTGTGTCATCAATTAAGGATCTTGACTTGTTGAATTTATACACACCACTAACTATAAATCACCTAAGCAAATGTAGACCATTGATTTGCTTATAATAAAATGATTAAGTTATAAATTGAGTAATATAAAGAACTTAGGGTAAAGTCTTAAGACTGATGTTTTTATTCATGTTAATATACATTAATTAAAACCTTAGGATTAAATCTTAAGCTAAGTTTAGAACATAGTTAAAGGGGACCATGTGCTTAGCTAGATCATGTTAATAATAAAATAGACCAAGGGGCCATAGGATATAAAGGGACCAAGAATGATATTTTTATACTAAGGTTTGGTCATGTTGAAAAACATGACTAAGCCTTATGATAAAAATTAAGCTAAGTCTATGGTTCAATTAATTATTCTCGCACAAATTGTTCCCACACAAATTTGAATTTAATTCAAAAGGGATCTAGGTTAAAACATTAGACTAGGGTTTTTAAAAAATAGATTCAATTAATCTTTGACAAATGAAAGGCTAGTAAAATATCAATTTGACATTGAAGCATAAAACCCTAAGCACATTCATTCCCAAATAAGATTATATTGAACATGCAATAAAAAAACATAATCAACAATCATTATTAACATTAAAAGGGGTAAAACCATGATCACTTGAAAAAAAGTCAATTAATGCAAATGAGAACTAGGTGTGGATGATCTTCAAATAAAAACAATGTGAAAACATGCTAGTGGTAGTCTAATCAAGTGATTTTTCAATTTCAAGGTACAAATTTATATAATTTGAAATAAATGTCCCCATTTTTCAAGAATGGGGGTATGTCAACCCCAAAAAATGGTGACTTCTAGGAAAACATAGCAATATGTTAGAATTCAGAGATTTTGGTTTAGACTAATAACTACTTCATTTATTTGATTTGATCAAGTACCATTAAGATCAATTCATGGTTGAAACAAGTCTTGCACATGCAAAATTAGGATCAAACATCAAGACCCATTCATGATGTGTGTGTGATTTAATTCTAATTATTATTTACCATGTGATTTGGGGGAACAACTTCCAAATTGTATGACTTTAATCATTAACATTGACTTTTAACATTATTGGATATCCATTAAAAATCATGTTTCTGCTAAAAGAAGGATTAGGCATTACTCTATTTTCATCCAAGCATCCATAACCCTGATAGACATGCCTTTGGATCTAATTTAGGCCTTACTCCACTACTAGTCAGGATTCAATAGCCCCAATGGAGAGTACCAAAATCACCTTTACTTACAAAGATTTTTTAAATTTTGGAATAAATATCTTATTTTTTGTATTTTTTAGATCAATTTTGACTTTTTAGTAGAGGTTGGGAGCTAGGATAGCTAGGTTTTTAGGATTTGGTTAGATGTTTGGTCTTTAGACAATTGTTTTTGGTTGTAAAGTTTATCCCAAGCAATGATGTTTATTAAGTACAAACATGACTATGTTCCAATAATTCAAACTTTCATCCTACATGTGAAATCCTTCTTAGAATCAAGCTTAGATAAAAACAAGGATTAGAATGTCAAGGAATAATTATCCTCCCTATAAGTATTTTACTAGTTTATCTAAACTATAACATGAAGTTCATGTTCCAATAATCCATGATCAACCAATGTTAAGAAAACATATTTATATACCTAAACTGTGGAATTAATTTTGAGCATCTAAATGTATTTTAAGCTGAGGACTATCCAAAAGGACTTATTATAAGTAAATAACAAATCATGGTAAGCAAACAAACCAAACACAAAGCAAACAAAAAAACAAATATATACAAACACTATGCACAAACAAGGGATAAGATAGAAAGAAATATGAAAGAAATTAATCTAAAGCCTACTTACACTAACTCTAGCTATTCTTATAGTCTACTCCATAAATACTATAGGTGAGACAATAGAGAAGTAATGTTTGAGGTATTGTCCATTGGTTGTCATTATGAACTCTACTCCTTATAAGTCTTTTAGTTTAAAGGTGTTATCTCTTAGGGTTTCAATAATCTAATATGGGCCAATCCACAAAGATTTAAACTTCCCATGTTTTCCTTTTGGTTTAGAGGCCATATCCCAAATAAGAACTAAATCTCCTTGTATACACACCTTTATCTTTGAATTCTTATCAAACCACCTCTTGATTGTGGTTTGGTATCTGTTAAAATTGGCAAAATCTTCTTCTCTTACATCCTCCATCTGTATGATGTCCAACAACCTTGAACTTACAAATTATTGATCCTCCTCCATGTACTCATGAATGAATTTGTAGGTTGGCAGCTTGAGTGTTATGGGAAATATAGGTTCTTGGCCATATACCAACAAGAATGGTAATGCCTTGAGATCTTGATTGACTCTTGTTCTATCTAACCAAAGGGAATACTTAAGTAGCTTGTGCCATGTTCTTAGTTTATCAACTATAGTCTTTTTTATGGCCTTCATCAAGTTCTTGTTTGTTGATTCATATAATCCATTGCCTTGGGGGTAATGGTTTGATGAGAACTTGAGAACAATATTATTGTCATATGTTCACTTAGTCATCTCAATAGACATAAAGGTAGATCCATTATCATAAACTAGAGATACTAGTGTGACAAACCTTGTACATATGTTTTTTATAAAAAAATGATCACTTCTTCAATCCTACATAGCTTGGTTTCCACTACTTGAGTTCATACTATGTAGTAGTCAATAGCAATTAGAACATACTTGTGACCATCTAATGAATTGGGTTTAATGACCCCCAAAAAGTATAATCCCCATTAGGCAAAGGGTTTATCAATCATTACTAGCTTTAATGGCATGGTTGCCTTGGGTTCTTTAGTGTTGAAGACTTGGCATGCATGACATTCTCTCACATGCTTGTGACCATCTTTGAAAACATTAGACCAGTAGTAACCAACCTAAGGATCTTATGGGTTGTTTTCCTCTTAGATGGATGTCCACTTTCTAGCTTTTCATGGAAAGTGATCAAGATTTCAACTATCTCTTCCTTGGAAACACACCTTGATAAATGTCTTCAAAGTTTTTCTATACAACACTCCATCCTTACTCAGAAAATGAGCTAATTTGAGCCTTAAATACCTCTTTTGATATTTACTTAACCCTATAGTACAATAGCCATTGACTACCAAATGAACAATAGGATCATACCAATCATTGGGATAATATTTTTGTTATTCTACCTACATGACACTTAGTTTGGGAATAATATTGGCAATCAACTAAATTAAACCATGGCATCTTAACAACTTTTTAGTCTTCATCTCTTGATGTTATTCTTGGAGAACAAACATCCACTTACCTCTCCTTTCTCCAAGTTCACATTAACTAAGCATGGGTTGAGTGGCAGGGTCTAGTAGTATTGCATGCACCTTATTTCTAAGGATATAATGCCTAAATTTCTTCACCACCTTGACTAGAGCACATGCTTGTTTGTCAAAACAAAATAATTCAATTCAATTTTTTTAAAATTAGTACTCATGAAAGTAATAGGATGATCACATCAATCTTCTAAGTTAAGATAATTGTAATTATATGATGAGAATTAAAAGAGTAAAGATAGAAGTCTTTAGTAAAGTTTGGACTTATCAGTATAGAGTCTTGTACAATTACTTCTTTGATTTTCTTAAAGGCCTTATTGGTATCTTCATTCTAAGTGATCTTAGATTATTTATTCAACATGTCATTCAAAGGTCTCACTATTTATGCAAAACCAGAAATAAACTTCCTCAAAAAGTTGATTTTACCAAAGAAAGACTTTAGCTCCTTCCTATTATTATGGGGTTCTATCTTTGATATTGAATTTACTCTATTTGGGTCGATAGATATCCCCTCATTAGTTATAACATGTCCTAATAATTTCCCCTTAGTTACACAAAAAATGCTCTTCTTTGGGTTGAGATAAATTCCATACCTTCTACATCATTCAAATACTTATTACAAGTGCACGATGTGATCTTCCCTATTTTTTCAAAAGACAGTCAGGTCATCCATATAAATAACAATGCACTTACCTATGATGCCTTAGAATTCATGATCCATTTTTATTTGAAAGGTTGCACCTACATTTATCAATCCAAAGGGCATTATCTTGTGGGAAAAAGTGCCCCAATTAGTGGTAAACATAGTCTTCATTATGTCTTATTTGTTCACTAGTATTTGATTATACCCTAAAAATACAACAAGAAAAGACATCATAACAGAACCAAAAACAATTTGGATTACTTGGTCAAGAGAAGGTAGGGGTAATTATCCTTTTCAAATGCTCTATTCATATTTATAAAATCAATACAAATCTAATTTCACCATTTTATTCCTGACTAGTACTAAGTTAGCTACCCAGGTTGAGTGTCTAATGGGAAAAAATATCTAAGCATCTAGTAACATTTTGACTTCTTTGTATATCATTAATTCTAAGACAAGGTTGACAGGCCTTTTTTTTTTTACCTAAATGGCTTGTAGGCTTCCTTTAGAGGTATGGTGTGTGTTATAACCCTAGGATAAAATATATTTAAGTCATAATAGGAGCATGCTATTACATCCTTATACTTGGTTAGAAAATCTTTGGCTCTCTTGGTTTCAATGCTTGTGCATGTTGTACTAATGTTTACTAGTTGAGGTTGACCTTGGGAGCCTAGGTCCATTGCATTGTAGTCATTCTAATCTACTTTGGGAACATTGACAGTTTCATCTAGTTCGTCTGAATCAAACAGTCTCTCTAAGGCTATCATTTATTTGGGGTTCTTATTGTCACTTAAATGAATGACCTTGTCATCAAGTTTTCCTTCAAATTTGTCATCATCAAGGGTATTTTCACTAGCTTCATCAATGATGTGAGCCTCAAATAATCTTAATCTAGTCATGAAGTCTATGATCTATTGATCATCATTGAATACTTGAAAATGGTTGACATTATCTGGCACTAAGGGATATGGGACTAATTAAATGGTAAGGATTTATAACTTGGAAATTTTATTGGGTATAATGTTGGCTATAGCTAAATCAAGTTCATCAACATCCTTATTTTCCTCCCTAGGGATTGATACAATGTTGAAATAAAACATTTAATTAAGTCCCACACTCTAAATTTATACTTATTGAGTTATGAAAGCTTGAATTGGTATTTAATTTTGGCATGATTAACTACTAGTTTCTACTCACTAAAAACTAATATTTCCCTAACCTTGTGTTTAATTGTAAATTATAAACCAAGAATAAGTGCTTCACACTCAACCAGATTATTGGTACATGGGAATTAGAGTTTGTAAGAGGAATTGTATTATTTCCTAGTGGGACTAATTAACACCACCCCTACTCTAGAACCTAGCTTACATCTAGCACCATCAAAATATAGCTTCCGTAATCTAGGCATAGCATGAGAAGTTTTGGGGTTAGATACCTTTATGGTGTTAAGAGTGTAAACAACTAGGTCTGAATTAACCATGTTAACCCTCTCATTGGTTTCATTGTTCTTGATGATCATATGATTCATTTTGGGCTCCCTTTCTATCCTAATATAATTTGGAACCCCCTTCCAAGGCAATCACATATGGGAGTAGTCAATTGACATGTAACCATTTAGAGATCTGGTCTAGTCTTTACTTAACATCATTTCATATGCATCAAGAATATCCACCCCTTGGATGTTAATGAATTGTTGGATCATTGGTTTATAAAAAATATACATATGAACATGTAACAATTCAACAATCACTTTGAATCTTAATTTATATAATTGAGTTAAAAATATATCGAATTTAATGAGATTCAAGCCAAGTTGTTCATAAATACATTTAGGTATAATATTTTTAGATGCACTAGATTTTAACAAACAATTATACAAGTTCTTACTATAGATCATGACCATAAGTAGGAAAGGTGGAACATATAATTTACTTTTGTGTATTGAAACATTAACATGTGCAAGCTTTTGTGGTTTGTTATGCCTCTTTGACAAATATTCCAACAACAGATCTCTTTGTTCTATAATCAGAGTCAACTCATACAAATTAATGTTATCTTTTATCTTTTTCATGTCCTCCACTATGTTATATCTAGTCCTATTGGAATAATTAGATGTATCATCATTGGGTTTAGAGGTGCTTCTCTTAGGAGGCTCTAGATTGTTGTCTGATGTAGTATCAAGAGGAGTGTCAAATTTATTTGGTAGAGTTGAGGTGGTCAAATGTTGTTTTTTCTCCATATTCCTCAAAGGATAAGTCTTCTTTAGATATTGTTGGAAATCATGAATCTCTTTAGGTATATCCTTAGGCTCATTCTCTTCTTGAAATAGGAACTCAAATGTTTCCACCATGAGAGTTGAATCAATATATTCATATGACCTTGAAGAACTTGAGGTACCTGTACTATTGTATTTGATAGGTGCAACTTCAAAAGTATCCAACTCTTCTTAAAAATATTCAAAAGCATTGAAATTTTTTAGATAATCTAATTCACCATGCTTTGAAGTGTAATGCACTCTACAATAATCAGGAAAAGCTACATCACTAATATTTATATCATACACATTATTATTGGTGGATGAATCATTGTTATGGTTATTGTTGTTATTATTTTTAAATTTTTTTGAAGGCCTATTAAACCTTTGGAAAAAAAAATTTGTTAGATCTTTCCCCAGTATTGCCAACTTGCTTTTGCAGGTGAAGGAAATCAATGCTTAACTTTTGAACCATATTTAAGATAGAGTCATTCTCATTTTTGGGTGCCTCAGAATTATGAACTTGAGTATTGATACTGGCTATAAGCATCAAAGATATCTAGTCTTATGGATGAGATCCACTTGTAGTGTGTAATAATCCTAGGTTTTAGCCAGGATGTGCATGGCTCAAAGCTAGTTGGTTCAGAACTAGAAGTTGATTTAAGGCAAACATATTTTGATTGACATTGGGAATGACATTCATAATAGGCAAATTTGGATTAATGTTTGGAATACTATATACCATTTGGACCTGGGGTTACATATAATCACTAATGATCATAGATTCAACATAAAATGGGGCTAGTGTATTAATAATCTAAATAGATATTTTGAGAAACATGGAAGTCACAGGATCCAAAGCATATTTGTATATCTCTAAGGCTAAAGCCTCATCAAGTCTATAAGGATTTGTGGTTCTATTGAACATGTTTTATAATCTAGCATTAAATTCTCTTATAGGCTCATTTGAATCTCTTTTAACTATGATAAACTACTAATATATATTGTAATTACTAATGATTTTACCACATTGATCAATGAAGATTCTATTAAAATCATTCTAGCTAGCTATGTAACTATCTGAAAGTTTAAGAAACCATTCTTATGTAGCATACCTTAAATTAAAAGGAAATAACCTGCATGCTACATCTTCATGAACTACATTCAAAAGTCTACAAGAAAATTTAAAACTGTTAATGTTTTCTTCAGTAGTTATAACACCATTAAGAATAAAAGTGGGAAAATATTTTTTAAGATTTGAAGGAAGGTCATGTACTACACCTGGTACATTGATTGAATAACCACATAGCCAAGCCATAACTTAATAGGGATTGAATGTAGGAGCACCCTGAATTAGTGAAGTTGGTTGAGACTTTGAAATTCTAGGCTTACCTTTATATCACCTAGCTCTCTTATGGAATTGTAATGAAAGAAGGGGAACCCTTATCTCTAAATGTGACTTGGTCTTTATCCTTGGCAATTATAGCTTGAGATATTTGAACCCTATTTAAAATATAATGTGTAAGCCTTATCTTTATAAATAATTATGATCAAACTTGCACATTAAGCATTTTTTTCATAAATATGTATAAAAAATGGTAAAGAACATCAATATTTAGCTAAATTATCTCTAATATGTGTTTAAATGCATAAATATGAATGATATTTACCTATTTAAGTTTAAATAAACTCACATTTGTAGAGGATCTATCAATATTTATACAAAATGGCTATTACTAACCTCAAACTCGTTGGATTCATAATTTTCAAGCTATCTCTACCATAATTACTCATGGATATCCAAATAACATCTTATATTTGTCTAAATAAGTATAAAGATGGGTCTAAAACCACTAATATCAATGATATTTACACAAATATTCTAAAATTAACACAAATATGCAAATAATGCATCAATCTTTGAACAAAATTCACCAAAATTAGCAAAGATGTAATCTTTCAAATATTTAACTGACACCCCTTCTAGCACCAATTTTTTCCCTTTTGATGCACTTAGATGTGTCAACAAGTTCATATAATGTTTAAAAAACACTTTTCATTTCTATATTCATAGAATCCATTACATGAGTTGTTGGTTGTGATAATCTTGTTATCCTTCGTTGAATAGAGGCATAATAGGTTGACTGTTTCACAAATTTATATTAGTTGGTGGTTGGAAGCCATTGTGGCTCAATAGTTAATTTTTATTTTGAAGATGATATATGTTATTTAAAGTGAATTATGCTCAAAACTAATTCTAAATCTAAACCAAAATGAATATTCACAATGAAGCTAATATAAGGTGAATTGATAAAAAAGAAGCAAAAGGAAGAGTAGGGCAAGAAAGGAAAAATTTTGTTGATCTTTGTTTCAAACATTATGACAAAGTTCCAATTTCATCTGAACATGTATTTAAACAATGTGAAACATGAAGTATCATAAGATCAAATCCTATCACACATCAGGCAAACATTTAAGGAAAGTATGAAAAGATGAAAATAAGAACAAGATTTACTTTAAGAATTTTACCCCTATAAGAAAATAACATTAGCCTAGATAAAATAATAATAAAGAAATTGAAGTAAACCTAAGAACTTTCAACTAAGCTAGCATTAGCACAAATTAGTAGCTCTGCATTAAAAAGTGCACACTCAAAATTCATAATAACCATTCAAATTTGAAGATGAGACCAAAAAATTGAGAGATAAACCATAATAAAAAATCATAAAAGTAAAAAATGGATAAACATTGTAGAAATCCTTTCTTATATTAATTTTCTCAAAACTTACAAATAATTTTTTTGGCTCCAAAAACTCTCTCCCTTTCTAAATTGGCAATACCTCTTTATATAGACCATTCATGAGGTATTCTGGTTAGTAATGACAAATTACATTTATACATGTGTATAGGATAGTTTTCCTTTCTATTACATTATAGAACAAATGAGTTTTTCTAATATACTGACCTATAAGCCATGTACTTTACAAGTTTTACATGCCTTTACAAAAAGAATATTTCTTTCCCAAAATATACAATGATAATTAAAAAATAATATTCCTAAGCTAACTAACTTTGGGGCCCTAGTGATGTTGTAGCCTTATACCTTCCCTATAGGTTCTTCATTCTATAATGTTGCTTTATGATTAGCTAAAGGTGAATAATGGGTCTCATAAACAACTCTTTTTCTTGATCTCCCAGGTTACTAAGATCTTTCTCAGCTCTTCTCTGAAGCTTGTTTGATGCTCCTATCAGCTCTTATATTCTCCTCAACTGACAACAATAGGCCCATGATCTTATTATTATTATCCCTTGCCTTCCCTTGACCTTGGTTCCTCACCTCCTACATGAATTGAGAATTTATATGCCTAAAATCCTCATCAGTGATAAGGACCAAAGGACTACATGAGTTGGACTCTTTGATTAAGTTGTCCAATACGTGTAACATCTTATCTTCCTATTGTTTGAGGTCCTTAGAAATTTCCTCCACCTACTTGGATCAGCTACTCAGGGATTTTATTTTGTCCACTAGTATAGCCATATCCATATTTAAATGGGCTAGGCTGACTGTCCTAAATTTAGGGACTTATTTCTTTGTCAAATATTTGATCAAGTCTTTCAATTGATAGCTTGAAGCCTGACACTAGCTAAATTATTTTGTAGCCATAAAATTTTGTCTACTTATTACCTCTTGTTTAATTCTGACTAACTTTAAGGAATTCAATAAGTTAATCACGGTGTCCTCATATAGCTTGAATTTATCTTCTTAGATTGACAAGATGGCTTGTTCTTTCTAACTTTGATCTATTGCAAGATTCCCTTGATCATTGTAGTAAAGCCTCCTTGCATACATGTTCTTCTCTTGTGATGGGTTATTGGTTCTCAATGGTCCAAAACAAGCTCAACCAATTTTTATCCCCTGTACTTAGAGATGCCACATCAAATTGTGTGTATTTAAAAACCCTCTCTTCTATATCTAAAGTTAGATAGAGCTCCACATCCTCCCTTGAAATACCTTTTTAGGTTGTCATGGATGTGGGCTTCTATAGATTTCTTGCTAATGGTTTGTAATTCAATTGTGGATCAAATTATCCTTGCATAAGTGACAATTCAACTTCTTTGGCTTGATTATAATGAATAGAGGGTTGAATAAATGTTTCTATACTTACCAAGGATTTCCTTAATGTTTTTATAGTGATTTAATGGTGGTAGCTATTTTAACTTGTGTGAGATTCATGACTTAGATCCCAATTAGATTACGTACATATACCCTTACATTTCCCAAGTCTACAAAATATTCAACTTGGCATATTATACTTATGTGGCTCTAATGTGGCATCACTATGGATTTCTTATGGCTTTTTTGTGGCACTTTTCTCATTAATATTTAAAAAGTGACTATTGCTTTTTAAAAATTCCTCCTTGATCTCACACTGTTAGATTCTCTTTGTTTGGATCAATGTGGTTAATCAATATCAATCTGAGAACTAAAATGCTATTAGTTTCTTGCTACATTACCCATGGTTATGACACTTGTTAAATCTACATTTTCTTTGAGATTTTTTGAAATGTCAATGTTGATTGCATACCATTGATCTTGTTTTCATGAATCAATCACACTCTGTTGATCATGATCTACTTAATTACACCTCTTGCTCCATGGATCATTGATTAGAATATGTAGCCACATCCATGTACTATCGATCTTTGAAAGATTCTCAAGCTTTAATTTGTGGCTCATGACTATGTCATGTGTCATCTCCATGGTCATCCTTAGGTATTTTTACTTTTCAACCTTCATCGTGCACCATTGGATATATTTGGCTTGATCAATGTGCTCTATTAGATCTTGATCTAAGGGGTGGAATGCTATTGTTTGTTTAGTGTTATTTGTCCATGAGTGTGACACATGTCACCTTCTCACTTGTCTTGTGGATCCATTTAAGTCTTGACTCAATACGCAATGTTAAATCAATCTTTCCTAAGTAAATACGTACCATTGATTCTCAGAAGATGTTTGAACTTTAGCTTAGGACAAGGGCTTGGATTTTTAATTTTCATTTGAAACCATTGGATCATCGCTCCTAGGTAAATGCATTTCATTGATTAAAGCTCTTGACTTGTTGAATTTATATGCATCATTAGATCTTGATCACCTAAGCAAATGCAAACTATTGATCATGCAAATAATAAAATAATTAAATCTTAACTTTGGTAATATAAATAACTTAGGGTTAAGTCTTAAAATTAAAAATTTTATTCATGTTAATAAACATGAATTAAAAACTTAGGATTATATCATAAGCTAAGTTTAGAACATGGTGAAAGGGGACCATGTAATTAGCTAGACCATGTTAATAATAAAATAGACCAAGAGGCCATGGGATATAAAGGGACCAAGCTTAATATTTTTAGATTAAGGTTTGGTCATGTTGAAAAACATGACTAAGCCTTAGGATGAAAATTAAGTTAAGTCTATGGTTTAATTAATTGTTCCCACATAAATTTGAATTTAATTCAAAAGGGACCTAGCTTAGAACATCAGACTATGGTTTTTTAAAAATATACTCAATTAATATTTGACAAATGAAAGGCTAGTAAAAGATCAATTTAACATTGAAGCACAAAACCCTAAGCATGTTCATTCCCAAATGAGATTCTAATGAACCTACAATATAGAAACATAGTAAAAAATCATTAACAACATTAAAAGGGGTAAAACCATGATCACTTGAAAACATGTCAATTAATGCAAATGAGAACAAGGTGTGGATGATCTTCAAATAAAGACAATGTGCAAACATGCTAGTGGTACATTGATCAAGTGATTTTTCAATTTTAAGGTACAAATCTACATAATTTGAAATAAGGGTCCCCATTTTTTAGGAATGGGGATATGTTGACCTCAACATACCCAAAACAAATTTGGAAGGAAAACATAAAAAAAATTGAAATTTTGAAAGGGCATACGCCTTTTACAAAGGATGTATGTTCTTTCCAAAGACATATATTTTTTAATTTTTTTAGTTACAGCTAGTTTTTGTGTTTGAAGATGTGTATGTGTTTTTTTTGTGGTTTTATTTTTGGGTACAGTCTGAAGTGGTTTTTTTTTTTTTGTTGTTGTTTTTTGTTTGTGTTTACAAGGATATATTTAATAAAGTAAATGTAACATTTTATATTCATATACTTTAAATTTATTTTACTAACTATGACAAATTAGGGTCACTCTACATCTTATGAAATTGATTCTAGAGTTGTAAGAGTTACCATTTATAAGTTAGTTTTTCAAAATCTAATCTGGTCAATACTCAATTTTCAAAATTTTAGAATTAGAAGATAGAATGAGAAACAAGGTTTCAAATTATGTTACATATGTAATAGATATGTACCATTGATTATGCCCTATATTTTACCTAATTGAGTATGCCCTACCTACTTTACCTACTTGAGTATGACCTACTCAATTGAATACCTAAACTTAAAGGTGGATTCCTAAATAATATATGGGATTTTCAATAAAGGGGTCTATCAATATGTATAAATGGATGCCCTATAGCATGTAACTTGTAACATCCCTAGATAGTCATTATATAGTCACTCATACTTGACATCAATCACATGGATATTATATATATGTATGTGTTCACTCATACATGACATGTGCTTGTAGTCATGATACAATAACTTATACTAGACATGAATATATCTAATCACCCTAATATACTCCATTTGGAATAGAATAAATTGAAACACCATTCAAAATTCATTATAAAAATATACCATCCACTCTAAAATAAATGTCAGATAGATGGTCAATGTATACATTCTTAAATTCCAATCTCATGCATTATTCCAAAGTCACATAAAATAAAGTCATATTTTAGCACTCCAAATTCACATAGGACACTTGCTCATTGACTCTCATAATCCCTAATCACTCCCTAATCAACCCTTGTATTCATTTCTCATCCTTATTCATTCCCTCATTGGTTATCATTATCCCTCATTATCTATAATCACTCCCTCATTAGCTATCATCATCCTTCATTATTGTTAATCACTCCCTCATTAACCCTCATAATCCATAATCACTATCTTATCATCTCTAATCATCTCTCATTGTCATTGATCATCCTTAAATACTCCCTTATCAAGCCTCATCATCCTTAATTATACATAATCACTCTATCATCATCCCTAATCATCCCACATCATCTCTAGTCATACTGTCATCATCCCTTATCATCCCTAATAACTCCCTCATTAACCATCATCATTTCTTATCATCCCTAGTCAATCCTTCATCATCTTTCATTGCACCTCATCATCCCTAATCACTCCCCCATTAAACCTCATCATACTTAATCATCCCTAATTTCAACCTTTCCTCATGTGTCCTCATCCCTCATTATCCCTAACCATTCCCTCATTAGCCCTCATCGTACCTAATAACTCCATCATCCCTAATCACTCCCTCATCTAGTAGAGTGTGTTCCAATCTAGTAGTTAGTAAAAAATTTTTTTGGATTGATCAATATCTTTTTAAAATGAATCTTGAATGGTGTTTCAATTCCTTTTATTATGATTGGAGTGTAATAGGGTGATTATTCTCATTCATGTCTAGTAGATTAGGTAGGGTCATGATGGATTAATATATGGATATTGTTGAATGATTTACATGGTGGAAATAAGATAATATGTTAATAGATACATGGATTACTATAGGTGTGTATATGTGGCTTAGAAAAAGATTTAACATGTTGCTTTAATTTTGTGTATCATAATTTATTCTAGCGTCGATCTCTTATTACTCTGTGAATAGTGGAAAGTTGATGTTTGCGTCTTTTGATTTAGTTTGAGCTTTGTCCTTAGGCCACTATAAGGGTTGTTGATACCTTATTCCCAATTCACCCAAATAGTAATAGACTTGATGACATGTGTTTTGGCATTTACTGATGGTTTCATAGATTTGAATTTTAGAATTGTTGGATCTCACCCCCTTGTCACCTCTACCCTACATATGTTGAAGAGTGTAGTGCTTGTGTCAATTCCTTATTGGTATTCATATTTTGATGAGGAAGAGTTGAAATCCTTCTTCTAGACATATTTATTTACAAATAATTGAGCAAAAGGGCCATAGCATTTTGGATATTCTCATGTTTATGAGTTATTATCAAAGAATGATGTGGGTTACGAGTATAGATTATTATCATTTGTGTCACTAACTTTGATATGACATGTTTTCTCCTTTCATTTAAATCTTTGCACTTGTGTAGGAATTATGATAGGAAAGTGGAGAGGGGGTTGCGTATAACTATCAATGTTTACATCATTCTTCTATGGTCTGGTCCCCATAATGTATGTTTAGTGTTTGTCATTTATATTTAGTGTTCATCATTTAGGTTTAGTGTTTGTCATTTAAGTTTATTGTTTGTTGTTTATGTTTAGTTTTTGTCATTTAGGTTTCATTTTTCGGGTTTTAGGTTAAAGGTTTAAGGTTCAAAGTTTATAGTTTATAGTTCAGTGTTTGGGGTTGTTTGTTTCAATTTTGGCATTTAGGTTTTAAGGTTTAGGGTTTATCAAATTTTAGGATTTAGGGTCTATAGTTTTGGGTTATAGGTTGTATGGTTTTAGGATTGTGGTTTAGGGTTCAAATTTCAAGGTTTAGGGGTTAGTGCTTAGGGTTTAGTGTTAAGAGTTTAGGGGTCAAGGTTTTGGGGATCAATGTTTAGGGTTTAAGGTTCATGATTTTGAGTTTATGTTTAGGGTTTATTGCTTAATATTGAGGGTATAGGGTTAAACTTTTATGGTATAGTGTTTAGGTTTTAAGATTTTAGGCTTATGGTTTGGGATTTAGGGTTAAGGTCTTAAATTTTAGGTTTTAGGTCTTAGGGTCTAGGGTATAAAGTCTAGGGTTCAAGGTTTTAAGGTTATATGTTTAGGGTATAGTTTTTAGGGTTTAAATTTTATTGTTTTGGGTTTAAAGATAATGTACTAGGGTTAAATTTTCAAGGTTTATTAAATTTAGGGTTTAGGGTTAAGGTTAAACATTCAAGGTTTATGGTGTTTAGGGTTTGGGGTTTGGGATTTAGGGTTAATGTTTTAGGTGTAAATGGAGTGTAGTAGGTGATTATCGACATTTGTGTTTGGTATGATTGATTGTATCATTAATAAAATAATATGTCATGTGTGAGTGATAACATACGTACATGTAGTCTTACATATGGGTTAGATTTAATGTATGAATGCATGTATCATTACTATATGTATGTTATAGGTTTAATGATATAGGCTATCCATTTATTCATATTGATAAACCCATTAATCTAAAAACCCACAAATTATTTATAAATTCATCCTAAATCCACCTTTAAAACTTTTACATGGATGTCCCTAGTCACTCCTTTCTCTATATAGGTGAGAATGAGTCATATCCTTTAAAGATATGGCTTAGCCAATGCCCCCTCTCCTTTCTCTATATAGGTGATAACTCAAGATTATGGTTTATGTTTAGAGGTTTAGGATTTAGAAATTTAGGGTTTAATGTTTATGGTTGATGGTTCAAGATTCATAGTTTAGGGTTTAACGTTTAGGGTATAGAGATTAGCATTTAGGGTTCAAGTTTTAGTGTTATATCTTAGGGATTAAGATTTAGGTCTTGTAATTTATCTTTTATGCTTAAATGTTTGGTGTTTATGGTTTATGTCTCAAAAGACTAAGGGTTTACCTTTTAGGGTTTGGTGTTTGGGGTTAGGGTTTTGGGTTTATGGTTTCACACTTAAGGTTTAGGATTTAGGTTGTAAGATTCAAGGTTTTGGTCTTGGGGTTTTGGTTTAGGGTTTGGGGTTTGGAAATTATTACTTATTATTTATGGTTTGGGATTTAGTATCTATGGATTAGGGATTAGGGTTTAGGATTTTGGGTTTATTTTTTATGATTTAGAGTTTATGGTTTGGGGTTTTGGCTTTAGGGTCTAGGGTTAAAACTCTATAACTTGCATATTAACTAGTGAAATCTCCTAAAAATTATATGGAAGTTGTTAGAGAAGGTTTATAAGGTCAATAGGTATGTATTCATATAAAATGTCAAAATTGGTAGCTTGACTTTGGCTTGTGATACCCAACCCATAGGTCTTTCTTGCATGCTCTCATGAGCCTTATAGACACCTTTTTGCTTATTCCCAATCATTCCAAGCTTCAAAAAATGGTCATTCCACCTCAACCATGCAGCATTTCCTAGGCCAATCCTATTCCCCCAAGTCCCACACTTGTAGGATAGGAGAACCCAACTTGGACTATAGCACTGGATCCAAGGGTGTCTTATTTTGGTACTCTTGTCTAATTATATTTTGAGATTCAATGGTTATTTCCTTCTAGTTCCTATCCTTCATCTTATCGGCCTAACATAAATACATTTGACCTATGACTAATATATCTCTATAAAATCCCATTCAAAATTCATTTAGGAGGTTGGAAAATATTACAAATTAATCAAGAATATAATTAAAACCACTGAGTAAAATTTATATATTCTCTACATATAGCCATCTAATACAAATACAAGAATATCTAGATCCTCACACCACTCCCTAGCCACCTCAAGCACACCCTATTTAGCATTTTTGCATCCACATTCACACTATTACATAAATAACATTAAGTGGATAGCTACATATGAGTTGATCCATCTTTAGAGTATTGGTATGTATGAAGCATGCCCACATAATGGGAGTAGATACATGTTCAATGCATATTACACACACTAACCCCCCCTTGTTTCTCAAGTTTTATCAAAACATAAGGAAGTATAGGGTTTGAAGATTAAATCTTCTCTACAAAGAGTTTCTTATACTTTTAGTAGTCATGATTTCATAGGCAGGCTCACATAGGGACAAAAAACAAAACCCAAAAAACTAAGGTCTCTATGAGCAGTTTGGATAATAGCAGAAGATGACAACATCACTAGACTATACGATGTCTTATTTTGGTGGTCTTATCATTTCAAAAAATAAAACCTAGATCTTGATTTATGACACTGTCCTAGTCCTGTACAACTAATATCAAACCCTACAACAGTTGTTTTAATTTATTTTAAGTTAAGTCTTATTTTCTCCATATTTATTGCTATTTATAGAAAGGTTAAAAATATAAATAAATTATAAAAATTAGTAGTTAAATTATTGTAATATTATTTACTGATTTACTATTTCAAACCCTTAACTAAATTAGGAATAAGACTTCAATATTCCCAAAAAAATTAAACATTTGGTGAACATGAATTACTTTGTTTCTACATAAAAACTCTAAAATCCCTAGGGAAAATTCCTTGCTAATTTTTTCAATTTTGTTTTGATTTTTTACCTACATATTTAAATAAAAAATTCACATTAATTTTTAAATTTCCATAGTAATTTTAAAAAAAAAATTCCTTTCAAACCCTAGTTGATTTTACTAGGTCAATTTAAATAAGATTTTTTCAATTTTTTTTTGCTTTTTTAGATACATATGTGAATTATAAATTCACATTAATTTTTAAAATTCCTTAGTAATTTTGAAAATAGTTTCATTCAAATCCTAGTTGCCTATACTAGGTCCCAAATTTTCTAGTATTGTTTTGATATTTCTTGCATATTTAATCAGAATTTCCATTTTAAAATTCTTTCTTTCAAACCCTAGTTTCCTATTGTTGATGATGAAAATTGTGCTCGATTCTAATCAATCAACAATGGGAAGTTTCAAGATGTGGGACATTACGGCTTGAAATAACCTCCAAATTTTAGAGAAATTGGTCTCTTCTTTTGTATCAATTGTTGGGGAAAAGGGATAGGAAATTAAATAGAAACTCAAATATAGGAATTGAAACCTAACTATGGTGATGTGCCTGAGTGTAATCCTAATCCTAACCTGAGCACAGTGAGACTATATGTAGGACTCAATTACATTTAAGAGCAGACAAGTGCATGATCAATGTAAAAGATTGAACAATAGAAATAGAGGCTCATAACAGAGGCTTCTTTTGCTGAGATACAGGAAATATCAATAAAGGCATAGTGTTCAATCTTCTTATAAGAATATTCCAATCACATAAGAGGCGCAAAAATCATGTACAGTTATGTAAACCCTCCAACTCAAGAAAACGAGACAAAAGCAAATGACATTCCTAATCACAACTCTAAAAAATCTACAATATAGACTACCTTTGAAAATGACACGGATAATATCAACCAAGGCATAGAGTTCAATCTTCTTGATTCATTCAGCCACATAAAAGGCATAGAAACATGCACTATTACATCAACTCTACAACTCAAGAAAATGAGACAAAAGCAAATGATACTACTTGATCAAAAACTCTAGTAAGTCCAAAACTATAGAAAAGTCCCCTCTAGATTTTACAATTCTTCCCCTTTTATAGCCTCAGATGTCTCATTCCATCATCCCCCTTCCCGCACAATTCTATTCCATCATTAACTCACAAGGGACAAATAGACAACGTCTTTAATGCCTTGGATGCATCCTGGTCTTATCAAGAACTGCCCTGACTACGACATGGTGATTCATGTCTAGTACCTCCCTTCACACCTGAATTTCTCATTCCATCACCTACTTAGCCACTCAACTATCTATTCTACCTTCACTTCTAGGGGACAAATAGATGGCCCTTTTAATGCTTGCAGGCCCCAAAAACTACCCGATGAACTGTTCCATCTACCAGGAATAACTCCCACTAAGTTTCCCTCCATCTCGCTTTGCTGTAATAGATAGATAGACACTCTATTCTATTGAAATAGAAGAGGACACTTAGTCAATCCCCAAAAATTCTCTTTATTGCTCAGAAAGCACCAGAGAATGATACTTGGCATTTTCCACCTGCTTTATCGAAGACACATGGCATTTTCTACTTTCTTTATATTCTACTCAGGAATGCTCTACCTTCAACACCTATTGCAATCTGCTTCTTTGATACTTAGCAGTTTTAACAAAACAAAACTCACTGCATTCCTTGCCTGAGTGACTTTTTAAAAGGGGATGGATGTGCGTGGCAGTCTTTACATGTTGACCCTTGACACTTCCACAGACCTTTGGAGTAACACTTGGGACCCACCACAATCTTTATTCAGTAATGAAGCTCAAAGATGGTCTCTCAAAAGTTGACACGTGGTGACCTCTGTTACTTCTAGGAAGATACGTGGCATCTTCCACTTCTCCTACTAGGGGTATGTGGCACCTTCCACTATTTCTGGGGATGGAGTAGAAAGGGGCTCAGAGAGTGACACTTAGTAGCCTTTGCTACTCTTTGATACTTAAACAAAATGAAATGATGCCTTTTTGTGTTGAACAAAAGCATTGAACTTGGGCATTAAACCAAAGTCTCTCAGATGCCGACATGTGGTGACCTCTGTCGTTCTCTAGAAAAGTAGTTTAGGGCCTTCCACGACTGCCACCTGGTGATTTTCACTACTTCTTGCTACTTAGCTTGTTGAAGACCTTTACCAAAAAATAGAATGAAATGCAGGTGCTGATATGAGACACAGATGCTGACACATGGTGCATTCTGCTTAGCTGCTATTAGATACATGGCATGATCTGTGACTTTCCTAAAAATTTTGAAAAGTGTCTTAGACGATGCCAACTGGCTGGCTCTGTGTTTCAGAAAGTGACACTTGATAGCTTCCGCTTGGATTCAATACTTAGGAAAAAATGAAGTGAAGGAAACAAAAAGGGGAAGAAAGAACTCATGCTTAGACTACACCACTTGGCAGCTTCCACTACACTTTGACACTTAGACGAAAAACTCGAAAGAAGCAAGCCCACACTCTACTCCAAAACTCTATCACCATGACTCAGGTATGCGGGAAACAAAATTGCAATGCTCAACTAAAAATTTAAATACAACGTAGAGTAAAAAATAACTCTACAATTACTGGCAACCCCTAGGGCTTTTGAGCTTGCTCAAAAAGAAACTTGACTCCTGCTCTATCAAAATTGTATAGCTTCAAAAGTGTTGTCTAGTAGATGGACCATTCATAGTCAGATAACCCTTGCTTGTTCTATAATTCAATGAAAGCTAGATCAAGGTTAATGATATCCTTGTGTGAAAAAGTTTGTAGAATCTGGACCATAGCTTTTAATTTGAATTTTAGTTGGGAAACAAGAATTAGAATAGCTTCAACTTTTGAGACTGAGGAATCATCCCACAGGTCCTAAAAAATTGTTTGATCCCTCTGTTTGGCTAGCATTAATGGTTCAATTTGATCAACCATCAGCACTGTGTTGGCATTTGGAAATGGAGAAGGAAGGCCTAGTTGCACTAGATTTTTTGATATGCTATCTCATCTCACTGATGCCTTCTTTCATGACTTCGAGAAGCTCTTGGCAATGGTTGGCCACAACATTGCAACTGAGCACCTCATTGACCCATTTTGCAATGGCCATTCTATCAGGGATTCCCATGGCTGCCAATGTCACATCCATTGCATCGTAGAGATTCTACAACAAGGTTTGGGAGTTTGTGACTCTCTTAGAGACTATGGCCAGAGTGTTCTACACTAAATCTTCCACCTTCTCACATAATTACTATGCATTGAGCAGGAAGGTGAGAGATGGCCTGAGCTAGATAATCTCTGAGGAGATTCTTTCCCATGCTGACTCATAGAGATCTTTCACCAGTTATATCACTCTAACACCTCTTGGCCTATTAGCTAGCTCTATTGTCAGTTTCACTACTTTTTATTGCTTTGCTTGGAACTGGGCTTGAAAAGCCATAGCCTTATTTTGTTCATCTAGCAAGTTCTACTATGATTGGGTAACTTGCAGCTGAAGTCCTTCAACTCTTCCTTATAGCATTGCTTTCTCCCACCTAAGGGTTGTTGCTACATCTTTTGCAAGTGTGAGCTCTACTTTTAATGAATCATTCTAGGCCTGGACTGCCCAATGAGTCTAAAGGGAAACAATATCTTGCAACTATTTATTCAGGCTTACTATTTCATTATTTTTCTTATTTAGTTCTTCAGCCAAACTGCTATAGCTTGCCTTTTCTTTGGCCAAATTGGCCTCCATCTTCTGTAGTCTTCTTGATATTTTCAAATAATCCTTTGTGACTATAGAAGTGGATTCTGTCAATAGCTCAACTCTATTCTAGGGCCTGAACAGGGACATGTCAATGGCCACTGCATTCATTATATAGTCCTCCAGTTGCATTTGCTCACTCAGCTTGACAACATTGGGTGACAAATGGGTCACCATCAATTGCTGCTAAATAGGGTCAAATTGTGATCATAGGTGTGGGATAGCCAATGCTTTATTCTCTTTGGTCATCTTCTTCTCCATCCGGGCTTCTCTTGCCTTCTTAGTAGCATTGGCCTATATTTGGAAGGTGGAAGGGGATGCAATATGTCCTCCTGCAAAAGGATATCCTTGTGGCAAGCCATATTGAAGAGGTAATGGTTGGCTAGGGGTGAGATGAAGGGGCATCTTTTTGGGAATAGAGGGGGAGAAATGGGGTAACGTTAGGGCTTGAGGTGTCAAGGATGGGGTGAATTGCGAAATGGGGATGGTAGAGGTGATAGGAGGTGTCATTTGGCTAGGGGAAGGCATCATGCCAACAGGGAAAGGAACAAACTAAGAGGGAGGAGGAAGAGTAATACTTACCTGAGGGGGAATTAAAGTGCCTTACACTTGGCACTATGAAGGTTCTTTGTCCTCCTCTGAATTTATTTGGAAATGCACCCTCTTTCTCTTCCTAGGTGTCTCTACCTCTAGCTACATTTGCTTCCCTTCCACCTCTACTGTTGTCGATGGTGATTGTGGAGAATCGAGGATTTCAATCAATTCTTATGATGGGGAAGCTTTTGGTGGTGAGGACACCACACTCCTTTGTTGTTTTATAGTGCTAAGAGGATGGGGCTAGGCTAATGTAGTGACTACAGCTGCAGCTTGCTCTGAGGCCTGTAGTTGTTGGCTCAGCCCCGCTCTAGCTTCTTGATCTATCTCGAGTGTTGACAATTGGCTTATTTCTGGGCTAAATTCAAGGGAGGGATGACACTCATCCCAAAGTTCTTCCCATCTTTTATCTGAATCCACACTTTTGAAAGCATGGGTGGTTTGAAAAATTTCCTGCCTATATTTCCAATAGGCCTCAATCTTCTCCACATCCCAACCTTTGTTCTTCAACATCCTTCTCAAACTAGAAGTCATCCTGACTTTGGGATCATAATCCCTTTGCTTAGCATATAAGGTTTCCCATGGCCTATTCTGTGGCAAGGGCAAATCTATCAATTCAACATAGAGACCAGGATCATCTTTTGCAGGGTTTTTTCTGGTCTCCCAAAAAGGGTGGTCTTCATGTGCAATCCTAGCCCCAATCCTATTGGTCCTTACCATAGAATCTATGTAATCACTTGGGTCGTAAATCTATTTGTCTTCAACTAATAGGAACCCCAAGAAGGCTAGCTTCCTCAGCAACACAGTCTCAACATCTCTGGCTTCTAGGCTTATGTTGCTTGCCATCCATGGGAGATTGTACATTTTTCTCTTCTTCTTCTTGGAACCATACTCATTGTCAACTACTAACACTTTCCTAGTGACTTCCAAGAATGCCAACCTAAGAGTTAAGGTCTTTCGTAGCAACACTGGTTCCCCACAGAAACCATGAACCCTTATGATCGTGTGGTAGGCCCCAAAATAGAAGTCACACGGGATTGGACAACTAACCAGGAGGTTTAAAACACTTGGAAATAATGTGTTTATGACAAGCTCAGGGCTAAGGCAATGAAGAATAGGGGTAATGAATAGTTCCCAAAAATCATACAGGTCACTAGTTCTTGATAAAACGTGTGTCCATGTAGACACAGGAATAGTCCTTTGGGGGTCAAAAGCTGGGTCATACAGGTTCAGATTCATATGTTGGGTGAAAATGTCAGGAATCTAATATAATATGAGATGGAACAAATAGGAGGAATACCTGAACACCCCTTTCAATCTGAACTGGGTTAGTTATTCCACTATTGAAAAGGCAATGTGCTCTAAGAAGTCAAGTCAATACTCCTACGTCTTGTCGACTATCTTCATCTCGAAAAGGATGGTCATTTGTTATGCATATACCACCATGTCATCCTTCATGCCAAAGATGATAGCCATCATTGACGTGTCTTGGCTAGCTAGCGCGAACTGAGTTCTTGATGCAGGGAGCATGGGTACCATTGAATCACCATCGGCCATTTGTAACTCATACCTCAAAAACCTTGTCTGAGTGTTAACGTTAACCCATGTCCTTTACATCCTATCAATAGTGGGGAATGTGGCGGTATTGTCATAATGTAGGGCTAGCATGTCCCTGATAGCTTGTGGGGTGATCTTCAGCATGAAGGGACCCTGTTGAATGGTGCAAGATGGTGCATGGAGCAAGTTTCTACATAATTTGATCACATCAGGGCATGGATGCATAGTTGGGACAATGAATTGATCTAGTTTTGAGGTCCATATCCTCATTTCAAACATCTCATATTGCCTTGCTCTAGCTCTTTGAAGACACCTTTGGTGTGCCCCTTCTCTAAGATTCTTGCTATTAGTTCTTTGAAAGATTGGGTCCATGATTCCATCTACGTAATCCTTTACTTTTGATGGGTCACTGGCTTGACCAACTTCTAGGATTCTGGTTCTTGGATAGGTTCTCGATGGTTGTGTAGGAGCTGCAACATATGACTTACTAGCCAATAACCTATCAAGAGATCTAGGTGTCCCAGCTCCTTGTTGTGAAGATGATGTTCCTGCCATCTCTATATATTTTATGTAAAACCTGGTATGAACCTTATGCGAGACAAAAACATGCTTGCTGAAGCAAATTTTACTAGGTGCTAACAATCGCAATGAGCAGGATATGTTTGCAAGTGCAGGAATGCATGAGAATTGTAAACTTTAAATCTTGCTAAGGGATATTTATGGGCCTATCAAGTCTTAAATAGCATTAAATTTGAATGACTGTTAATAGATCCTACTCAATCTTTAGGAAACAGTGAGGTGGACATGCTATACAAGTTGCAGTGCAAGGTACCTTAGAGATTTCAAAAGATTTGGGAAGCATTTAATGCAAAAAAATTTAAAGAATTTAAAAAAAAACTTCTTGAGCCACCAACTCTTTGTTTAAAACACTTATTTAAAAGGAAAGCGAGAAAATAACAATGAAAAAAAAAATGCGGGAATGGGAAACTACCTAACTACATTAGTTAAGCATCCTTATCTCCCTCTAGGATCAAAACAAAATTTCTAACGTCTCCTTCATGACAAGCCAGCCTATGTTGCCATGCAAGTGATTGAAATAGGAGTATATTTGGTGAAATGTCCTCTACGTGGCCCACACAAATCTGCTTGCATTCGAACGAGTCTAAGTCAAACATGGTTTCAACATCCATAAGCTCTTCTTGTTCTTGAAAGCCCATCGAATACTAGTTCTTTGTGCTATCATGTCTCATCTAGAAATTGGTGGTTATTGGTTCTCCACTCTGTGTCTTTTGATATCCATCATCTTTTGGCTGATCTCCTTTTGCCTTATTTTTGGGTTCCATTGCATCATCATGCTCCTTGATGACTTCAACCTCTTGAAAGGATAAATCTAAAAGCTAGCATCCCCTCTGCATACTTAGCTGAGTCTCGATGTTGTCTTCTTCACATTTGGGCAATTTATGACCTCCTTAAAGGATAGTGTAACCTATCCCAATGACTTGATCAAGGGAGTGTCCATGCTCCTCCATATCTTCTTGCAAAGTGAGGAAAAAGTCAGAAATGATCTCCTCCTCATCTGAGGTTAAGGTAAAAGCTTGTGACTTGTCCTCTTGTTCATCGAAGGGTGCTCCTTTGATGATTTCCTCCTCATCTACACTCATGAAATCTTCTTGACTAAACATTAACTGAGTATACTCTTCTTCAAAGTTTTTAGTTGATTTATGATCTTCTTTCTTCCAACTTGGAATCTTGCCATGATGCTGAAGGACCTTAGGATTGGTATAAGAGGTATCTTTTGGTGTAGGCTCCCCTTTAAGGTTTGAAAGCTCTATCTCTCTCTCCCTAAGCAATCCCATCTTTACCTCTAATTCCTCAACTCACTTAGCTAGATTTTCTTGAAAAAGTTTATCTTGGAGTTCATAGGAATCATCATACGAGTGGGGAGTATATTAAGGTTGAGATAAAAAGCAAGAAGCTTCTTGAGGAATGGTGAGAGGGACTTGAGGGGAAAGTGAGGGTTTAGAGTCTACTTCCCTTGCTGCCAATATAGACTCTGCATTATTGGAGAAATAACCTTGACAGGTTCAATTTGGCTCATGAACAGGGGTGGCGTATGTCTGATATGGAATTTGTAGTGGTGGATATGTAGGTTGATAGACTTGGTAAGGCCATCTCTCATGAATGCTCAACTTCTCTTCTAGAAATGCAATCAAGCCACACACATCTAGAATCTCATATGTAAGCCCTTGCTAATTTGCTCTTTCAATGGGATCCTACTCACTTTTAAATAGATCTACTGCATCTCTTATTTGATGGATGACATGATCAAGAATTTCTTGGCCACATTCCCTTCTATTGTCAAACTCCAATACATGTTTTTTATATCCTAGTAATGCTTTTTTGAAGGTGGAAATGAGATTAGGTTGAGCATGGGATGTGACATATTGGGGAGACTAGGCATAAGACTGGTATAGCTCATGACCATATGCATCCTTTGACGAGATTCTAGGAGAAACTTAATCTTGATTAAAAATATATGAAGGATAATAAGACTCATAGCTATGAGTAACAGAATTATACATACCAAATGGTGATTTCTTGATGATACCAGGACTACTTAATCGACTGATTTGACTCAGAGTCACCATTGGTGTTGATAAAATAAAAACCTTCAAAGGCTGGTTGGCTGAAGAACACACCAAAATTCTTCAACTCCTTGAAATATTGGTCTCACTGGGCATGCCAAAAAATGTTGATGATGAAAATTTCACTCGATTCTAATCAATCAACAATGGGCAGTTTCAAGCTGTGGGACATTGCGGCTTGAAACAACCTCCAGATTTTAGAGAAGCTGGTCTCTTCTTTTAAATCAATTGTTGGGGAAAAGTGATAGGAAATTAAATAGAAACACAAATGCAAGAATTGAAACCTAACTATGGCGATGCACCTGAGTGTAATCCTAATCCTAACCTGAGCACAGTGAGACTATATGTAGGATTCAATTACATTTAAGAGCAGACAAGTGCATGATCAATGTAAAAGATTGAACAATAGAAATAGAGGCTCACAATAGAGGCTTCTTTTGTTGAGATAGAGGAAATATCAATAAAGGCATAGTGTTCAATCTTATTATAAGAATCTTCCAATCGCATAAGAGGCGCAAAAATCATGTATAGTTATGTAAACCCTCCAACTCAAGAAAATGAGACAAAAGCAAATGACATTCCTAATCACAACTCTAGGAAATCTACAATATAGACTACCTTTGCAAATGACACAGATAATATCAACCAAGGCATAGAGTTCAATCTTCTTAATTCATTTAACCACATAAAAGGCACAAAAACATGCACAGTTACATCAACTTTACAACTCAAGAAAATGAGACAAAAGCAAATGATACTACTTGATCAAAAACTCTAGTAAGTCCAAAACTATAGAAAAGTCCCTCCCTAGATTTTACAATTCTTCCCCTTTTATAACCTCGAATGTCTCATTCCATCATCCCCCTTCCCATGAAATTCTACTCCATCCTTAACTCATAGGGGACAAATAGATGACGTCTTTAATGCCTTGGATGCATCTTGGTCTTATCAAGAACTGCCCTGACTGCAGCATGGTGATTCATGTCTAGTACCTCCCTTCATGCTTCAATTTCTTGTTCCATCACCTGCTCAGCTGCTCAACTGTCTATTCTGACTTCACTTCTAGGGGACAAATAGATGGCCCTTTTAATGCTTACAGGCCCCAAAAAACTACTCAATGAACTATTCCATCTACCAAGAATAACTCCCACCGAGTTTCCCTCCATCTCGCTTTGTTGTAATAGATAGAGAGACACTCTATTCTATTAAAATGGAAGAGGACACTTAGTCAATCCCTAAAAATTCTCTTTATTGCTCAAAAAACATTAGAGAATGACACTTAGCACTTTTCACCTAATTTATCAAAGACACGCAACATTTTCCTCTTTCTTTATATTTTGCTTAGGAATGCTCTGCCTTCAACACCTGTCGCAATCCACTTCTTTGATACTTAGCAATTTAAAAAAAATAAAACTCACCGCGTTCCTTGCCTGAGTGACTTTTTAAAAGGGGATGGATGTACGTGGTAGTCTTCACATGTTGACCCTTGGTGCTTCCACAAACCTTTGGAGTAACACCCGAGACCCACCACAATCTTTATTCAACAATGAAGCTCAAAGATGGTCTCTCAAAAGTTGACACGTGGTGATCTCCTCTACTTCTGGGAAGATACATGGCATCTTCTGCTTCTCCTACTAGGGGTATGTGGCACCTTCCGTTATTTCCAGGGATAGAGTAGAAAGGGGCTCAGAGAGTGACACTTGGTAGCCTCCACTACTCTTCGATACTTAAACAAAATGAAATGATGCCTTTTTGCATTGAACCAAAGTCTCTCAGATGTCGACACGTGGTGACCTCTGTCGTTCTCTGGAAAAGTAGTTAAGGGCCTTCCACGACTGCCACCTAGTGCTTTCCACTACTTCTTGCTACTTAGCTTGTTGAAGACCTTTGCCAAAAAATAGAATGAAATGTGGGTGTCGATATGAGATGTGGATGCTGACACATGGTGTGTTCCACTTAGCTGCTATTAGATACGTGGCATGATCCGTGACTTTCTTGAAAATTATGAAAAGTGTCTCAGATGACGCTACCTGGCTGGCTCTGTGTTTTGGAAAGTACACTTGGTGGCTTCTGCTTGGATTCAATACTTAGGAAAAAATGAATTAAAGGAAACAAAAAGGGGAAGAAATAACTTGTGCTCAGATTGTGCCACTTGGCAGCTTCTACTGCACTTCAACACTTAGACGGAAAACTTGAAATAAATAAGCCCGTGCTCTGGTCCAAAACTCTGCCGCCATGACTCAGGTATGTGGGAAACAAAATTGTAGTGCTCGACTAAAAATTTAAATACAATGTAGAGTAAAAAATAACTCTACACCTATACTAGGCCTTGGTAATTTTTCAATACTTTTTAAATTTTTCTCCTACATATTTAAATCATAATATCCCAATTAATTTTTTAAAAAATTACCATAGTAATTTTGAAAAATCTTTTCTTCCAAACCCTAGTTGCATATACTAGGTCCCATTGCTCTTGAGGTATCACCTTACAAAGTTTTTACATAAAATTACAAATGGATCTTACTCATTTCAAAACATTTCTTGCAAATAATAAGGAATTCATACTAGGTCCTATCATGTATATGAATGATGAAGTTTACCATATGTTAATGTAAAGATTCATTCTTTATTTTTCATGCTTACTTTATATATTATGGGATATTATCACATTCATTGATAAACATGTTAAGATACCTCTTTCCTCACCTCCTTTGGAGCCTCTATCCCATGTTATCATGGTCTATTTTACTCTTCCCTAGGTCACTACCCATTGCTAAAGAGCCTAGTTAACACCCTTTGTCCCTCCACCACCTCGACCTATCAATTATCTATACTCTCCTCCTATAGCTACTACTAATCCTATAAGGATAGTAGATAATGCAATTAGAGACATTACTCAACATGCCACCATGCCTCCCCTTCCTAGTCAGGAGCCCTGCCACTATCCTATTCCATCCTGTCCTAGGCCCAACCCACCCACACAGGCAGAACCACACAAGATATATGATATTATTGATCAGTTGAGAAACACACCAACTAAGATTTCCATGTTAGAACTACTTCAAAAAAATAATGTGTTTAAATATATTCTTTATCAAGCACTCACTCAAACTTCTATGCCCATTGATTTAGAGCCTTCTTAGTATGCATCAATGGTCAACACATTAAAAACTATAGAAGATGTTATTTCTTTTAATCATGAGGACATGCCATCTCAAATAGTTATTGATCAAAATTTACCACTATTTTTTAGGAATAAAACACTTAAATCTAGATCTATTATTACCATAAGTTATATTTAAAGCTATGCAATAACATGCATCATAGAAACATTCCTTAATTCACCATTAATATGAAAGCATAAATGAGCGCAAGATAATAATAATAATAATATAGATCTAATGTGGTTCACCCAATGTGGACTATATCCACCAATGAAATTTCTCAAATAAATTAATAATCTAAAACAAGATTAAAATGAACTCTCACAGAGATAGAAAAATCTCTTATAAAAAGTGTTACACAAAAAGTTGCACTTTCACCTGCACCTACACAATGTTGTATCTCACAAGTTTCTAAGCCACACCCCATAATGAACACCTACACTTTGACTCTGATCCTCAAAGCCACACCCTAAAAATAAACCATCAACCTCTAAAGGCCACACCACACCCTGTATATATAAGAAAATGAATAAAATCCATAAAAAGAGGAGCAAATGTGCAATGCTTATCTAAGATAAGCATTATCTAACATGCGACAACCCTCCTCCACCCATCACGCTTATCCAAAATATCTCCCAAGGAGGAATTCACCATATTTATCTCTCCACCTTCTAATGGCACATTTTCCCAAAAACATGTGATATCAATCAACTCCACTCAATAAGAAAGGAGTTCCCTTTTCCAAAAAAAACTAGCTTCCTCAAAATAAGGAAGTCAACATGGGAAAAGGCATCTAACAACTAACTCCATGAAATATGGAATACATAAAAATTAGGAATATTCCACTCACATGTGGAGAACATGAAAATTATACCCCCCACATCCTTGGAGATCTTTAAGCCCCCAAAAATTATTCCTATGGTCATGTGATAGCCTCAAAGGGCTTCACAGTCAATAATCTTTCACTTGGAGACCGTTTCTCCTGAATAGAATTTATCACTGCTCTATGACCACTAAGGCTAACCAAATCTGAACATAGTCTCAACTTGTCCAATGTGACCACCTTGGTCATCATATCCATAGGATTCTGGGTAGTATGAATCTTCTCTAGCTTCACCAAGTTCTCCTCCAAAGTTATCTTAATGAAGTGATAACATAACTAAATGTGTTTCACCCTCAAGTGGAAAGCAGAGTTATTTTCTAAATGAATAACACTCAGACTATCACTATGTAGTCTCCCAACTTCCTACTCATGTCCAAACTCTTGAAACAACTCCTATAACCAAATCATCTCCTTGCTAGCCTCTGTGGCAACAATATACTCTACCTCTGTGGTTGACAAAGCCACAACCTTCTATATCCTAGAAATTTAACTAACCATTATATCTCTAATAATAAATATATATCTTATCATAATTCTCCTACTATCATTATCCCCTACCATATTGAGTCCACATAACCATGCAAAGTGGTATCTGATCCACCATAACATAATGCAAAATCCTGGTTCCTCTCAAATACCAAAGAATCCATTTCACTGCCCACCAATCCTAATAACCTGGATCACTCATATACCTGCTCACAACTCCAACTGCTTGGGCAATATCCAGCCTAGTATAAACTATGGCATACAACAAGCTATCAATTACCAATGAGTAAGGTACCTTGGACATCTTAAATTTTTTAGCTTTCATCTTGGGACACTACTCCTTTGATAATCTAAAGTGGCCTGCCAAAGGAGTACTAATAGATTTAGCATCCAACATGATAAACCTTTCCAAGACTTTCTTCACTTACTCTAGTTGGGATAAGATCAAATTCCTCTCCTTCCTATCATGATAAATCCTCATACAAAGGATTTCATTTGCAACACCCAAATCCTTCATAGAAAAGGAGTCACTAAGTTGTTTCTTGAGCATATGAATATGTTGTGTGTTCTTCCCTACAACTAACCTGTCATTGATATACATGCATAATATAATAAAGGAACCATCATCAAAATGTTTGATGTACACACAATGGTCATAATGACACCTTTGATATTCTTGTTCCAACATAAAATAATCAAATTTCTTGCACCATTGTCATGGAGCTTGCTTCAGGCCATACAAGTTCTTCTTTAGTCTACACACATAGTTCTCCTTCCCTTTGACCTCATAACCTTGTGGCTACTTCATATATAGCTTTGATTTCTATGCAAACCCCTTGACCACCATCCTAGCCTTATACCATTTTCTCCCTTCATCTTCTTCTTTGATCCTAAATATCCACTTGTTCAACAATGCAATTTTGCACTTAGGTAGCCTAACCAAATCCCATGTTTGGTTCTCCATGAGATATCTATGTTCCTCATCCATGGCTTGTTCCCACTTTAACTTAGCATCTACTTAGATTGCTTCCTCATAACACTCTAGTTCTCCATTATTAGTGAGTGATAAATAACTCAAAGAAGGATAACAACATTCAGGTGCTCTTCTTACCCTAGAAGATCTTCTTACCATAGGAGTTTGGGGTCCTTGTGTAAAAGGTTTCTAAACTAAATCCTTGGATACTTTACCATCCACAATGTCATCCAATACTGTGTACTCTTTTTGTTCTTGATCCTATTCCTATAATTAATCTTTATGCATGAATTTTTCATTAAAGATTATATCTCTAGACTAAAATATTTTTCTATCTTTAATGCTCCATAAATGGAAACCAAAGTCATCCTCACCATAACTAAAAAATGTGCATTTCTCTAATTTAGCCTCTAGCTTGGTTCTATCGTCTTTCTTAATGAGAGAAAAATCCTCACATTTAAAGACTCTAAGAAAAGAAAAATAAACATTATTACCAGACCAAGATTGTTCTAAAATGCCTCCATCCAAAGGCATAGAAGGTGCTCTGTTAATCAGATATATTGTCATGCTAACTGCTTCTACCCAAAACTGTAAAGGTAACCCTACATGTAACCTCATGCTCCTAGCACATTCCATTATTATTATATTCATGCTTTTAGATACCCAATTCTACTGTGGAGTTTCAAGAAACATCCTTTGCGTGTGGATTCCATCAATAGAATAATAATCAAAGAAAGCATTACTACAATACTCACCTCCATTATTTGATCTGAGATATTTCAACTTGAGACCTGTTTCATTCTCAACCAAGGATTTCCACTTCTTAAAAGTGTCAAATACATCAAATTTATTTTTAATGTAATGAACCCAAACTTTTCTAGTTGCATCATCTATAAAAGTAACATAATAATTGGATCCACCAATAAAAGATACCTGAGCTAGTACCCATACATCTAAGCGTATCACATCTAAATTGTGATCTTTCTTTGTGGGTTCAACATTTAGGAACTTAACTCATTTCTATTTCCCATACACACAATTCTCATAGAAGTCTAGAACTAGATCTTTCAATCCAGGCAGCTTATCTTTTAAGATTTGCATGCCCTTATGGCTCATATGACCAATCTTGTAGTGCCACATAGTTGCATCTCCATTTTTAGCAACTAAAACAAGAAAATCAACACTACTAGTAAAATACAAAGTACCAACTTTCTTACCTCTCAAAATCACAAGAGTACCTTTAGTAACTTTACAAGAATCTGTAGTAAACAATATTGAACATCCCTCACTACCCAATTGCCCCACTAAAACTAAATTCCATCTCAACATAGGCATGTGTCTAACATATTTAAAGATACATGTGTTCCTATTATGCATCTTAACCTAAACACAACCTTTCACTACTATCTCACATGGTTCATCATCACCAAGATATACATGTACTAAATTCTCTTGAACATAATCAGTAAAATAATGCTTATGTGGGGTGGCATAAAAAGAAGCCCCTACCCAAGACTCAAAAAAACTATCCATAGAAATAATTAAGGTATCTTGACATGATGTACCTGATGTCACATTTACCTCATTCATTTCCTCCTTGTTTCCATTATTATCCTGAAGTGATCAACAATCCTTCTTTGAGTGTCCACTCTTTCCACAATGCCAACATATCATCTTGGATCTAGATTTGGAATTAGATCTACCTTTTGAATTTTCTCTATTGCTTTTGTTCTTGTCCTTTTACCTCTGTCTATTATCAATGGATAAAAAATTACCTAAAGATGATTCACTAGTTATTTTCCTTCGCATCTCCTGGCTAAGGATCACACCTATAACATCCTCAAAATTCAATCTTCCCCTGGCAGGGAGTGCATTACTCACAACCATAACCATACTATCCCAACTATTAGGCAAAGAACACAATATTAGCAAAGCTCTAATTTCATCATCAAACTTGATTCTAACTAAACTGAGCATACTTGTAACCATATTAAAATCATTTAGATGATTAGCTATTAAACCATTCTCAGACATTTTCATGTTAAACAATCTTTTCATAAGGAAATTTTTATTAGAAGCTGAAGGTTTCTCATACAAATTTAAAATTTTATCCATGAGATTTTTGTGGTTTTCTCATCAGAAATATTAAATGAAATAGAGGATGAAATGCATAACTAAATGGCTCTCAATGCCTTCCTATCAAGTAATGACCAATCTGCATCACTCATACTTATAGGTTGTTATACTTTCCCCTCCAAGGGGAGATGTAGCTCCTTTTGATATAGGTAATCCTCCATCTACATTTTCCACAAACCAAAATACTTAACATAAAATGTCTCCACTCTAAATATGACCTCTTCTCCCATATCTCTCATTCAAGCTAATAGCCTTCTTGTGATTTACCACTTTAGTAAAACACATAAACCAATGGCTCTAATACCAGTTGTTAGGAATAAAACACTTAAATCCAAATCTAATATTACCATAAACTAGATATAAAGCTATGCAATAACATGCATCATGGAAACATTCCTTAATTCACCATTAATATGAAATCAAAGCAAGATAATAATAATAATACATATAACATAGATCTAATGTGGTTCACCCAATGTGGGCTACATCCACCAATGAAAGTTCTCAAATAAATAAATAATCTAAAACAAGATTATAATGAACTCTTAAAGAGATATAAAAATCTCTTGTAGAAAGTGATATCAAAAAATCTACACTTTCACTTGCACCTGCACAATATTGTATCTCACAAGTTGTTAAACCACGCCCTGTAATGAACACCTGCACTTTGCAGAACACCTACACTTTGACTTTGATCCTCAAAGCCACACCCTAAAAATAAACCATCAACCTTTAAGACCACACCACACCATATATATATATATATATATATATATATATATATATATATATATATATATATATATATAATAAAATGAATAAAATTAACAAAAGGAGGAGCAAATGTGTAATGTTTATCCAAGATAATCACTATCTAACATGTGACAACCCTCCTCCACCTCATCAAGCTTATCCAAAAGCTATCCCAAGGAGGAATTCACCATATTCATCTCTCCACCTTCTAAGGACACATTTTCCCAAAAACATGTGATCTCAACCAACTCCACTCAACAAGGAAGGAGTTCCCTTTTCCAAAAAATAATGAGCTTCCTTAAAACAAAGAAGTCAACATGGGAAAAGGCATCTAACAACTAACTCCATAAAATATAGAATACATAGAAATTAGGAATACAAGGAATATTCCACTCACATGTGGAGAACATAAAAAATTATGCCCCCCACATCCTTGGAGCTCTTTAGGCCCCCAAAATTTATTCCTATGGTCATGTGATAGCCCCAAAGGGCTCCACACTCAACATTGTTCATACAAGCTCAAGTCAAAACTAGTGTAGTTAAGAGAGTTCTAGTTGATAGTGGTTCTAGACTTAATATATGTAAGATTACATTATTATAGACCATGGACATAGATATAACATCCATGAAAAAATCATATAAGAATATTAGAGGGTTTGATGATATACCATGACAGACATTGGAAACCATTGCTTTGGATATCATGGTAGGGCCCAAACCATCTTTACATAGTTCCAAGTCATGCTAGGTCCTCTTCATTATAATATTTTACTTGGATGACCTTGGATACACACTATGGGGGTAGTTATTTTTTCTCTTCATTGATGTGTTAAGTTTCTCCATGAAGGATACCTATACACATGCCTAGCAGATAACCAACCATTCATATATTGTTAAATTATAAAGTCATCTTTGACTATTCTACCAGATGGGACACCTCATATCATAGTTTATTCACCACCTCACCACATTTATCTTGATCAAATACATACATATGAGGTAGGAGAGATTATCACATCTCATACTCCCCCACTTACAGTTGTGTCCTCAGCTCTAGATACATAACCAATCATAGAATCTTCAATCATTCTAGCTACTCCATCAGTCATGGTTTCTACACATATTATAATTACATAATCATTGATAGTAGTTCTAGTAGTACCAGTTGATTATATAGATACAACTCCTCTGACAATTACAATTACTCTAATAGTTATGGATACTCTCATAACACCATCATCTTCTACTACTACAGTTGATGAAACTCCCATATTGCATTTACCCCTTGTGGTAAATTTTGAGTTACCATATGTACATGATGTTGATACATATTCCTAGGCTACTTCAGATGATGATATGACACCCACACTCATAGATGACTATTTTTATGAATTGAGCTTTACTCCAGTTGGCCCAAGAGACTACCAAGATGACTCTATATCTCTCATTACACATCATATATCACTCTTCACATCTCACCCTGCACTCTTAGGATATACTCCACATTTGTTGCCACAGATAGATCACTTGGAACATACAATTTACATGATTACCTCTATGGATATAGAGCAAGTTATTTAGATTTAAATAGGTAGAACACAACATCAACCATAGATTATACTATAGATGTTACTTGATCATGGATTAATCACACTACCTACATTATGACATAGATCTATTAGCATGTTATCATAGCATGATGGCCTCCTATTTTGTCTCTTTCATAGGATCATAGGCCATGATAAAAACTCATGTACAAATTTACAACAAAGATTGGATAAAATATAAGTTTAGGGTACTATTCAGATTACATCACCACTAGCACTAGCTATGCCACTTTTACCAAGACCATCTACTACCATAACTAAGCATCCTAGAGGAGACTCAACATCTTCACCAAAAAATCAACCTTTAATTTGTCATTGACAAGATGACACCATTACGAGTGATAAATATCTGACTACATAAAGAGCACAGATCTTACTGACACCTGAGGAGATAACCACCGTGCATACAAAATCTATGACATATGATGATACTTATGTCAGGAATCTAGAACAAAAAACATGCTCTGATACCAACTGTCAGGAATCTAGAACAACAAACATGCTCTGATACCAACTGTTAGGACCCAGAAGCACCATTGATTACCAAGCAACTAAACATGCAGAAATAACCAGAAGCAATAAGTAACTAGAATCAGAAACAACACAAAATATGAGAGACAATACCCAATTATATTAATACTCTTCTAGAAGGAAATACAACAAAGAAGATGCCATAGTCTTCTTCCTTACATCTCTAGAGCTCACACACATCTAGAGCATAAATAGTAAATCTCTTCAAGAGCTCACTCTCTCTCTCTTACGGTCCCAACACACAACTCAAACACAGATTTGGTGTTCACCTCCACCAGCCAGTAATAACACTGCCAGTCAACCAGTCAGTAACAATACTGCCAGTACACCCGAGTATACAAACATACTCAACTGAGTACACAACGCACTCCAAATAGATCTCCCATGAACTTGCAACAACCTGCAACTCAAATGATCTTACTTTGGAAGGAACTACCTTGCCTTCCTCTTTGCTCCCCAACTGAGTACACACTATACTCCAAGTAGATCTCTCCTGATCTTGCTACATATTGTGTTGCTATCACCTTGATCTTGCTACCCCCTTCAAATCAACTTGGTTCTGCACACCTACAAACCTTAGACCTCGCACACACATACACCTACAGATCAATGATCTTACTTACCATGTAGATCTCTAAACGTGGCCTTGCACACCTGCCAACCAAGATCCTACATACATGAAGAATCCTTCTGATTCTCCAAACCAGCACCCATACTTGGCACTGTGGCACTAGGAGGAACACACCTTGCTCTCTTCACACACAGAAGGAGCTAATATTTGCTCTCTTACTCTCTAGCACTAATTACAATACAGCCCATGAGTCTATTATATAGATCTCATGTAAACAATAATTAGACACCTAATTACAATAATTAGATCCACAACTCAAGACTATAATTAACCTTCTTACATGCAAACAACCGGTTCGTTAACAAATTGTCCGTAACACTCGTAGTTTTGAACCGCACAGGTGACCAACGTCGGTTGAATACTGCTGATGTCAGTTGCCTTCCTGTCTACCCATGACCGACGTTAGTTGGCCTGATCGACGCTGAAAATTGTGACACTCAACACCCTCCTCCAATGTCTGCATCAGTGAAGCTTTTAGCTCCACAACCTAACAATCTCCCACTTGGAGATAAACAGCTGCACTGTACCTGTACCTGTACACTGTCTAATCTATTTCTTGGCTTGTATCCCTCTTCAAGATCAATCCTAAAGACCAACCACCACACAACCTATGGTGCAACACCTATCATCCAAGTAACCTACCACATCTGAACCTAAAAACCCATGTAGTGAAGTCCTGACCCTGCATAGCATGTATACCTATTGCTGGTCCCTCAAAATACTTGAGAACCCACTTCCCCGAATTGGCTCCTAACTCTCTGACAGCTCCCACTGCTAGGGAAAACTCAGGTCTATACCAAACCTCATGTGATTTTAGACACTGAACTATCCAGCCCTTAGTGTGCTCTAATTCTGCATCCTGCGTATTGAACCTCGCTAACACTTGATTCACATCAGCTCCCACTGGAGACAAAATCAACCTGTGATCTTCCATGTCTCTCATGCCAAAGAATTTTGCTACTCCAAATTCCTCATGACATGCCACTGAACTAACCTTACCCTTAGCTCAGCAAAACCTTATATGTTTAAACCTGCTAGCTAGCATACCATCCACATATAGTAACAGGATAATGTTGCAATCATCATCCACCTAGTAAGACAAACACAATGGTTACACTGACATTGACTAAAGCCCTACTTTGTCATCCACCTATCAAAACATGTACCACTGTCTTGTAGCTTACTCAAGACCATATGACCTGGCCTTCTATCTCAGTGTCCATTCTCTCTATTCTTTAACTAAGGTATCCATTCATCTCTCAGTGCTTTCTTCTAGCTGGCAACCCTACCAAATCTCTCGTTTGGTTCTACATCCTAATCATGCCATACTCCCACTATTTCATGGATCCTTCTTGCTCTGTAGTGAGCAATGAGTATAAAGAAGAGGAAAAATGAATTTGAGGTTTACTTAACCTTTTAGTCCTCCATATGGGCGTTTGAGACTCCTTGACAGCTTGTTGTCTGCCCAACATCCATTCTAGTGACCGATCTCGACCATCTCCCAATTTGCACCCGATCGACATCAGTTCCCTGACTAACGCCGGTGTCCCTTCTACTGACATTGGTTCTTGTCTAACCGATGCCAGTTCCTGCTGCTCGACACCATGAACTCTACTGATTTGCACATGACCGACATCGGTGCCTGTTTGTTCGACATCGGTTCCTCCTGACCGAAGTTGGTACCTGTGTTCACCTGTGAGTGATGAATTTTTACCCGTGAGCTCCTTTTGGATTAAACCCTTGTCCATATTAACATAGCCTTAGAATAATTCAATCCCCTCAACTGATCTCTATCTGTCATCTCCTCCATGAACACCAAGGCTTTTTAGTTCTTAAGTTTGTCAAAGATATATGTCTTCTGCTTAAAAACATGCATTCCCTTCTTACATATGTAACCAAGCCTACAGAGACACATCTCTACAACAGAAGGTGAATCAGTAATATAAGTAGATAGATAAAGGATACCTACTTTCTTACCACCATCTAATTCAAGTGCATCCGCTGTGAGAGTTACTGTGCATCTCTCATCACCTGAGTTTCTTGAAGAAATTAGACTTATCTCCAAGACTGGTACCTATATGACCTCATTCAACACTCGTGTGTTATCTGTCTATAATTTTAGCTTCACTTCCCCTTTGCCAACCATGTGACAAGGCTTACCAACCCTTAAATAAATCTCTCCAAAGTCTCCCTGGACATACTCATAAAAAGATGCTCTATTTTGGGCTGCATGGAAAGAGGCAACAGAATCTATAGACCAAGATTCTACTTTATCTAGAGCAACCTGTGCAACAACACCTGCAACATCTATTTCTACACCCTGATCTTCTACCGACCAACAATCTTCCTTTACCTACTCTTTCTTTCCATCAATCTGACCATTCGTGTTATTCAGTTTCTCCATTCATAGCTTACTTTCTTCTACCATTGCTATACTCCCACTCAATCTGAAACCCCTGAGAGTGACCTGTAACCAAACACAAAACCTGCTCCCTGCAACCTTAGCTCTGATACCAACTGTCAGGAATCTAGAATAACAAACATGCTCTGATACCAACTGTCAGGAAATTAGAACAACAAACATGCTCTGATACCAACTGTTAGGACCCAAAAGCACCATTGATTACCAAGAAACTAAACATGCAGAAATAACTAGAAGCAATAAGTAACTAGAATAAAAAAAACACAGAATATGAGAGACAATACCCAATTGTATTAATACTCTTCCAAAAGGAAATACAACAAAGAAGATGCCACAGTCTTCTTCCTTACATCTCTAGAGTTCACACACATCTAGAGCATAAACAGTAAATATCTTCAAGAGCTCACTCTCTCTCTTATGGTCCCAACACATAACTCAAACACAGAGTTGGTGTTCACCTCCACCAGCTAGTAACAACAACACCAGTTAACCAGTCAGTAACAATACTGCCAATACACTCGAGTATACAAACATACTCAACCGAGTACACAATGCACTCCAAGTAGATCTCCCATGAACTTGCAACAACCTGCAACTCAAATTATCTTACTTTGGAAGGAACTACGTTTCCTTCCTCTTTGCTCCCCAACTGAGTACACACTGTACTCCAAGTAGATCTCTCCTGATCTTGCTACCTATTGTGTTGCTGTCACCTTGATCTTGCTGCCACTTACAAATCAACTTGGTTCTGCACACCTGCAAACCTTAGACCTCGCACACACATACACCTATAGATCAATGATCTTACTTACCATGTAGATCTCCAAACGTGGCCTTACACACCTACCGACCAAGATCCTACATACATGAAGAATCCTTCTGATTCTCCAAACTAGCACCCATACTTGGCACTATGGCACTAGGAGGAACACACCTTGCTCTCTTCACACACAGAAGGAGCTAATATTTGCTCTCTTACTCTCTAGCACTAATTACAATACAGCCCATGAGTCTATTATATAGATCTCATGCAAACAATAATTAGACACCTAATTACAATAATTAGATCCACAGCTCAAGACTATAATTAGCCTTCTTACATGCAAACAATTGGTTCGTTAACAAAATGTCCGTAATACTCACAGTTTCAAACTGCACAGGCGACCAACGTCGGTCCTTGTCTGCCTAGGGGTGACCGACATCAGCTGAATATTGTCGATGTTAGTTGCCTTCCTGTCTATCCATGACCGACGTCGATTGGCCTGACTGATGCCAGTGACTGTGACACTCAGCACCCTCCTCCAATGTCTGCATCAGTGAAGCTTTTAGCTCCACAACCTAACAACTTATGATGATGATCTTGAGGAATTTGATGATGGCCATGATCCCTTCCTTCATTTCCATCCGCAGTGGGCTCCATCCTTAAACCCTTTACACCCTCCATCCTAGTCTTTTATGTCATTTTGTACATATTGTTTTATTCATATTACTTGTACATAGTTTCTTTTTGCTTACTTGTATATAGTTTCTTAGTATTTATTATACATAGTATTCTTGTGATTGATTGTACATAACTTATCTCAAAAATTTAGAAACATTCAAATAACTCAAAATACCAAAAACAATACAAATTTTCAAAATACCAAAAATAGTACAAATTTTAAAAATTCAAAAACATTAAAATAATTCAAAAACACTAAAACACTTCAATTTTATGCATTATCTATGTTTTAAATTGATATTATCATGTTAGACTTACATTTGTTGTTCTATGTTATTGTTTGTCCATTTATCTACATTACCATGCTTCACTTGATCTTCTTTGAGTGTTTGTAGTGACATCTAAATCCTTGATTATTTTACTTTACCGATTGATGGGGCATCCTAATTATACATTCGAGACATACATCAATATATCTACCTACTAGGGGCATCTTCTACATGACTACGCCATCTAGGTTATGTCATTCCTACACCACACACTCTAGTTATCATGTTGATGTACATTACTTACTAGCTTACATAGATTATTCTAGTGACACTCACTAGTATATAGCAATTGTATATTTTTTAGCATCTACCTAGTCTTGTACTACATGTTTTGTATACTTTTACTTCTTGCTTTGATTAGTTAGATGTGATTGTATTTCCAGCATATTATATCTTCCTTTCTTATTTTGCATAGCTAGATGTGATTGCCTTTCTCAATTCTTGTTTTATCTCTTGTATGAGCCTTAGGACATTTTCCAATGTCCTTTTCTTCTATTATTGTGTGTGCCTTAGGACATTTATCAATGTCCTTTGCCTTTACTCTTTTATGTGATTATGGACCCAATGCCAACCTTGCTTATTTTCAATTGTATGTGTATGTGGAATTTGAACATGCCTTGTCTCCTTTCTTTCTAGTTTGATTGACATGTGACCATGTCCCTTATTTTCTTGGCCCTTTGGCCACTATTGTATGCTTCTTACTTCTTACCTTGTGTGCTTGTTGCTTGATTTTTTCTCAATTGTTTGCAATCTCATGATCCACATCATGCATTATCTTGATTTCTTGGATGCCATGATGGACATCATGCTCCATCCCTCCTTGAAAACTAACAACTAACATTTTTAGTTTAAATTTAGTATACTAAACATACTATTACATTGTTATATCTATCTAGGCATACCCTTGTTGATTTCACAGTCTCCAATACAAACTATGTTATATCTTGAGACATCTTTTCGATTATCATTACTATATCATGTACTTTATAGCATAATACACTTGTAGGGTTATTTATTTTGAGGATAGTCACTACAAGGTCTTCATTATCACTCTCAAAAGAGGGGGGAACAAATAGGGGTTTTTCTCATAGAGATCAGAGCCTCTAACTGATCAAAAATCAGTTTTTAGAATACCTAAAATAGTATTCAAACTTCAAACCAAGTAGAATAGACCAGACAAATAGTGATAATTACATAACATTATTTAGAATCAACATAGGACATGAGTGCCAACTCTGAACTATAGCATTGGATAGTAGGGTGTCTTATTTCGATGCTCCTATCCAAACAAAAAAACTAGATTTTCTAGAAATAGATAAAAAGGTAAGACCAATTACAATTTTGTCAACAACAGTTCAGTTCAGAATCAATAGTTTTAATATAATGTTTCTCAAAAAATATAGATATAGGGGGCATCATGCATGGATTTTAGTTTTAAATACAATAGTTGGTATAACATCCATATCAAAATCCATGTTACAAACACCAGTGATTGGGGGCAAAATGTGCAACACATTTGCTTTCTCTTCTTTATAATTTATGGCATTACCTAGACATTCTCAATAATTGTGTTCCTTATTCTATCTGCATGTAGTTAGCATCATTACTGAGTGGCTTCCACATAAGCCTATTGCCCATTGTTAGAGTGGATTTCATACAAGCCTAATCTCCACCTTTTCTAAGCGGCCAAGAGTGGCCTAGTTTATATCACACATTTAGCTATACATGCCACATTATCAAATTATAGAACATTCATAGGCTTCAGGAGCCATCTCATACGATACACATTCATACCAGTACCAGTTCATATCTTCACTTCATGGGGTAATAATGGAGCCAAGGGACTAGCTATCCTTTGTATTCTTAAGCCACTTACTCAAAGGGATTGGACACACAGTCCAAATATTGATTAACTCACATCATTTCATTTAGTGGGTGATGATGGAGCCAAAGGGCCAACCTTTGAATTCTTGAGCTACTCTCAAGGAATTGACCACTTAGCTCCATTCATGATATTACTCTTGGTACAACATCATTCAACACACCTAATATCACTCATCATCACAACACATTTTGTATTGGTTCATGCACCCGAAGAGATGTATTCATTTCTTTCTTTTCCTCTCTCTTTTACCTAGCTTTTATACATTCTTACTTTAGACATAGCATGTCTAGTAAGAACTAATCTACTCCTAATTTTTTTTGTAGATTTACACTTCACGACGTGCTCTCTCTATGCATACCAAACCTCATATCACTTCATGAGCTTCACCTTTACAGGTAAGTTTAAGTATGATTTCTACTTTCTTTTATCCTAGCATATTTCTTTGCTACATCATTAAAATAAAGGGGGTGAAAATGTAGTCATATAAAATATCAAAATTGGTAGCTTGAGTGTGGCTTGTGACACCCAACCCATAGGTATTTCTTGCATGCTCTCATGACCCTTATAGACACCTTTTTTCTTATTCCCAATCATCTTGAGCTTTCTAAACGGTCATTCCACCTCAGCTACGTAGCATTTCCTAGGCCAATCCTATCCCCCCAGGTCCCGCACCTATAGGACATGATCACCCAAATTGGACTATAGCACCAAACCATAGATTGTCCTATTTTGATGCTCTTGTCTAATTACATTTTGAACTTCAACAGTTATTTCCTTTCAATTTGTATCTTTCAACTTGTCAACCTAGAATGAATACATTCAATCCATGACCAATAGATCTCTATAAAAGCCCATTCAAAGTTTATTTAGAAGGAGGTTGGAAAATATTACAAATCAAGTAAGAATACAAATAAAACCACTGAGGTAAATTTCCCTATTCTCTGCATACAACCATCCAATATAGTTACAATCATATCCAAATACTCACATCAATCTCTACCCACCTCAGGCATACCCAATTTAGTATTTTTACATCCACATTCACACTATTGCACAAAGCACATTAAGTGGGAGAACTACATATGGCTTGATCCCTCTTCGAAGTATTGGTATGTAGACAACGTGCCCATACAAAGGGTGTAGATACACATTAATTTCATCTTACACACACTAACCCCTCCTTGTTTCTCAAGTTTTATCAAAGTGAAAATAAGTCTAGGGTTTGAAGATTAAATCATCTCTACAAGGAGTTTCATAGACTTTCATCAACTAAGATTTAATAGGTAGGCTCACATAGGGACAATGAACAAAACCTAGAAAACTTAGGTCTCTACGAGTAGTTTGGATAACAACAACAAAAGAGGACAACAATGTTGGACTCTAGGGTATCCTTTTTTAGTGATCTATCCTTTCACAAAACAAAATCTTGATCTTAATTTAAGAAACTATCCCAATCCTGCATAGCGAATATCAAAACTTGCAATAGCCATTTTAATTTATTTTAATCTAAATCTTATTTTCTTCATATTTATTGTTATTTATAGAAAAGTTAAAAATACAAATAAATTATATAAATTAGTGGTTAAATTATTGAAATATTATTTAATAATTTACTACTCCAAACCCTTAACTAAATTAGGAATAAGATTCCAATATTACCAAAATTGTTAAATCAAGGTATCATTCTCAAACTCACCTTGTTATTACAAATATAAAGGACTATTTTTCAATCTGTTTGTAGATAGTCACAAGAAAGCTCAGTCAAGAGAAACTTCAAGTGTTTTGCTTTGTTTATTGAGTACGAACCTCTTATGAAAGTTCAAGTTATTGTGTAAACACTATAGAATACTTACTTAAAGTGATTCAAATCATTTGGTAGTTAAGCCAAGTCAATATCCTTCCAAGTAGGTAGATTAGGCCTTCCAGACATAAATAATAGAGTTGCCATTGAAGTCCAATTCTTAATAAAGGTAAAGGAAATTGGTTTCTCATCCTTAGATATAGTCTCCAAACATATTAATAAATATTAATAAGAATTATTTGATGATCTTAGATTAAGAACACCTTTTCAAGACCAAACATGCCTATACACAGTATTATAATAGTGATTAGGACTTAGTCAATATTTTGGGCACTTTGATGATCTATTTGTTATTTTGAGCTTGTGTAAAGACACCTATGGGTCTTGTATCATTGTATTGAGATTTTCATTGAGTTTTTGAAGTGAATGAGTCCTAAAAACAAGGTAGTTATAGACCTCTTTGTATCAAGTTGGCATAATATGCCTATAAAGGGTAGAGTTGCTATCATTTGAATTTTGAGTTTAATTTATTCGTGCACTAAGAAGCTTGAGTCAAATAATTGGTGAAACCCTCATAGTATTGTTTAAAGAAGTGAGGATGTACAATTGAGTGCTTTAAGATTCAAAGAAGGGTTTTGCTTGAAGGTAGATTACTATCTTGGGACTAAGTACTCTATTTTAAGTCATTAAAAGTGTCTTTTGATCTAAATACAGAGGCTAAAAATTCAAGAGATAATACTAAAGAATTAGGTCATCAGTCTTTCAATACCAATACTTAGAAGACCTTTTGTGATAGACCAAGAGATAGTTTATGGTTAGGAAGAGACCTAATTACAATAAAGTTTCTAGAGGACCTTGAAGTACACCAGGTTAAGTAAGTAGATCACTTACTTTGACACTAGTGGTTAATGGTAAAGATCAAGATATGGCTTGGTTATTTAATTAGGTAGGGAATACTCAAGTACATAAAGTAGGTAGGGAATACTTAAGTAGGTAAAGTAGGCATGTAATCCTTAATGGTATAGATATATTACATATGTAACATGATTTGAAACCTTGTTTTTCATTCTATCTTTCAATCTTGAAAATTTGAAAACTAAGTATTGACTAGAATGAAATTTGAAAAACTAACTTCTAATGGTAACTCTTACAGCTTTGTAATCAATTTTAGAAGTTATAAAGTGGAGCTAATATATTATATTTAGTAAAATAAATTTAAATTATAAGAATATAAAATTAAAGGTAAACTTTTACATTTATTTTACTAAATGTATTGTTTCAAAAAAACAAATAGGTCACAATAGGTCAAATACAAAAACAAAAAATAAAAATAAAAAATGCAACACCAAAAAAATACACAAGCTAAAAAAAAGATCAAAGGGCAAATGCCCTTTCAACTAAAAAGGCCGTACGCCTTTCACAGTCCAAAGGGCATACACCCTTTGAACTTGAAAAGGGCATACACTTTTTAGACTTGTAAAGGGTGTATTCCCTTTAGACTACAAAAGGTGTACTCCCTTTGGACTGTAAAGGGCATATGCTCTTTAGGGTCACGATTGACCCTCTCAGGATTTGCATTGGTTCTTCTAAAAAAAGAGTGTACTCCCTTTATAGAATTTTTTTTTAATTTTTCATTGTGTCATGTATGTGTGTACATATACATAGACACACATGTGCATGCTCACCCTTTAGATTAGGAACCTTTAAAATATTGCGCTCTGATACATCCCACCAATACTTATATTTCATGCATGGAACCTTCCTCTTTGAACATATAGGATTTAATTAAAATTTAATAAATATATTTTAATTTAATTATGCACCATTTTTTTATGATCATAGAACACTACCAAATATATCCTCACTTTCTCCTTATTCATCAGCCCTCTATGTAGCCAAACTCTATAATGGTCATTGCTAGTATTGACACACAAGTGACAAGTATGTTTAGATAACTCACTAAATGTATATATAATGAATATATATTAGGGTTACTAGATGTATGTAAATTTGTTTATCCAGTGATCCATTTGACATGTTTGAAGAGTTAAAGGCCTAACAACATGTTGTGTAAGAGGAATGTGAGGAAATTGATGTGGGTATGTGCTTCCACCTACAAACATCTGCTCTAACTAATGATAACTTGAAATCTTACATAGTAATTGATCTTCACCTCCAATAGAACTTTCTCAAACCTATATAATACTTACAAGTGCAAACATAAAAGCTAGAAGATTCATTTCTTTACTAAATATTAAATCATGCTTTGTTATAAATCTCTATTTAGTAATATTGTACATTATTTCATACCTACATATCAATTTTCCTATTTTAATGCTTAGAAATAAATTAAAATTATTTTTGGTGAGTAAGAGACAAGAAACTCAAAATAAACCTACCAATAGCAGGAATCCGATGGTTCAAAATGGCTTAAGGATGAGACAAGGATTTCCACACCTCAAAAACACCATGTGAGTCAAAGAAATAATATTTATTGTTAAGAATAAAATATAATTAGACAAATGAATATATGTTTATCATAGCTCTCAGAATTTTTTGATGGAGTATCATTTATGGGCTTAACATCTAATGGCTTTGGATTTCTCTAGGCTGGGAGTGAACCTTTGAAGGTTAGATCGGGTGTTGTGGTTAGATGGTGATAGAGGATTTAACTTGCACTAATTTAAAATTTGAGTGAAATGTTTACCTGACATCTGGTCAAGCCACAAAAAATGTAGCTACAAGGGTTCCCATGACACTGTCGGTCAACAAAGATATTTGGAAGCTCTACCACGGGAAGCAACTACATCGAGGTTAGCTACTAGGGATACGATGAAGCTAGAGTGTCGAACCAATTTTCTCTTTAGGCAAGAATAAAATTGAATATATGTACTCACCACATTCGGTACATTAAGTGAGCCTCCACATCATGCCTTTCTCGAGCTTCATCACATGATACATCCAACACTAGAGGTAGGAGGCATCAAAATGAGATGTCTGGTGTGTATTGGCGCCATCAGTGTCAATGCACGATTTGGTTGGGAACATGAGAGGAGCTTGTTTTCCCCAACTACAAGGAAGGATTCATCAAAGAAATGGAGAGAGAGAGAGAGGCCTCCCCACCATTTTTTGGTCACCATATCAAATATGTTATACCTTTTCCAAGGCCAAGCAAGTCACGATTGTGACAAAATGTTACCATGATAATTTTATATACTGATTCCAATAGGAGAGAGGAAGGAGAGAATGAGAGTACAAATATGCGTGGGTTTTGAGCCTTGAAACCTGCACTACCCTTATTACCTTGAAACTAGGTATGTATCTCATGTTTGTAGTGCATATGCGCCTAATGCTCTGTGAGTTTATAGGACTGACACTTACCTGAGCTAATGCATTAGGGGAGAGTGAAAATATAACACAAACCATATTTGAAAGTGTTTTTTACAAGATTGCACACCAATCAAACCAGAGGATATGAGATAAGGTGGTGTAACACATGCATTAATATTTTGAGATTTATTAAAAAATTGATATATGCATTCAATATCAACAATGAACATAATGTGGAAGCGATAAATTTTGATATATTAATTTATTGATAATATGTTAACAACTTTAAATATTGATAGTGTACAATGTATCGTAAACATGATAAAAATCTTTATATGATACACACATGTCATTTTTTTAATTTAACCGTGCCACCAATTGCCTCGAGAAGATGGAACTTTGAAAAAACAAAAAAATATAAACCAAAAGATAACTCTTAATTGATCACTAATGGGAGTTTAAAGTTAATTGAAGGCGAAAGTATTCCTTGGGGACTGTGAACTGTGACTTGTGTCACAAATCATGCATTGGAATGCATTAAATAGGGCCTTAGAAACCACAGATAAGGAGAGCCCACAAGACACGGACACAATTCCATCCAAGAATCGCAAAACCTTGCATCTGTTATTTCCCTTCATGAAGACACTGAGATTGAGATTGTTCTTGAATATGACAGACATGGCAGAAAATATTCGCGGACAGTTTGGCAATTGGCAATTTGTCATGAAAGTCCAAAAATGTCAGCTTTCCATGTCCAAAAATGTCAGCTTTCCATGTCCAAAAATGTTCACGAGATTTCTGTGCAAGTCCGCTTTCATATTTGTTTGTAATGAAAGCATAAATTGTTTAATGATTCAAAAATAAATGTCTGGTCGTTGTTTGAGTGACTTTAGTGCTGGCGATTTCTAAATGGGCTTGTGATTGCAGTACACTACCCATATCTGTCACTTAGTGCACTTTTCATTGCAGTACTGAAACATAACAGATAGCATTAGGAAGATTAATTCATGCATTATTATTATTTTAACTAGGCGTACAGATCTACGATTTGAACCTAAGTCCACAATCGCCATACGTTTACAGATAGAAATTCATGATGTCGAGGAAAAGCGGCTTCTCTGCTTCTGATGGTAGCTGGCAGTGACTCTTCTCTCCATTAGCTTCCACGTCTTTTTCTGTAAAACACAAACAGACGAGAATGATCTGTGTTTAGATATTAATATTGTCAAGAAAAACCATACAAAATCTCAATTCGGTTTTTACGAGATAACTTAACTAAAACCAGAGAGCTGTGTTTTGGATTGGACAGGGTTAGAATTGATTGCAACCAAAGGGATTTCTGAGAGGATTTCTTTTGCGATTTGCTTGTTAGACCTGGATTTAAGCCATGCAAATCTTGATGGAGTGACAGGAGGAGGTTGGGAGTGGGAATGGGAATCAGATAGGGGAACAAGTGGAAGGTTGTGACGGTTACAGATCCCTATCAAGTAACCATCTGGATCGTGGAAGAAAATTTGGTCCACGCACACTCCTCCCTCCTCCACAGCTCGCTTCTCATATTTCATCTTTATTTCTTCTAGTATTTTCTCCACCGAACCAACATCACTACACTGCAACCAAACCAAACCGTCATTAGAACAACATACTAACTCTAAGTAAATTAGCCACGAAAAATAGTCATCAAACCTGAAAGGAGATATGGTTATCCCTTGGATTGATCTCGGACTTTTTAGGGAGGTCGTCAATAGACTTGCACTGCAATAGGTGTATTCCCACGCCATAGTTGAATAACCTTCAGTAGCACGGCAACGAAAATTAACTAGAGATTAATTTAAATTAAGAATGATGAATGACGATCAGGTTTTAGCCTTACCAAGCTCCTTCAAAGTCGAAGGAAGAAGGTCGCTTGACGAGCTGAAATCCAAGAACATTCTTGTAGAATTGAGAGGAAGATTCCACAGAATTGCACACCAATGAAACGTGATGGAGAGACACCAAAGGCAGAGGGCATGGATTCTCTCCGTTTCCCATATCTTATAATTACAAGAAAATATTATTTGATGGTATATAGGGCTAAGATCAGGAGCAAGGACGGGCCTGCTACTGCTACTTCAGGGACTGCTATTTCTGTGGGATTTCCTGTGGCTCACTGTGTTCGTCACTGTTCTTGAAAATACTCTGCTTCCGCTCTGTAACAACCCACATCAAGAAACAGGAGCTAAAACCTTGCACCCACAAAAAATTAAACTTGCAATAGACCATTTTAAGCGAGGTCACCCATTTTTTAGTTGGCATGCAAAACATACACTAGGGGAGGGGCCCAACTAGAGGGTTATGAGTGGTAAGGGTTTATCGTTTGTTTAGTGATGTAATAAAATAAATGTAAAAAGTCATTTAGTATTTTATTGTTGGAACTTTTCAGTAGATCTATTATTAATCACAATAATAAAGTACAAAAGATTATATAGTAAGTAGTTAGTAGGTATTCTCGGCTTACACTTCATACTGGTAGAAAATAGTTTTAAATATAGGAGGAACATTAAAATAGAGAATGCCACTCAAAATATGACAACACTATTGAATTATAAAAGTCATAATATTATTTAGGCACATATCACTGCACTTGAAGGAGGAGGTGGAGGACCATCCTTAGGTGGCAAAGGAATCCAAGTGGAAGGCTTTGTTGTATGAGGGTCCAAAGTCACCCATCCATTTGTAAGGTTAGGAACCACATGAAGAGTCATATCCCATCCATCAAGAGGTTACATAATAGTGCCGAAGGACCCATTGGCGAGTTTCTCCGTGAAGGCCCTTCATCTAGTTTTCTATGTGGTGGTGGCAATTCCCCCTAAACCACCCCTCCAAAACTAAATATGACGGGAGAAGTGAATGCGACTATAGGAAGGGGTCCAATGTCTTCAAGGGGGCAAGTGTGATGGGTTGCGAGGCAATCTATCCGAGAGGATGTGACTCACTATGCAAGGAGAACTTCCCCAGTGCTCAAACAACTCTTAAAGATGACGAACCTCCATGACATCCATATTAGTTTGAACTTGAATCTATATGCAGACTAAAGATATTATTGTAACTTTGTCTTTAATAGATAAATTACAATAAGATACTTCATTGTTAAATATAGCAAAATTTCTAGATTTCCATATTGGAAAAGAGTAAAAAATTTGAAAAAAAATCCATAAGAAAGCTATATAAGTTTCCAAAATTTTAAAAATCCCCAAAGAGGGAAAGACACCATGATAAGGTGGTGCAATAAGGGTTTTTAAGGTCTACAACTTTACTAGACTATCTTGTTTTACTTAATAGGATTGTAGTCTTTCTAAAGCTTTTTTAGAACTAAGAATGATTGAACTTAGAGTCTTAACAACTTAAAGTGACCTTATACATTCCTTCACATCTTGCATAATCTATTACACATGTTATATGTCCTTTTTCCACTTGAGAATCACAAAAAAACTCAGAAATCTAAACTTAAGCCTAGTTTTAGGCTTAATTCTAGGTCTTTAATTACTCAATCACATGTAATTGTTCTCAGAAGAATATTTAAGACTTAAAATATTTTTATCCTCTTAAATACACCCTCTAGTGTATGCCTACCAAACTTCAAACGATTTTAAGCAAGGGTTTGGGATAAAAGTGAGTTTTCATGCCTTAAACTTTGTTTTTCTTAACAACCTACATGCATGCTTTACATAGTCACCTAGGTATTAAATTGGAGAATTTAAAAACTCCTAAAACCACCAAAATCATTTCATATAAATCTCAAGGCATATATATACCAAGTTTTGAGTTTTTTGAATCGTTCCTTCTCTCAAAATCTCACTTTTAGTCTCTTAAACCCTGATTTAGGATTTACAACTCTGTAGGGAGGCTAAGAGCTCAAATTCTGAGTTTTTGAGGATTAAAATGATTTTCAAGGGTTTATAATGCATGGATAAAGGTTCATAATGGTGTCTCTTACTTTTTCCAATTGAAAAATTCTTTTAATTAGTTAACAAAATAATAAACTATCACCTTTTCTTGACTATAACCCTATATTTTAGATTGCAAAACCCCATTTTCAATTATGTGATCTAAAGAACAACATGGTCATTCCAAAACAAAGTAATACAATAATAAATATCATCTATAAAATTCTCAATGGATTTTGACATTTACTCATGAACACAACAACCACCTTATTTTATTCATAAAACTTCAAATCATACACAAACCTCTGTTTTCTTTCCAGAATTGCACTTTCTCTCATCCAAAATAAACTTTTTTCACATAATCTCATGTTTTTCAATGTTAATTATATGGTTCAAATACCATCCATTTTAAAAACTTGGTTTTATTTGGTTCTTGACCTCACAAACTTCTCAACAGTCTTAGACAACCTTAGTATATACTAAACTATGCCTTCTTCTACATTGCACAAGACTAAATAAGGTATCAAAACATAGTTTTTGGCATTTAAAAAATTGTTAATAAATAAATGATATCTAATTTACATCCGTAGACCCCAAGGATCACTTCATAAGGACAATGATCCTTGACATTCACTAAAACTCCTTGAACAAGCCAAAACTAATTCAATTTTTTAATTTATTGGTTTTGGTGGGAAAATCTAAAACACCACCAAATGACTCATAAAGAACACTTGAAGCCTATATAGAAATTATTATTAAATATATATGACTCATATTAACTCTTAATGGCACTAATCAATTTAGTTATACTCTACATAATGATGCACATGCATCAGACTATCAGGGTACAAAAGAGTCATTTGTGAGCTCTTGCTCATGGGTTATTTTATACTCTTGTCATAATTTTTGATCTATGAATGTGATATCCATGTTGATTATTCAAGTGTATGGTTCTTCCACTTAACCAAATACTGAAAATAATCTTTATCCCTTGTCTTCTTTACCACCTTCTTATTTATGATGGCTTTAAGCTGATCTAGTTGTCTCTTTGGTAATTGTTGCTCCCAATGGATAATCTAATCATTCTTGTTTTCAAGTGCATTATATAAGTTATCTTATTATTTTAAAGGATATATATCAACTACATTTAATATTTTTGAGATTCCAATGTCAATTGGAGGCTCTAATTCATGGGCATTATATGAAATTTTCGTAAGGACTTTTCAAGGTCCTATTTTTTTCATTTTTAACTTATTGTATTCCCCTCTACGGAATCTTTATTTCCTAAGATGATAATGTACAATATCACCTACCTAAAATTTCACTTATCTTCTTTTCAAATCAACATTCCTTTTATACTTACTTGAAATCATCTCTAACTTTTGTTTTCCTATTCATGGAATTCTTGTAAAGCTACTAAAACATCTTCTCCTTTTGAACTTATTATCTCTTATTTGCCTAAGTTTCTCATCTCATGTAATTCTCTTATATTATTTCCATATAAAATCTAAAATTGACTAAATCTTATACTTCTATTTGGATATTCATTGTATGTAAATTCTACTTGAGCTAGTACTTGATCCCACTATTTGGGATGATCACCTACCAAAGTTTTGAAGATGTTTCCTAGGATTTTATTGACCACTTCAGTTTAAACATTAGTATAATAATGGTAGGATGAACTAAAGCTTAAACTGGTCCCCAATTTCCTCCAAATATTCTTTCAAAAGTTACCAACAAACTTGGTGTCCCTATTAGATACAATGCTTCTAGAAAGTCTATGCAATCTTACTACTTCTTTGAAAAATAGGTCAACAATATGAGTTACATCACTTGTTTTTGTACAAATAATAAAGTGATAAATATTTGAAAACCTATCAACTACTACAAATATTGAATAATTATCTTTTTAAGTCTTTGGTAGCCCAAGCACAAAATCCGTGCTAATTGACTCCCATGACCTTCTAGGAATTGGTAGTGGATGGTATAAGCTTACATTTTGACTTGTACCTTTGGAATGTTCACATATTTTGCACCTTTTAATAAACTTATTCACATCACCTTTCATCCCTAGCCAATAGTAATGTTTACTCAATTGAGTAAGTGTTTTGTCTTGCCCAAAATGTTTTATCAAGCTTCCACTATGTTTCTCCTTCAATAGGTTCTCTCTTATAGATCCTTTAGGTATGCATAAATGACTACCCTTGAATAATAATCCCTCTTAAATCATATATTCCTTTCATATAATCCTATCTCTTCTCATTAGATTCCCACATGCCTCATAAGCTTATTTGAAATTAGAATCTTCCTTGTACAACTCCAATGAATTAAATCCCAAGATGTTGACTTGAGTTTCTTAGAAAATCAGACGTATTCTATTCAAAGTATCTGTAATTTTATTATATTATCCATTTTTATGTTTGATAACAAAATATAAACTTTTTAAAAACTCAATCCATTTCATGTGCCTTTGACTTAGTTTAGTTTGACTACTAAAATATTTTAAAGCATGGTTATCTATATACAATACAAAATATTTGGGAATTAAGTAGTGTCTCCATTCATTCAAGTCTTGAACAATAACATAGAACTCTCAGTCATATGCTTAATACTTCTTTTTTGATTCATTAAATTTCTCTCTAAAATAGGAAACTAGTTTGCCTTCTTGACTTAAAACAACTCTTATGACAGTTGCACTAGCATCACACTCCACTTGAAATTCTTTTCCAAAATCAAGCAAGGCTAGAATGTGTTGTTTTATAATCTTCTTCTTAAGAATATGAATTTTTTTATTATCTGCCTTAGTGCATCTAAATGGATGTTTGTTCCCCTTGATTATTTCCACTATTGGAACACAAATACTACTAATTTGTTTTATAAAGTTTCTATAGAAACTAGCTAAGCCATGAAAACTTCTTACCTCAAATGGATTCTTTAGAGTAGGCTATTCCATTATGGATTTAAATTTAAATTTATACATATTCAATCCCTCTTTAGAGATAAAAAACCCCAAATAAACCCATTATGTCTTCATAAAACTAAACTTCTTGAGATTGATTAGTAGCTTTTGTTCATGTGACTTATTCAAAACCATTCTAAGATGTCTTATATGCTCTTTCTTTTATTGAATATAAATTAGTATATCATAAGGTAAACAATAATAAATTTACTTGTGAAATCCTTAAGCATCTCATTCATAGGTTTCATGAAAGTACATGGAACATTAGTTAGCACAAATGGCATAATAAGCCATTCATAGAGCCCATCATTGGTCTTAAAAATAGTCTTCCATTCATCTTCCTCTCTAATTCTAATATGATGATAGCCACTTTTCAAATCTATTTTGGAAAAGTAATTTGATCTCTTGGACAATCCATTAGAACATCAATTCTAGGTAAATGAAATATATACCTAATTGTGATATTATTAATAGTTAATGAATCAATAAACATCTCTGACCTCCATCCTTTTTGTGTGATAAGACTGTTGGAATAATGTAAAGACTCAAACTCTCCTTGCTTAGCCTTTTATCCAATAATTCTTGCTCTTGGTTCTTTATCTCCTCATTCTCCTTCGGTGCCATCCTATATGCTACTTTGTTTTGGAGATTGACTCTTGGAATGAGGTCTATATGGTGGTTGATGCTCCTCATTGGAGGTAATTCATTAGGAATATTATCCACAACAATATCCATAAACTCATTCAGTAAATTCCAATTTACATAAGCAAATCAGTCAAATTTATAGTGGTAACAATTGTCTTAGGCTTACCAATCAATGTATAACTTACCTATTCCTTTTTTATTTACTTCAACAACTATTTGACACTTATTAACAACACCATATGACTATCCTCCCTTGTTTCATTATCATCCTTCAAAGGTGTAAGTGTGTGCTTCCTTCCATCATTCTCAAAGGTAGAGGTATTACTTCTCCCATCATACATTACCTTCTTATCAAATTTCTAAGGTACACATAGAATAACATGACACACATCCTTTAGCAGGACATCACATAACACCTCATCCTTGTAGCTTCATATCTAAAATTCCACCTTACATTGCTCATTCACCAAGACTTGATGCCCTTTTTGTAGCCAAGACACCTTGTAAGGAGTAGGATGAGTGGATTTCTTTAATTTAGCTTATCAACCATATTATAAGACACTAAATTATCAGTAATTCCACTATCTATAATGACTATATAGCACTTACCCTTGGATTTATAGGTGGTTTTAAACAATGTCTTCCTTTCATTATGCTCCATGATTTCCTTGTCAGGATTATTTAGATTAATAAACATGTAAATATCCTCCTAAATTTTAAACAAGAGAAGATATGAAGAACAAAAAATAACTTGCAAAATTAAATAAAAAACATGCACAATAAATGACAAAACAATATAATGTGGTTCGCCCAATGGGTTACATCCACTAGAGAAATTTGTCTAGTCTTTTATTACTAGTAAAAATAAGGAGAATAACTAGTGACAACACCCTATAAAACCTCTCTCCTTTCTCTCAACCTCCTTTCTTATATGCACCTATGTTAATCTTACAAACAAGCTTGCATAAACATACTTAACTAGTCTTCAGACCTCTTCTTCCAAGAATGCAAGAATACTAGGAGAGAGAGAGAGAGAGAGAGAGAGAGAGAGAGAGAGAGAGAGAGAGAGAGAGAGAGAATATGGCACCACATTCCAAGTGGGTGCACAAGTGATCCGTAAAGTAATGTATACCACTTGTGCATAGTCTAAAACATAGTGGACTAACTTTAAACAAAAGATAACACCACCTCCATTTGATAATATGTCTTTGTATTCCACTCATCTAATAAAGATAGATGATTATAAATCATCTCTTGTATTTATCCAAGCACTAAGATAGTGGAGCCTCCATATAATTGTACCCCACACACTCACTTATGTCAATCACACATGGATCTTCTTTGTCCTTGTCCCCCACATACATCTAAGCACAAAATTAAAGGTGCCCATGTGCCTTAATGGATAAGGGTGCTAAAATTGACACATGATCAAATTTACAACATAAAATGTCCTCCATGGGCCATGCCACATCACCTAAATGCCATCTCAACATGCATAGTCACTACCAACTCTCCATAGTGAATATTACATTCCACCTCATCACATGAATAATGAACATTATTCATGATTGTGAATAGTGAATTCACTCCCAACAAGCAAGACCCTCTTCATAAGTATATATTATCTAACTGTAGGTATATTTTCATGAGAAGGTGATCTCAAACTCTTGTCTTCATCAACTTGAGCTATGTGAGCACTACCTTGGATTGTGGAAGGATTCTCAAGGCACTCATAATATCTATGCCCATACATTTTACAATTGAAACACTTACCTAAAAATCCTCTTACCCTTACTTTATTAAATGGTCTCTTACCTTTGAAATAATATCCACCTCTTGTGACTTGTCCTTGGCTTCGTGAACTACTAGCTTATTTATGGTGTGCTTGTATCAAACTCTTTCCACTGTGTTATCCTCTACTCCTATTAGTTCTACCTATACCTCTTGAATGTTGCATTTATTTCCTTAAAAATTTATCCTTTGCTTTGAGGTCATATTATTATGCCTCCTCAATTGATATTGGTGTCAAAATATTTATTTCATCTTTAATGTTGAATCTTAATACATTCATATATCTGGCTACCTTTTTAACAACTTCTTCAATGTGACTTGATCTGATAGTCAGCCTATAGAAATATTCTATTTAGTCTTTAATTGGAATCTCCTTTTACCTTACATTATAAAGTATCTTGAAGATAATAGTTTGATAATCTCTCTACATGAACTTGCCTTTCAGTTTAGAAACCATCCTATCCCTACTCTTGATCTTAGGTTTTTATTTGCTCCTTCCATATTGTAATCCATCCCACCAAAGGGATGAATGTCCTTTCAATATATTATTTAAAAAAATAATATTATCATCATAATATTCTATTATTTCATAGTCAAAATACTTATCCATGGAATTGATCTAGTCAACCAACTCTTCTACATCTAGGCTACCTTCATACATAGGTACCTCTAACTTGGGCATAGAACTAAACCCCCATGATTGCTCTAATCAATCTTTATTCTAATCTCTCTTATGTTTCTTCTAGTTCTATCCATTATTATTTAGGAATATATTCTTGTTCTATATAATTTATATTTCTCATGTCAACTCCTCTCTTCTAAGCAATCTCCATGGCCTTCAATCTAGACTGACTATTCCTCATCTCTTCAAGTAACACTACTTGAGTAAGTTTCCTCCCTTGTCCTTTGCCTCTTAATATTATTTCCATTATTACAAGATTATATCTAATATCTCCAAACAAATATGGATATATTTTAATCATGAGATAAATAATAATATGCTCTAATACTACACATAGTGAAATAAGGGTTTTTTGGTCTACAACTTTACTAGATTGTCTTGTTTGAGTTAATAGGCTTGTAGTCTTTCTAAAGATTTATTAAAGTTAAGAATGATTAAATTTATAATCTTAAAAACTTAAAGTGACCTTATACATTCATTCACATCTTTCATAATCTATTACACATGTTATATATCCTTTTTCCACTTGAGAATGATTTAACAATTTTAGGAATAATTCGAGTTTTATTCCTAATTTAGTTAAATGGTCTAGATTGATAAATTAGTGAATAATATGTGGTAAATAAGTTATTAATTTTTTAAATTTATTGGTAGTTATATATTTTCTAAAAATGGTAATTAGAGGGAGAAAATAAGACCTAGTTTAAATTGTGTTGATTTGATTGAGATAAGATCTGATATTCACTATGTAGGCTTGGGACACTTTATAAATAGGATTATAAATTTAATTTTTTGATTGTATAGGAGCACCAAATGTGGATAGGAGTGGCACCAATGATGTATTCCTTGTCTAGAATTTTTGTCCTAAATATTTGAGCTTTTTGGGTTTTGTTCGGTAAGTCTATGTGACCATGTCTCTAAAGTTTCAGTAGCTGAAAGTCTGTAGAGATCCCTATAGAGTATATTTTATTTTCAAACCCTATATTCCATTGTAATTTGACCAATATTGAACAAAATGGGGGTTATTTTTTGTAAAATTCATTAGACATGGATCCACACCCCTTGTGTGGGTATGCTGCCTACATACCACTATTATAAAGATGGATCAAGCCATATGTAGTTCTCCCTTTGAAAGTGCTTGGTACAATTGTGATATGAGAATGCAAGGAAATGATAAACTAGGTGTGCTTGAGATGACTAGGGACTGGTGTGAGGATTTGAATAAGCTATAAATAGTATCAGATGGATGTATGTAGAGAATAGGGAAATGTGCTTGAGCAGTCTTGCTTGTATTCTTGCTTACTTTATGATATTTGAATGGGTTTTTATAGGGATCTATTGGTCATAGATTGAATTTTCTCATGTTATGCCAACAAGGATAAGGATGGAAAAACAAAAAAAATTGACCATTAGGGCCAAATATGAGTTTGGATAATAGCATTGAAAGTAGACAAGAATGGCATTGGCACTATAGTCCTAGTGCAACACTATTGTCCTAGGTACATAAGATGTAGGGGCATGGATTGGTCATGAAAAGAGGTTCCTAACTCAACTAGGATCAAGTACAGAAGGCTATAGATGATTATGAATTAGTGAAAATAATCTTGAGAGGATTAGGAGAGCAATCAAGAGGGATATCTAGATTAGGAGTCATAAGCCACACTCAAGTCACTAATTTTGCATATTTATATGAATACATTTCCCCCCCTTTATTTTAGTGATGAAGTAAAGTGAAATACTAGGATAAAGGAAAAAGAGAAAGTATACCTAAACTTACCTATAAGGGTGAAGCTCATGATGATGTTATGATGTTGGGTGTGCATAGAGAGAGAACACTATGAAATATGAATCTATTATGATAATTTTTAGTGATGCTGAGTAATGTTGAGTAATTATGGATGATGTTGCACCAAGCATAATATTGTAAATGGAGCTAAGTGCTTAGTTCCTTGAAAAGTGGCTCAAAAATGCAAAGGCTAGCCCTTTGGCTCCATCATCACCTACTAAGTGAAGCTAGGTGGTCATGTGTTTATTGATCAATGTTTGGACTATGTGTCCAATCCATCTAAATAGGTGGCTTAAGAATACAAAGGCTAACTAGACCTTTGGCTCCACCATTACTCCATGAAGTGAAGCTATAAACTAATATCAGTATGAAATGTGTGTTGAATGAGATGGCTCCTAAATCCCATGAATGTACTATGATTTAAAAATGTTATCATGGATAGATGAATGTATGCTAGAAACTAGGCCATTCTTGGCCACTCTAGAAGATGGAGATTAGGCTTGTATGAAAGCCACTCTAATATTGGAAACTAGGCTTCTATGAAAGCCACTCCAAAAGTGGAAACTAGGCTTGTATAAAAGCCACTCGAGAACTCAAGAACTTGGGAAGCTAGGCTTGTATGAAAACCAATCCAAAATGATGAAAACCATCTATAGATGGAATAAGGCATGTAACTATTAAGAATGCCTGTGTAATGTTGAACTTGGAAAGAAAAGAAAGAAATGTGTTGCATACATTGCCCCCAATCCTTGGTGTTTGAAACATGGATTTTGATCTACAATTTATACCAACTACCATATCGAAAACTAGAAGTAATATCCAATCATGCTATGCATGATTCCCCCTATATCTAAATTCTCTAAGAAAAACTATACTAGAATTGCTAATTCTAGTCTAAACTATAGCTAACAAAAATGTAACTGGACTTACCTTTCTGTCTATTTCTAAAAAAAACATTTTTTTCTATTTGGATAAGAGCATTGAAAGTTCCCAAGTTGGGAACTATTTTCTAGGGCCAAATATGATGACTATTCTCAATTTTTAACTATTTTTCTAGTCTATTCTAACTATTTTGATGTCTGGTTACTATTTTTAGTGTGCTGAATGTTATTGTTTTGACCATTAAGAGCTCTGATCTTTGAGACAAAACCCATATTTTTTTCCCCTCTTCTTGGGGTAGAAATGAATAGACTGCAATTACTTCCCTTAAAATAAATATCCCTATAAGTATGTTATGCTACAAATATACATGATATAGCAATGATAATCAACAAGATATTTCAAGATACAACATGATTTGTATTGAGAGGTTATTAGATCAACAAAGATATGCCTAAATAGATATAATAATGTAATAACATGTGTAATGTATTGAAATAAAATTGAAATGAGAAGAATGGTTAGTTTTTTATTTGTTAGTTAGAGGGATGGAGCATGATGTCCATCATGACATCCAAGAAAGCAAAATAATGCATGATTTGGATCATGGAATTATCGAGAAGTAAACAATAAATAAGCACACAAAGTAAGAAGTAAGAAGCATACAAGGGTGGCCAAGGGGCCACATAAACAAGGGACATGGGAACATGCCACTCATACTAGAAGGCAATAATACAAGGCATGTTCAAATGCCACATACACAGATGATTGAAACAAGCAAAGCTAGCACGAAAGCCACAATCACATAGATCAGTACAAGCAAAGGACATTGGAAAATGTCCTAAAGCACACACATTAATAGAATCAAAGGACATTGGTAAATGTTCTAAGGCACACTCAAGAGACAAATAAGAACTAGAAATGCAATCACATTAAGTTATGCTAAGAAAGAAGATAAATCATGTAAGGACTGGAAAATACAATTGCATATAACTAATCAAAGCAAGAGTGAAAGTATGCAAGACATGTTAGTATAAGACTAGATATATTATAATAAATACACAAGTGTTATATACTAGTAAGTGTCAATAGGGTAATTTGTGTAAGCTAATAAATAGTGTACATCAACATGATAACTAGAGTGTGTAGTGTAGGAATGACATAACCTGGATGGTGTAGTCGTGTAGAAGATACCCCCAATGGGTAAATGTATCAGTGTATGTTTTGAATGTAGAAGTAGGATGCCCCCTCAATGGGTAGATTGAAGTAATCAAATAGCTAAAAATCACTGTACACACTCAAAGAAGATCAAGTGAAGCATGGTAATGTAGATAAATCAACAAACAATGAGCATATAATAGTAAATGTAAGTCTAGCATAGTAGTAACAATGTAAAGAATGGATGATGCATACAATTGAGATGTTTTTGTGTTTTTGATTTATTTGAATGTTTTTTTAATTTTTGATATAAGCTATTTATAATCAATCATAAGGAGACTATGTACAAGTAAGCAAAAAGAAAGTATGTACAAGTAATATCGAGGAGAAATGATATTAATCAAAGAGTCTCATGAGAGACTCCCTATCATGGTGTCATATATCAAACAAAATAATCATGCATTATTGTGAAGCATGAGGTAATGGCTATGAATATGATTCTAAATATCTGGATTCATTGTCAGTATCTTGGAAATCATAATAACTTGTGTTGTTCCACTCATCATTATAATCTTGATTTTGAACCAATGGAATGTTGATGTTGACTTTTGTTGTATTTGGATCTTTTCTTCTTATAAATTGTGTCTATGAATGATTTACCTTAGTATGTTCAATAAATCCCAAAGCTTGGTGAAAAACATTATCAAATGTTATAATAGGATTAGTGATGCCTTGAGCCTGCTTACCCAACCCTTGACCTTGATAATCAAACTATTGTAAATATTTTTGACCAAACCCATACTAATTTAAAAGTTGAGCCTTATTTTAGAGAGATAGAGTTACATATTTTTAATTTTTTACCTATACTTATGGTACTATCTTTTTTTCTAATTTTTCTTTTTGATCCTTTTGTTGTTCTAAGTTATGCTTTGGTAACCACTTTTGTATTATTTCTAAATCTGACCCTTTGTGAAAGTGTTCTTATGTCACTATGGATTTATTGATTGATTTACCTTGTATAGGGTCCTTATTTTCAATTATATATTGTATATGTTTTTACAATGCCAAACATGAATCTTTGTGATGCCCATGCATTTTATGATATACACAATAATATTCGGATCTTCTCACTAGATGTAGAGGAGGTAGTTTGATCAACTTAGATTTAATCATTTCCCTTAGTATCTCACTTGAAATATTGTTTTATCTTGGATGATTTTTGAGTCACTAGTGGTAAATTTACTTTGTTATTTCTTATTTTGATATGTAACATTGTTTGCAACTAATTGATTAAATGAAGGTGCATATACATTATTAACACTAGGGTGTCTTTGAGGCTTTTGTATTGTAATATGATTTTCCAATGTTTTGATCTTTTCATGTAATAACTAATTATATGTTTATAAATCTAAAATTAACTTGCTCATACTGGTGATTTGATCCCTTAAAGTCTTATAAGTGCAAATTCTAGTTTTTTTATGATTGAACATGTAAGCACATATATTGAAGAAGGTTTGAAGAAGCTATAGGCTAAATGTATGCATTAGGAACAACAATATAGGCTGCCTCACCTTTTGGAGGGGTGATAACATGGGCCTGGTTAGAGGAAAAGTAGCTATCACCCTCTTGAGGGAGAGGAGGAGAATGGATTTCTTTCCTTTGCATGAAATATGACATTGAACAAAAGTAGCCAAGGAGGCATATACATCTAGGTAGAAACCATGTACATGGGCTAAAATGCATGTAAGTGGAATTATAAGTTGTATAAAAATATAATTATAGATAACATTCCACATGAGAGATAGCAAATAAGGGATAGAGAGTATGGAACTATGCATTGATGCATAAAAAACTGACTTATGACATAATATTTCTAACATGTTTAGCAGTATAGAGTTGGACATTATTCTGCATGAGAGAGAAAGAGTATGCAAAATAAATTTTGAAATCTTGTGTAATTTGAGCAATAAATTTTGTAATATCATCACTAGTTATGAAAATTAAGCATGAAATGCAAAAAATGAAGCTTTGGATTAACATGTGGTAAACTTCATCATTCAGGTACATAATAGGACCAATTATGGTCTCCTTATTTTTTACAAGAAATGTAAGAAAAAAATTTAAGTGAGATCCATTTTTGACATCTGATTTTAGAATGTAAGGTGATATCTCAAAATCAATAGGACCTAGTGTATGAAACTAGGGTCTGAAAGATGAATTTGACAAATTACGATGAAATTTTTCAATTTAAAGTGAATTTTTGAGTTAGATATGCAAGCAAAAAATAAAAAATTTATTGGAAAATTGGTGATTTAATGGGACCTAGTAGATGAAAATAAGGTTTGGAAAAATAAATATTTTTGAGAATTACTATTGAATTCTAAAATTTGAATGAATTTTCAGATTTAAATATGCTAGTAAAAATTTAGAAAAGCATTAGAAAATTATTGGGAACTAGTATGGGAAACTAGGGTTTGAAATAAAATATTTTAAAATTACTATGAAATTTTAAAATTTAATGCAAATTTTTGATTTTATAATGCAGGTAAAACATTAGAAAAATATAGGAAAAATTAGTAGGAAATTTACCCTAGGGTTTATAGGGTTTTTATGTGCAAATGAAGTGAGCTTCACTAAATGATTTAATAGTTTTGGGAATAATTATATTTTTATTTATAATTTAGTTAAAGGATCTAGATTGATAAATTAGTGAATAATATGTGGTAAATAATCTATTGATTTTTGAAATTTATTGGTAATTAGAGCTTTTCTAAAAATAGTAATAAGAGGGAGAAAATAAGACTTTTCTTAAACCATGTTGATCTGACTGAGACAAGATATGATATTCACTATGTAAGCCTAGGACACTATTGTAAAAAGAAATCTAACTTTCATTTTTTATTGGATAGGAGCATCAAAAGTGGATAGGAGTGGCACCAGCACTGTAGTCACTATCTAATATTATTGTCTTGAGGATCTAATCTTTTTGGGTTTTGTTTGACAGGTATTTATGACCTCATCTTTGAAGTTTTAGTGTCCAAAAGTTTATAGAGATCCCTGTAGAGAATATTTTCTCTTTAAACCCTATCTTCCATTAAACTTTGACCAATTTCAAATAAGAGGGGGGGGGGGTTAGTGTGTGTAAGATTCATTGGATGTGGATCCACACCCCTTGTGTGGGTATGCTACCTACATACCAATACTCTAAAGAGGGATCAATCCATATGCAGTTATTCCTTTGAAAGTGCTTGGTACAATTGTGATATGAGAATGCAAGGAAGTTTTAAACTAGGTGTGCTTGAGATGACTAGAAATTGGTGTAAAAATTTGAATAAGTTGGAAATAGTATTGGATGGCTGTATTTAGAGAATATGAAAATGTGTTTGAGTAGTCTTGATTGTATTCTTGTTTGCTTTGGGATATTTTCCAACCCTTTCCAAATTATATTTGAATGGGGTTTTATAGGGATCTATTGGTTATAGATTGAATTTACTCACACTAGGCCGATAAGGATAAGAATGGGAAACCAAAAAGAATTGATCATTGGGGCAAAAAATGAGCTTGGAAAACATCACCATAAGTGAAGAGGAGTGGCATTGGCACTATAGTATTAGTGTGGCACTATTGTACTGGGTAGATGGGACCTAGGGGGATGGATTGGTCATGAAAATAGGGTCATGGCTCAGCTTGGATCAAGTCTAAAAGGCTATGAATGACTAGGAATCAATGAAAATAACCCTGGGAAGATTAGGAGAGAAAGAAAGAGGGATATATGGACTAGGAGTCATAAGCCACACTCAAGTCACCAATCTTTCATTTTTATATGACTATAGAGAATCATAATAAAACATAGAAATCTGAACTTAAGCCTAGTTTTAGGCTTAATTCTGGTTCTTCAATTATTAAGTCACATGTAATTGTTCTCAAAAAATTATTTAAGACTTAAAACATTTTTTATCCTCTTAAATACACTCTCTAGTATATGCCTACCAAATTTTAAAGTATTTAATCAAGGGTTTATAATAAAAGTGAGTTTTTGTGCCTATTTTACCTAGTCACCTATATCTTAACTTGGAGTAATAAATTCCTAAAAACACTTAAATAATCTCATATAAACATCAAGTCATCTATTTATGAATTTTTGAGGTTTTTTAATGTTTTGTTCTCTAAAAATATCGCTTTTGGTCTCTTAAACCCTAATTTAGGGTTTACATGTCTGTAGGGAGGTTGAGAGCTCAAATTTTTAGTTTTTGAGGACAAATGATTTTTAAGGGTTTATAATGCATGGACAAAGATCCCTAATTGTGTATCTTACTTTTATAATTTAAAGTTTATCTTAAACTTGTCATAACCACAATCATTTTTATATAAACTAAAACAACAACTATGAAACAAATTTTCAATTAGAGTTTATCATGGAAACACATAATAAAATCCATAACTATGTTATAGCCAAAATAAGAACTATACCAAGTACATGCCTCATCAACAAATTCATTAGGAAGCATTTTAACCACTTATTATTTAAAAAAATTGAATCAGTGTGGTCATATGCACTCACTCATATTTACATACTTTACTATGGCCTTCCTAACATAGTCATTATTGACTAATGCCCTTACTTGTGTACTTGTATAGGTTATAGAATAGATAATACTTCATTGGGTAATTCAACAAAGTTCAACAAATAGTGAAAAAGTGAGAATAGATTCAACATAAAAATCATCATACTAACCTTACTTAAGCAAGATCTACCGATTCAAAAGAAACAAATAAAGATCAAGGGAAAAGGACTATTTCCAAAAGTAATGTAAAGTCTTGGAACACCATTTGAATTCTCAAGAAAATAGAGGAATGAGGTTTGGCATGAACTTCTTCAGCAAAAGTTTACAATCTTAATGGGATGTTTCAATAACCATACTTATGTTCTATTTGGGAACATGTTACATTACTACAAATAGGGTATAAGCACATGACAAGGCATGCCTAATGATAGTACATTGGCTTAAGGTTAGACTTACATTTCCAATTATTATCGATATGAGTTATGCATAAGTTTAAGGGACTCAGTACAAAATTAATAGTTACATGGGCTAAGTGCACTTATACTTGGTTTTGTTTTTAATCTCATTCTTAAATATTTAAACCTTTATCTTAGGTTCATGACCTTAGCCTATGAATATATTTATTGCTTTAACCTTAGATTATAACTTACTTGTTCTTATGTTCTAAAGGATATTTATTTATACCAACTTAATAGTGTAATTACCTTAATATTCCTATACAATATAAGGATTAAATTGTTAAATATTCCAATTATCAATTCCAAACATGGAAAATTTGATCCTTTATCACAATATACCCTGGTTAGGAATAACCATTTAATTTTTAAAACCTTTAACGAAGTATCTTATTTTCCAATTTACTTACAACATATGTGCAAGATTTATATAATCTCCTTGTAATTCAATTACAAGAAATTATGAGTTGTTCATAACAATCAATTGTAATTTCATAGATCTTTATTAATTTATAATTCAAATGATTGTCTTCTAATAAACTTTAGATTATATATGTAATTTTACTTATTTAAGTAATTCTTGTATTTTAACCCTTAATAAAAATTCTAACAATAATTAAAAACTCATGGATAAGTCTTATGATGATTATAATCTCTTTGATTCAACATATTATAAACACAAGGATTTTATTTTTATTAATTCATAAAGTTAACGTCTTAAGATCTTCCTTTAAATTCTCAATTAAACTCTCATTAATTAAATCATCTATCAATGAAGTTTTGGATAGATTAAGGTAATTTGAAAAGTCCTTAATAACATAACTTGAAAATCACATCATAATAATATATTATTATGCTCAAAGAAAATTAACTTGTTTAATGAATAACATCACTTATATTTTATAAGCATAATGTTAATTCCATAATGATCCGGGCAACAATTTAGATGACAATTCGGGTGATGGGTCCACCCCAATTGATGGCAGAACTTCCGGGAGCCATAACTTTTGCACCATAGCTCCAATTGACTCACCGTTTGAACCGTTGGAAAGATAATAATGAGGGGAACAATGTGAGATGGAATTTAACTCTGATAAATGAAGTTTGACCCCCGAAAACCCAAAGAAAGTGCCCCAAATTTCAATTTTAGTAGTGCAGTCTAAAAATAGTTTCTAAAAATAGTAATTCCTCAAATTTTGTATTGTTGTAAACCGTGGAAGTTGAACCACTTAATCTCCCTCTATATTTTTTACCTTCCACATCCTCCTCACAACTTCAAAACATTTATAAATGAAGATTTAACTCATATTATAAATGAGACATCTCTTCTCAGAGATAGGCATATGTTTGGGTCTGCAATTTTGTTCAATAAAACATCTCTTTTCAGAGATAGCATTATTTGAATTGTGTTGTTCTTATTTTTTGAATTATCTTTCAACCAAATCTTTTGAGTTTTGGATCACATAATAAGTATTCAAGGTAACTTAACTTTCAAGTTTACTCATTGAAATGAAATCATAACATACCTATTGTCACACAATATTTCACCCTTGGATAGGTTGTTCAATCCTCCTCCAAATTGAGTGAAACATTGGATTACCTGGTTGCCTATAGTAGAGGTAAACCTCTACGTTTAAGGGCTGCTCCATATATTAGTATTTGATAGCTTATCACCTACACTACTTACTTGATTAGATGAAAAGGGATAGAAGGAAAACAAAAAAGTAACCTATGCTAATGAGGTGATGAACTAGATATAAGTCCAAAAAACACACTTGCATCTACACTAAGAAAGATGACTACTAAAACTAACTTCAACTCAATTTACTTATAGCATAAGTATTTCACATAGAGGCAGATTGTTATGCATATCTAGAGGTGAAAATAAGGTCTGATACTAGACATTACTAGTCCCTCTCACACTTCAAGACATACTTTGAAAACATATACACTTTATGAAACCTTTTAGAAGAGATATCACTCACACAAAACATGTAAGAGCATAATAGAATCAAGGAGAAGATATTAATCTCTTATCAACCACATAAACCACTTAAAACACTTAGGAAAGATATTGTAAAGAAAAAATCATCTTTATAACTTTATTCAAGTGCACATCAAGATTTCAAACTAGTAGGGCTTCACCATACCAATTATGGATTCATTATAAATCCATAAAGGCTTGCATATATAGAGGATATGATAGGAGAGAGAAGAAGATAAGTATAAATATCACAAGGCCAAGTGTCAAGACTTCGAAAACAATTACAATGTAAGATAATGAAGTGTAAAGTATGTTATGAAGTCCTCATGAACAAGTGTCAATCTTAAATATGACATATTCCTTAAGCTATTGTAGATACTATTTATGTTCTTCTTTAAAACTACATGATGATGGGTATTCCATCTATCTTGAACTACCTTATAAGGCCTTGACACCAATGATCTGAATTAAAGATTTAAATATATGATTTATGATAATTCTCTATGCCCTTCAACTGATAACTTTCCATTTATCACTTGTAATTAAGTCTCTATAGTCATTCATTAGCCTTCTAAACCTGGTTCATACACTTATTGTTATGATGTCTTACGTTTGTCTAAAAAATTTCATTATAGAGGTGTTAGACACCTATTCAATACCTTTTTGTCCTCTATTCTATCAAATAAACCTCCATGAAACTCAAGACATACTTCTCACAATCACGCTTAGGCAACCATTCTCTTCTTATAGTGTTATTCAAGACTACCTATTGTAAAAGGTTTAGCAGAGGGGTCTCCATGCTTAACTAAGGTCAGATATGAGTATGAGTTATATTAAATCATTACATACCTCTTTAAATGTCCTTATTTCATTAGTTTCCATATGTACCTATTAGACATCTCAAATCCTATACAATATAGAGAATTAGACCTATCCATACAAGTAATAGTACATAAAATTTAGATTTAAAGTATATTGGGAGAGTTATAAAAAATTCCAAAACACTTTCAAGGCCAAATTACCCCTTATGTATGCATCTCTAATGATCTTTTCTCCATTGGGTTCATACAAGAGTTTTAGGTCTCTTAGCTTCTTAATGTTGATTCATAAAGGTTAAACATTCAAACCCTGAACCAATTCCAAAAAGTTATAGTATAATGACCTCAATAAACTATCCATATCTACTTGAGGTCTTATGCATCTCATCTATACATATATGAGTGAAAGAACATGGGTCTCGAGTTCCTTCTAGGCATTTTGAGTAGGTCTGAGATAGTTTTGGGTCAAATTTTTATATCTTGAACTATTTTATGAAAAAAAATGGGTCTCACTAATCCTATACCCTCACATAAAGTCTCTCACATTTTTTTATGAGATCATATGGTCATGGAATGGAAGTTAGGCATCTTGAGGGTTTAGGCCTAGTTCTAGGCTTGGTTTACAGGACTATGTTTCCTATGTGTATGACCACTTGTGATGGATTCCAATGGATTTAGGTACTATTCAACCTTTGTTTTCATTCAAATAAATTTTATGCCTCATCCCATAATCATCCAAGTATCTCTCATTTCATCTTTATTCATTCATGTACTCTACCTGCATGTTTGCTTTGGATGTGGAGTGCCCTCTGTCTAAGACAAAATAGAGGGAGATTCCTCTATTCATATAATTAAAATGAGACCACAGAGGTATTTTTCAGGTCATGAATACTATTTAAAAAAAATTCAAGGCTTGGTAACCTCTCTATATATCCTAACATCAGAATATTTTAAGACTAGATTTATAGGTTATGACTGTGTGCAAGATTTTTGTTGAGTCTAAGAACCTTGAGTTATGACTATAGGTTGAGGTTATTATTTATTTAAAAATCCTAGTAATGTGTCATTACCAATTTTATATTGTTTTCAATATGATACATCCATATTAAACCTTTTCATACTTCCAATTTGTATCTCTCCACTAGCTAAAACTAGTCTGTAGTTAGACTATATCTATCTCACTAAGGAAAACAAAGTGTTCCCATAGGTTTTCAGTAATGTTTGAGGACTATATTATATTATATTTATTCCCTATGAGGTTATTGGGTCATCTAAAACCTTAATGAACATATATTCTTACATACCATGTTTATTATCTCTCACCATAAACACACTATGGGTCTACAGTCAGACTGTAGATGTTTCATTTGGGGAATCATGAGATTCTTGTAGGTGGTTATTTATGTGTGACTAATATGTTTAAAAATTACACCCTCTCTTGAGTTTAATAAGTACCATCTAATGTTTTAATGAACCCATTCCTAACTTGAAGTCATATACCCATTCCACTATCATCCATACACTAGGTGTCATTGTTATATTATCATGTTACAGGTTCCTTTGGTTTAAAAGCACTGTAGTTCACTGAATATTTCCAATGAGATTTAACTATATTGAAACTCCACTCAACCATTATCCCTCTCAACTAAATACCATCCTCTTGTGTTATCATGTTATTATTATGTCCAGGAAATAAAATGTAAACATGAGACTTACTTAGACCTCATATACTTCCACCAACATATCACACTTTATAGAACAGAGTCCCTTCTTCAAAGAGATTAAGGTAAGTTGTCTCATTTTTAACTCTCTTATAATATATACACATAGATGACTGTGTATGTTGAATTGGATCTCACAAATAATATATAATCCTTTGAATATCTCATTTTTATTACTTTCACCTTGAAAGTCTTTTCATAATATTGAAACCTTCTTGTTTCATCAACATCACTGATCAAGTACCCCTACACAGTCTTGTAGGTGACTATCATATTGAGGTCTGACTGTGAATGTGAGTTCAATCTTGGAATGTCTCTCTTACTAAAAATGAGTCTTTTGAGTGAAAACCTTTAATGGAATAACTAACCACCATGTTTTGATAGATTAAAACCAATATACTACCTTGAATCTGAAGTCACTCATAGGAAGATAGAACTCTAGAACTAAAAATAACTATCTATAGACCTCAATGGTGTTCATTTCTAGTATAATGAGATGTTTTTTCTGATCTCCTCACCTTCACACATGTAAACCATTTAAATTTATTCATGAAATGAGTGAACAATCTCTGCAGTACCATATTCACTACTTGGTTGCATCAAACCAAAGCAAATAGGTAAGAAAACTGAAGCTATTAGGGATGTGTAGGCAATTTGGAGTCACTAACATTCTTAGTGATGATTCATGAAGAAAAACCATTAATCTAAAAACAATTGTCATGAAATGGAATCACAAATGGAATAAAACTACCCACCAAGTGCACTCATTTAAACTCTACTCCTCTTGTCTGTACCAAGTGTAAATCGATTGACTTTGTTGACCTAGCTAAGATAATGATGAGAGAGATTGGTCAGTTTTTTTCATTTTTAGAGATATCAAATCTTATTTCACCTAAAAATAACTTGTGGGCATTTGAAGAGAACCTCTTGAAGACTTCCCACATGCCAAGTGTGTCATTTAGGATGTTTAACTCCCCGAAACTCCTCTTTTTACAATGATCTTCTTCTTTCCATGTTAAACCTACAACATGTCAATTTTAAAACTACTTGATGACATTCCATAACATGGCATATGTTGACACACTTGTATTTTGGTTAAAAACCATACAACTTCATTAAAATGACCCAAAAGGACATAAAATGACATAAGGCCTACTTAGACCAATGTGACATATGATCATCCCAACCATAAGTGGGGCCATGGTAATTAATGAGGTAAGTACTAAGTGACCCTGGACCAATGTGACAAATTTTTATATGGATATGATTAACCCAACCATAATTGGCCCTAGACTATCCCAACCATTAGTTGGATACAGATTAGGACGATAGAGAAATAGTGAAGAAAAAAAAAATTAAACATATAGAGCTTGATAACAACAAATCAATTGAACAATAGATATAAATAAACCAGATGAATCCATATCACTAAGATATATTAACTTGGTACTTTATTATGAATGCATCTTATCTTCTCAAGCTTCTTGATTTATGAGCCATATTCTATTTAAATAATATAATATGACCCATAAATATTATGCCATGCATTTATCATGAAATCATCCTCATGTACTAATTTAATATATATTGACAAGTTAAAATAAAAACTCAAAAAGTAAATTTCAGCCAACTTAAAATGATAAATTAAAACCTATTTAAAGTTATGGGTCAAATTTTGTTAGAAATAGACTTTACTAATAATAGAAAAAGATTCAATATCAATTGTAATGATATAATGTAATCATAACAATAAAATAATCAACTGATTATTATTTTCACATGTAAGTCAACTACTACTACTACTACTACTACTACTACTACTACTACTAATAATAATAATAATAATAATAATAATAATAATAATAATAATAATAATAATAATACATCATTATTAGATTCATACCAATAATCCCAATGGGATTTAATAAAATTGAGTCAACTTAATAATAACCAAATTATAAAATAAAAGTCAAACATAATCAATAATAATAAAATATTACTTTCCCCCAAAACCTTGGTGTTTATTTCCAACCTCATAGAGGCTCAAATACTTCATTGTCCCCACATTATGGCCATGGTCTTGAAACACATTACAAGCCTCAACAATGAACCAACATTTTTGTATAAACCTAAACAACCCAAATTAGGATTTTAAAATATAAATAACAAATTAATAAACTCAACATAGCCAATAAATACATATCCATAACCCAAGTTTAAACAACATATCAAAACAATAAACCCCATCTAGGGTTTTAATACATAAAACAAAATTTATCAGCACTATCAATTATAATACACTTTCATAGCCATCAATAAAATGACATAATAGTGACTCTATGATCTGGACAACAATTTAGATGACAATTCGGGTGATGGGTCCACCCTAATTGATGGCAGAACTTCTGGGAGCCATAACTTTTGCACCGTAGCTCCAATTGACTCATCGTTTGAACCATTAGAAAGATAATAGTGAGAGGAACATCGTGAGATGGCATCTAGCTCTTCTTGATGAAGTTTTACCCCCTAAAACCCAATGGAAGTGTCCTAAATTTCAATTTTAGTAGTGTAGTCTAAAAATAGTAAGTTTTTAAAAATAGTAATTCCTCGAATTCTATATTGTTGTAAATCATGGAAGTTAAACCAGTTCATCTCCCTCGATATTGGTGACCTTCCATATCCTTCCCACACCTTCAAAACATGTATAAATGAAGATGTAACCTGAAATAGAAATCAGACATCTCTTCTCAGAGATAAGCATATGTTTGGGTCTGCAAATTTGATCAATAAAACATCTCTTATTAGAGATAGCATTATTTGAATTGTTTTGTTCTTGTTTCTTTAATTATCTTTCAACCAAAGGTTTTGAGTTTTGGATTAGTGGTATCAGAGCAGTTTGTCCTTAGAGTGTATGATCCCAAGGATGAGGTCAGATTACAAGAAGCTTGGGTGGAAAATAGAATGAACAGAATATCCACCTATTCGCTCCAAACAACTTCAAATGGTAGACAACACTGAGGCATTCAATCCTTTCAAGGAAATGGTGAATGAAGCCCTCTAATAGCAACAAGCACACATGCTACAATAATTCACTCAAATTCTCCAATAAATCTTGATGGGAATTCTAGCTCCTCATCCTCACCTGAACATCCTTTCAGTGCCCCAACACCCTTCAAAGTTCAAGTGAATTTTGATATCCCTAAATTTAAAGGCAAAATCAATGCTGATGTAATAGAAAATTGGTTGGATCAATTGTCATCTTATTTTTTTGTAAATAAATTCACTGATAAAGAGAAGATTATTTTTGCTCTTCTAAAAGCATCATTCCCTGTCAAAAATTGGTGGAAAGTGTAAAAAAAGAGATTCAATGTAGATGATATTGGCCTTGAGATAGAACCTACATGGGATGATTTCATAATGCTATAAAGGAAGAATACTACCCCATTAGAGCATATGACTATCTGTATATAAAGTGGCAAAACTTTGCCAAGGTAAAGAACAATCTATTTAAGATTACACTGACATTTTTCATTCTCTATCTGTGAGATTGGGCATCCAAGAAAGTGAGAAACATAAGGTTCTCAAATATCATGGTAGACTACAATGGTACATATGGGGAGAAAAGGAACTCTTCAATTTAGAAACCATCGGTGAGGCATACAAGTTCACAGTGAAGATTGAGTAGAAGCATGGAAGAATGAATATAAAGAATCAGTATTCAAAATGGAAAAGTGACAAAGAAGGTCAAACACGAGGCCAAAATTGGAAGCAAAAGGAAGGAAAGACTAGAAAGTGGTGTGATTATAATAAATCTGGAACTCACTCCAAAGAAGAATGTCGAGCTATCAAATCACTACTTTCTGAGTCACAATCCTCAACATCTACTACTCTACCTCATACAGACCCTATAGTCAAAGAGGTTGAAGAATAAATTACAGATGCTGATCCTGAAGCTATTGTTGATTCATCACAGACACACAATGAGATGCTAGATGACAAGGAAAGGTTGTTTCACTCTAAGTTATGGGTGAAAGGTAAGCCTCTACATTTCATTCTTGATAGTGGAAGTCAAAAGAATTTAATCTCTGCTAATGTTGTGTGTTGGGTGAATATTTTGTCGTCAACTAACTGATGACAAAATGGGGATATCAGCCACAGCATAAGGGAGATATACACCATGAGGAGTGTGGCTTTACCAGATCTAGATGAGGTAAATCTCTCTTCTCATCAAGGGGAGGTTCCCTATCAATATTCACATGCTATAAGCATATATATAATTAAGCAAAAAATAACACATGGAGGGTGGTATAACAGCATCTACTTCTCTTTTTTCAGAAGTAATGTATGAAGGACAAAAGAGGAAAATCCCTAATCTAAAGCTAACAACACTCCTCTTCTTTTAGGAATGGTATCAAACGAAGAGCAAGAGATTACCTGAAGTAAAAAAATTCACAAGAACACTCACGTAAGCGCAAAGTCTTTCGTAGCTTCTTCACAGATCGAAACAAGTACAACCATAGAGTAAAGTGAAGCACAAAGTCTTCACTTGAAACTACAAAAGATAAAAGAATCTCAAAGGTAAAAGCAGCACAAAGTCTATGTTCTACCCTCAAGAAGTGCCCTCAGATAATAATAACGCACCCACTTTGCTTATTAAATCAGATGAATAAGATATTACCAGGAAAGAGACATAAGAACTACTTCCCAAACAACACAGACAATCTCAACACAAAGTTTGAAATAACCTGCTTCTCATTCATTCAACAGAATATGATTTACAAATCTGAGCACAAAGTCTCAAAAGTTGCTTCAATTTCAGCAGAGTGTTTGCTATTAAATTTTCCAAGATCATTTACAAATGAGGTCTCCACTATATATAGGGAGAAAATACCTCAAAAATAGAAAAATAATAAAATATAAAATATCTTGGTCAAAGATGACTCGTCTTTGACTTTTAGATATTTTCCAAAATATTTTATTCATAATTACATATTAAAAAATTGCATGCATTTTACATAAAACAAAAATGCATAAGGATAGAAGAAGAGAGAAAGAGAGAGAAAGATTATCAATTCTTGCTACCAGACTTCTTCAGATGAGCATCGTACATGGTGATCGATGCCTGAATTCCTACGCTATCTGGTGCAACTGTGTTCTGGGAGACGACCCTTGATCTGATCAGTGCGTCTTTCAATCCTGTGATGGCTTTAGAGTGGCCAGTTAACCTGGATTTTAAATTCTCCAAAGTTAACTGAGCATCTAGAATGCTGTCCACTGAAGTCATTGAGAAAGACGCTCCTTTAAAATCCTTTCGAATCATCCCTTCAAAATTCTGAATCATTTCATCTGCTGGAAGAAACTGATGATCCTTGGAGGTCAAGTCGCAGGGCAACTCTTCTAATTTGTTTAACAAGCTCAGGTCACTTTTATCACTAGCTTCCTTGAAAGCTTTGAGATCATCAATTAGATCTTTGAGTACCTGAATCTTGAAGATCATTGACTCCTTGATCTCAACATAGGAATCTTTGTTGGGGATGACACCGATAGATATCAGGGTACTCTTTTTTAGATATTTCATTTCCTTCCATCTATCGAGATATTTCTCTAAGCCATCAATTTCCTGAGAGACAAGGGAGACAAAATTGTCTACCTGAGCTTTCAACCTCTTCATTTTCCCTGTTCTTTCCACAACCTCAAATAGCAGAGAGATTCCTTGGTTGTGCATTCTGTCAATATATTCCTCCATTACTTTCCCCTTTAAATAAGTCTTTTCAGCTTTCTGAATGACTGAATCATCCATGGAAAAGGCCTCTGGAGTTGCTGCTTCAGGTGGGATAGTGAATCTTCTGATCACTGCTGTTAACTGCTCGGCTTTGGATTTATAAAAATCTTTCATCTCCTTTTCTCTGTCAAATTTTTGGACCATAATGTCCATCGCTGACTGAAGATCGCTCTTCGCATCTTCGTGAGTAACTTTGCCAAGTTCCACACGAGAGATGGAAAAACTGCTCATCTCAAAACCCTCAAGGGTTGCGTCCTGAGGAGGCTTGGCAATTTCTAGAAATTTTTGCCCTTTTTCTTTGACTAACTTGGAGAGGATCTTTGGCCTCTTAGGAGCCCTTTCTTTTGCCAGCACTATCTTGCCAAAATTGAATTCATCTAGGGAGATGGCCATTTTCTTCCTTTTAGGCATGAAAGCAGACATTCAAGGTGGGAGAGAAGTACCTGTTGTAACAATAGTTGCCTCTATTAGTGTCAATGCAGTAGCTTCGACACTACTGGTGGTGACAGTAGTCGTAGTTGGAGTGACTGGCGAAACTATACCAACTACTGATTCTAGGTCAAGTGCAGCGCTTGGTGACAGGTTAAAAGATGGAGATGATAGACTTGAAATGGACATGAAAGAGCAAGGTGAACCTGTTGAAGGATCCTGAGGATCACCAAAAACAACTTTGGAAGGGGAAGTGGGTCCAGAAGAGGGAACACTGATGGGAGAGATAGGAGAAGTGGGCACTGTAGGAGATTGAGGGGGAGAAGGAGAGGTGCTCTGGATCGGCCGTGCTTGTCTCGGCGAGATTAGAGACCCAACACCTAGTCATTCTGAAGGTTGATCTGCTGTCCCCATGGGTTGAGCTACCTGTACCCCGGGGCTTTGTTCTTTGGTTCCTTCGGTTGCTGCCTCAGGCTCTTGTGCTGACCTAGGTTTTTTGGATACAAATATGATCCTAGGCTTGTGAGGCTTAGAAGATGAAGGAATGTCACCTTTATTTTTTGTTTAATTTTCTGCCTTTCTCTTCAACTCTACTTGGTATTCAGCCTCTGATCCTGTGATGAACTCTTTTAGGGTGATCCCCTTTGCTGCCAACCAACTATTGGTGTTAGCCAATATTGGTTCAAATCTTTTCCTTAGCGAGGTCAATTCCTTTTGAGACCAGTTAATTAGAGGGAGAGGGGAACTAGCGACCTTTTCTGTCAGATATCTATTGTTCATGATATCAATATCGTCAATCAACCCTGAAGAGATCTCTGCAAGCCTGAGGTACTCTATCTGCTCTAGTGTGAGACAGCAATAGTCCATCCTCCTTATCTCATCAGTCGTCCTCATATCCACCCAGATGTCCTCAATCATGGGCTCGTGGAATTGAGTTTTCCTTCGGATCATCTCTCTGACTCCCTTGTAGTCAAATTTCTCCCATCTTTTGAATGGTTTGATGGTAACCATCTGCATTTCTATTTCCATGATCCTGGCTTTAGTTGATGTAGCAACTAAAATTACCAATCTGGATAGGAAACTTGAAACTGGGTCTCTTAAGTTCCATCTATTTTGCGTGCATAACAACCATTTGTCAGCAAAGATCCATTAGGACTAACCTGTCTGAAGGGAATCTGGGGAGCATATAAGGGTATCCTTGGTAGAAACCCACTCGAAGATAACAAAATGTAGAGAACTGAAGGAACATGCAGCCAAAACTGTTCACTACTGTCCAGGCCTCGTCTGATATTCTCTTCTGCTCCAGTTGAGGATCAAAGAGACATAAAAATATGGCAAAGAATGCGTCATTCACTCACCTAAAATGACGTGTTGACCCCTGAAGCGTCAGCTGCAGATAGTATGAGTAGATCGGGGTGGTCTTTCTATCTCCCTCTGTTGTCAAACCTGGAAAAGATCGCATTGTAGCAGCTATATAGAACAGGTACGAGGTCATGTAGAATTTGAAGGAGGTTTGTACCCTGGTTAGTTGCTCGTGAATAGCGTTGTTGATCTGTTCCCCCTAAAAGATAGCTTATTTTCCTTACAGGATGATCTTAATGAATGGATACATCCATTCATGAAATTGTGAAGAGGATGGGAGGCCCCATACTCTGCTAAGGAGGGTGATTAAGTCACCAACTTCTTCGATGAAGTCACTTCTGGAGAAGATTTTCGGCCATCTAAATAGATTGGCCCTTGGGGTTTTTAACCATTTATGGTTCATGACCTTCTTTGCCCTCTCAGGGTCTTTGTCGTACTCTTTTTGTGCATTCTCAAAGTCAATTTGGGTTACTTCAGTGGCTGGTGGACATAGGAAAATTTTGTCGATAAACTCGGGGTCCAACCGAATGATCATGCTGCCACTGGTGTCTGAGACTGATCTGGTCTCCTTATCATAAAAGCGCACGCATTGAAGGATGAATTCCACATGATGTGATGCTACTGGGAAGGCGGCCACCAAGTGGATGTTGCTCTCAATAATCCTCTTTATCCCAGTGCTGGGATTTGTTGTTTTGGTTCGTTTCAGGAATTCAGCCATGTCCACGTGGCCAATCTCGGTATCTAGAATGTCATCGACATTTGAGGTGACTGCTATGAGTGGGAAGATGCCCTGGTACTTGTATTTCATCGTCTTCACCTTTGAAGGAGATGCTTCCATCATAGGGGATGATCTTGTTTGGATGGGAGCAGGTGTGCAGGAGCTTGCTGAAGGTGCTGCAGCCATAGTCGAAAGGAGAGTGAGAGAGAGAGAGAGGGAGAGTGCAATTTAAGTGACATGGGTTATTGGAGGTCACTTAAATAGGCTAGGTCAAGCAAAGGAGCAGAGAATGAGGAAGAAAAAGTGTGAAAGGGACAACTCAAGAAAAATTTTGGGAGTTAGTTGAAAAAAGAACAAAGATGCAGGGGTGGTGAAAATCGCCGCCCTTGTAAGGAAGATGCAGGGGCAGCAAAAATTACCGCCCTTGCAAGGAAGATATAGGGGCGGAAAAAATCGCCACCCTTGCAAGAGGAAAGTCAAAAAGTGCGGAGGCGGCGAAATTTGCCACCACCGCTCTTGGATAAACGAAGTGTGGAAGGGCGGCGATTTTTGCTGCCCTTACACGGAAGATGGGAAAAATGTGGGCGGTGAAAAAATGCCGCCCGCACGAGGCTGCAGTGATAAAAAACCGCGGGCAGGAAGGGGGAAGAAGAAAGCAAAAAAAAAAATGCCTAAAACCACCCAAAATAACTAAGTAAGAAATAAAAATAAGAAATAAATCTAAAAGACAAACCCTACCTAGAAAATGCACGTGCCACGAGGTCGGATCCACGAGCTGGTGCATCAAAATGTCACTTAGGGCACTCAAGTGTAAGAGGTAGGAGGAGGAGAGGAAGCAGTGAGAAGAAAGAGGCTCAAATCAAAATATATAGGGTGAAAAACTCACCCCAACAACCCGCCGTGCATGGCCATTAATGCCCTGCACAGAAATTGAGACGTGCAAGGGCGGCAAAAATCACCGCCCTTGCATGTAGTTGGTCTCTTTTGCAGGGGCGGCAAAAATCGCCGCCCTTGCATAAGAAATGTAGGGGCGGAAAAAATCGCCGCCCTTGCATAAAAAATGCATGGGCGGTGAAAATTGCCACCCTTGCATAAAAAATGCAAGGACGGCAAAATTCGCCGACCTTACACAAAAAACAAGGGAAAGGCAGGGGCGACGAAAATCGCCGCCCTTGCAGGAAGAAAGACAAAAAGAGACCAACCCTGGAAGGAAGAGAAAAAGGAAAAGGGGAAGGGAAAACTTGGCCTTGATGGGATAGTAACCACTCCCCGATTTGACCAAGATGAAAATGAATTATAGAACTCGTATCGAAAAGCAAACTTAGAAAGATGAGAGATGAAACGGATAAGTTTCATAGGGGGTTGCTTCCAAAATGAGCTAAGTTGATTTTGGAAACAATAGTTGGCTCCTATTGGGGAACTTCTGCTTGTCAAAAGGATAAGCGAAAGTAGAAAACCAGTCTCTAAGTGCCTTCATCCCAGCCATTGGGCTACGGAGTCGAGCAAAAAACAAGAAACAAAAACAGACAAAATATAAGAACTGCACATATTTTACAAATAGACTCATCCGAGCTTTAAGGGTTGAAAAGCTTTAGATGCTGCCCATTGTGAGGTAGTGTAAACGGTGTTCCATCTTTATACTCCAGTAAAAATCTGGCCTCGCCACAGAGCTACCGAATGGTAAACGGACCCCTCCACAGGGAGTTGAATTTGCCATGCATCTCTTTTGGTTCACGTCACTTGTCCCATAACAAGACTTGATCTCTGACTTGGAACTCATGTGCTTTAGTTTTTTTATAAAAAAGTGCCTTCACCCGGTCCTGATGTTCCTTGATCTGATCCACCACCATAACTCGTTGTTCATTCAGCTCAGTCAGACACATGATCCGCTTGTCAATTGAGCTTTCGAAGGTTGAGTCTTCGATTGCTCTGGTTAATCTGAGTGCTGGTAGTTTAAGGGTGATGGGGATTTCTGCATTTCATCCATATAAGAGTTGAAAAGGTGACGTACCTATAGCTCTTTTAGGTGTTATCTTGTCGGCCCATAAAGCATCATACAAAGCTTTGTGCCATGTTCTCTGATTGTCATCCACCAACTTCCTGATAATGGTGACCAAGTTCTTGTTACTCGATTCTGCTTGTCCATTTCCCTAAGGAAAATAGTCTGAAGTGTGAGACAAGGTAATCTCATAATAGAAACAAAATTGAGTGATTTCATGTGATGAAAAATAGGCTGCATTATCTGTCACAATTTTTAGTGGAACCCCAAACCTAGAGATAATATTTTCTTTGAGGAAGCTACATACTACTTTAGATGTAGCATGCTTAGTTGGTTTGGCCTCCACCCACTTAGTAAAATAGTCTGTCGCGGTGAGGACATAATCATGTACGACACTTGAAGACGGGTTAACTGCACCAATGAAATCAATACCCCACTGTTGAAATGGTTCATTGATCACAACTGGCTTGAGGGGCAAAGCAGGCAGCTTAGGCTTTTCGACGAATTGCTGACACAGCTCACACTTACGCACCCATTTGTAAGCATCCTGAAAAAGAGTGGGCTAGTAGTACCTTGCTTGTAGAATCTTGTGTGCCATCACCGGTGCGGAGAAATGTCCTCCACAGACCAAATTGTGGAAAGATTCTAAAAGTCTTCCTTTTTGAGCTTTGTCAACACAACGAAGAAATGCCCCATCTAGGTTTCTCTTATAAAGACCATTGTCCCATAGAACATAACCAACTACTTTTAACTTAACATTCCATTTTTATTTAAAAGAAAGATGAGGAGGACACTCGCCATATGTTAGGAAATAAGCAATGTTAGAAAACCACTCATCAGTAGTGGCGACAAAGAGAACTGTGGGCACGCTTTCGATATTTTTTTCTTCACTTTTTAATTCGTCTGGAATGTTGTTGGCGATCAATTGGCAGAGACCCCTTCCCTGCACAAGCTTGGTTGGTTTGATGTCCAGATCAAATTCCTGAATTTTGGCAATCCAGTTACCTCTCTTTGTACCGAACTCTTGCTGAGTCAAAATAGATTTTATCGTTGTATCCAGCACGAGAACTTCGGTGTGAGAATTCAGGATATAAAACCTGAACTGCTTGACAGCCTTGACCACGGCATATGCATGTTTCTCCATGAGGGAATATTTTAATTCATGATTTTTGAGTGGGCAACTCATGAATGAAATAGGAGATTCTGTATTTTCTGAATTTGGTTAAACCAAAATAGCTGACAGTGTATGCTCAGAGGCGTAACTATATATCTTGAAACCTTTAGTATAGTCTGGACAGACCAAAACTGGTGCCCGAGCAATTGCTTCCTTAATTTCTTTGAACACTGATTTGCCCTCAGTAGTCCACCTAAATGTGGCATTGCTCTTCATCATGTTGACAATATGACAGGTTTTCTCGGCGAATTTCGAAATGAAGCTCCTAAGGAAATTCACTTTTCCAAAAAAAGAGTGAACTGCGATCTTGCTGGTAGACAGAGTAAGTTCCTAGATGGAGCTAACTCTTTCTGAATCAATCCTGATGCCTTCTCAGGACACTATGTGTCCGAGAAGTTTCCCCTCAGTTACTCCAAAAATGGATTTCTTTGGATTTAACGAGATGCCATTTTGACGGCAGCGTTCCAGGATCTTTTGCAAATGGTGAACATGTTCAGAGCACCGTTTTGAAAATACAGTCAAATCATCTAAGTATACTATAATGAATTTTCCCATAACATCTTTGAAAGCGAGATCCATGGCCCTTTGAAAAGTGGTGCCTGCATTTATCAAACTGAAAGGCATCTTGCGGTAAGCAAAAGTGCCCGAGGGTGTGGTGAATGCTGTCTTGTGTTGATCTGCTTTCCTGACCTCAACTTGATTGTAACCCAAAAAACCGTTAAGCATTGATAACATTTCTAAACCTGTTACCATCTGTAAGACTTGATCCATGATGGGGAGGGGGTAGTTATCTTTTAAGGACAATTGATTCAAGTTCTTGAAATCTACACAGATTCGAATCTCACCATTTTTCTTTCTAACAGGTACTATGTTGGCAACCCATGTTGAGTGATGGATCAGAAAAATAATCCGAGCATCCAGCATCTTTTGTATCTCAGCTAGAATAGTACCTGAGATTTTTAGATTATATTGCCTGGATTTCTATTTGTAAGGCACAGAGTTGGCTTTCAGGGGGATGTCATGATGGATGTCATGTGGCCTGAGAGATTTCAAGTCATCATAAGAGTAAGCCAATACATCCCTATATTGACGGAGTAAACTAGCAAGCTCAAACCTTTCCTTGGAAGTGCAGCATTTTCCAATGTTTACCATCTTAGGGTTGTGCTAGGTTCCCAAGTTGACTTGATCAAAATCTTGAGAAGAATTTGAATCTGTTCGTTGTTGTTTTACGAACCTGTCATGGTCATCAAACAGCTTCTCTAGGGAAACCAAACCTTTGGGGATTTTATTTCCCTTGAGTTGTAGAAAATCTTCACCTGTATTGGTTTGGGTTTCAGGGGTTAGTCTGCACTCCCGAGGCTCACTACCTTCAAAACATAGTTTTTTGAAAGTGTCCTTTTGCTCTAAGAAGGTGATGATTTGATCATCATTGTTAAACACCTGCTAGTGGTCGACATTGTCTGGTACACTTGGTCAAAAAACTAGCTCAATAGTATACTTATCTCCCTTAAAATCTGGGTGGAGAATCAAGAGGGTGGCAGAGACAGCCAATGCATCTGCTCGATCATTGAATTCCCTCGAAATGGTAGAGATATTGAAGGCGTCAAAATTTTTGATCTGATCCCATACCAGATTGCGGTAATGGCGCAACCTCTCATGCTTGGTCTGATAGAGGTTCCTTACTTGACAGACTATCAACTCAGCGTCTCCTTTAGCATGGAGTTTCCTAATGCCCTTTTCTTTGGCAGCCTGTAGTCCAAGCAATAGGGATTCGTATTCGGCCGTGTTGTTAGTATTATTGAATTGCAATTTGTAGGAAAAAGGAGTAATTTCTTCTTAAGGGGATACCAACACAACTCTTGCTCTTGATCCAGTAGAAGAGCAACTGCCATCGAACTCCAAGGTCCACAGCTCATCAGGCATTACTTTTTCCATAAAAACGTTTCTATTTTGGGGAAAGGGTTGCTTTATGTGTTCATTTTGCTTGGGCATTCCACCCTTCACGTCAGCTGAAACCAAAACCAAATCATCACCCGTAGGAGTTTCATCTAATGCACCATGGATCTCGTCTGTGGATAAGAAATAAGTGCCCATGCCTGATGACTCAAATAAAATCTGAGCTTCAGGTGCTGTGGAACGGGTAACTACATACCTGGCTTCCTTTTCAGGAAGCAATTTTTTCATGACGCCTTGACCCAGAATCCTTGCTTCAGATAGGTCCATGCTTAACTCACCTCCAACATCCTTACAGAAATTCTGCCCAAGCACGATGCCGTAAGATGCTGGAACATCCGCTACTGTAACCGTCATTTTAATTCGCTTTTCCAGAAAAGCCACGAAGGCATATTGGGCATCTTTTATTTGGCCAAGGAGGGAAACTTGCTTGTTTTCCATGGAAAAACACCTCCCAAAAGTTTTGGTCAAAGTTAAGCTGAGAGAATCTGCCACTTTTACAGGCATGGCGTTATCTGAAGCCCTAGAGTCTATAATGCAGTTACTTAGTTTGTAACCATTTATAAGCAGGGAAACATAGAAAGGTTCTATTTTTTTGGGAGCGATAGGAGGGGTCACAACCAGATTATTTTGGGCTGGTTTGTCTTTGGGGAGATCAAAAACAACTTTCAAAGGATCTTGTCCTACAGGGACAACTTTATTTTTAACATACTCTGCTAACCTATCAAACTACTCTGGGTTAGCTCTCAAATACTCAACCTCTGTCATTTGAATCTTAGTCTTTCTAGCATTATCAATTATATCAAATGATTGAAAAGTGGTTGCAATAGAAGAAGAAGAAATCCCATCATCAGAGGCTTTGACAGGTACTTCGCTGGCCTGAGTAGTAGGAGAGGGGGATATTGAGTGATTGAGAGTACTTACTTTTTTATGAGTTACCTGATCTTTTGATTGTGGAGGTAATGGAGTCCCGCATTTGGCAATAGAAACAGCTGGCCAGGGCTCATCATCTACTTTCCCTTTGTCAGTGTGTGAAGCCGACTGATTTTGAGATTTGGTAAAAATAGCATAAGCTCCCTCTAAATCTTCCCCTTTACTTCCAGCTTCATCTCGATAATCCAGGAAACCAATACTGGAGTCACCAACTAATTCCTCATCTTGTTCATCAAAGAGGTTAGCACTTTCTGATTGGTCTAGTTGCGGCTGAAAGGAGTTGTCGTGCTCAGCTTCTAGGTATCCGACCGCTGAATTTGTAGGTGCTGCTTCAATGGCTAATCTTCTTGAAGGGGCAGGTAGGCAGTTTGATTGTCCTTGGGTCTGGGCAGTATTACCTTGATATGGCAGATTTTGGAATGTCTTCCTGGGTGCATCTCGATAGGTAGGGGCAGACTTGCCTTGAGCAAATTGTCTTTTCAAAGCTATCAGTTCATTTGTTAATTTTTGCACCATAGGATCAGTAGTGCCCATGGAAGAGCTTTCAGTAGGTGAGGGGTATTTATTTTTACCAAAATCTTTCCTAATTTTGCCTGCCAGGATAAGATCATCTTCAATCTCAGTGGCCAATCCTGGAGCCAAGGCTAGGTCCATAGGGCCAGCTCGTCTCAACAAAAAACTTACTTCGGGAAGCTGTGAGTTGATAAAAAAGCATTTGAGATTCTCTGGTGTGGGTTGAGCCACAGTCGAAATCCGATTTCTTAATTTGTTAAATTTGGCTATGAAATCCCTCATGGGTTCCTGGGATTCTTTTTTCATTTGTGTTAGCTGAGCTAACAAAGCATGTGCATCTTTAGCGGGCTTAAACTGAGCTTCAAATATAGACTTTAGTGTATTCCAGTCAGTTACTGACCTGACTTGCAAGTGATAGAACCAATCTGTAGCAGCACCTTGTAAAGTCTCCACAAAAAGTCTCACTGCCACATCTTCAAATTCGACCCCTATTACGCCACATGCTATGGAGAAAGCAGCAATATGCTCGTCGGGATGAACCTTTCCATCACCAAAAAACTTAGGAATTTTTTTTCTAGAACTACGAGGTAGTTCATGCAGAGGTGGGGTTAAATTAAGAGGACCAAAAGAATTACCCCACGGGCCTTGAGCCATTATGATAAGGAGATGAAAAGGTGGGATAACAAACTTTGGTGGAGTGTTTATAGGTAGGTGGTGATTGACAGCGGGAAAAGGAGTTCTGCCTTGTGTTGGTGACCTGACAAGACTAGAAGGAACACTCCTAGACCGTCGAAGAGAAGCTAATGGAGGAAACAGATCAAAATTACTTTGTTGTGCCAACTCAAACACAGGGTCAACAACACCCTTAGATCTCTGACCTCTGGTGTAACGTGGGGTTGCCAGATTTTCAAAACAAAAATGGGACCGAAACTACTTCAAGTTGAAGCTTGAGGCTCCAATATGCACATTCTTCCCAGTAGCTCTGGTTTTGCAGACCAGATAATATAATGGAGGTAGCTGGTAAGGCTAAAATGATAATGGGTAAGACATGAAATGGAGTCGCCAGACTATGCAATGGAGAAGGGTAGGGATTGCTTCAATCTAAAACTTGAAGTTTCAGACTACACATCTGAATCCCCAGCGGAGTCACCAAAAATTGTTGGGTGAATATTTTGTCGTCAACTAACTGATGACAAAATGGGGATATCAGCCACAGCATAAGGGAGATATACACCACGAGGAGTGTGGCTTTACCAGATCTAGATGAGGTAAATCTCTCCTCTCATCAAGGGGAGGTTCCCTATCAATATTCACGCGCTATAAGCATATATATAATTAAGCAAAAAATAACACATGGGGGGTGGTATAACAGCATCTACTTCTCTTTTTTCAGAAGTAATGTATGAAGGACAAAAGAGGAAAATCCCTGATCTAAAGCTAACAACACTCCTCTTCTTTTAGGAATGGTATCAAACGAAGAGCAAGAGATTACTTGAAGTAATAAAATCCACAAGAATGCTCACGTAAGCGCAAAGTCTTTCATAGCTTCTTCACAAATCAGAACAAGTACAACCATAGAGTAAAGTGAAGCACAAAGTCTTCACCTGAAACTACAAAAGATAAAAGAATCTCAAAGGTAAAAGCAACACAAAGTCTATCTTCTACCCTCAAGAAGTGCCCTCAAATAATAATAACGCACCCACTTTGCTTATTAAATCAGATGAATAAGATATTACCAGGAAAGAGACATAAGAACTACTTCCCAAACAACACAGACAATCTCAACACAAAGTCTGAAATAACCTACTTCTCATTCATTCAACAGAATATGATTTACAAATCTGAGCACAAAGTCTCAAAAGTTGCTTCAATTTCAGCAGAGTGTTTGCTATTAAATTTTCCAAGATCATTTACAAATGAGGTCTCCACTATATATAGGGAGAAAATACCTCAAAAACAAAAAAATAATAAAATATAAAATATCTTGGTCAAAGATGACTCATCTTTGACTTTTAGGTATTTTCCAAAATATTTTATTCATAATTACATATTACAAAATTACATGCATTCTGCATAAAACAAAAATGCATAAGGATAGAAGAAGAGAGAAAGAGAGAGAAAGAGTATCAATTCTTGCTATCGGACTTCTTCAGATGAGCATCGTACATGGTGATTGATGCCTAAATTCCTACGTTGTCTAGCGCAACTGCATTCTGGGAGATGACCCTTGATCTGATCAGCACGTCTTTCAATGCTATGATGGCTTTAGAGTGGCTAGTTAACCTAGATTTTAAATTCTCCAAAGTTAACTGAGCATCTAGAATGCTGTCCACTGAAGTCATTGAGAAAGACGCTCTTTTAAAATCCTTCTAGATCATCCCTTCAAAATTTTGAATCATTTCATCTGCTGGAAGGAACTGATGATCCTTGGAGGTCAAGTCACAGGGCAGCTCTTCTAATTTGTTTAACAAGCTCAGGTCACTTTTATCACTAGCTTCCTTGAAAGCTTTGAGATCATCAATTAGATCCTTGAGTACCTGAATCCTAAAGATCATTGACTCCTTGATCTCAACATAGGAATCTTTGTTGGGGATGACACCGATAGATATCAGGGTACTCTTTTTTAGATCTTTCATTTCCTTCCATCTGTCGAGATATTTCTCTAAGCCATCAATTTCCTGAGAGACAAGGGAGACAAAATTGTCTACCTGAGCTTTCAACCTCTTCATTTTCCCTATTCTTTCCGCAACCTCAGATAGCAGAGAGATTCCTTGGTTGTGCATTCTGTCAATATATTTCTCCATTACTTTCCCCTTTAAATAAGTCTTTTCAGCTTTTTAAATGACTGAATCATCCACAGAAAAGGCCTTTGGAGTCGCTACTTTAGGTGGGATAGTGAATATTCTAATCACTGTTGTTAACTGCTCGGCTTTGGCTTTATAAAAATCTTTCATCTCCTTTTCTCTATCAAATTTTTGGACCATAATGTCCATCGCTGACTGAAGATCGCTCTTCACACCTTCGTGAGTAACTTTGCCAAGTTCCACACGAAAGATGGAATAGCTGCTCATCTCAAAACCCTTAAGGGTTGCGTCTTGAGGAGGCTTGGCAATTTCTAGAAATTTTTGCCCTTTTTCTTCAACTAACTTCGAGAGGATCTTTGGCCTCTTAGGAACCCTTGCTTTTGCCAGCACTATCTTGCCAAAATCAAATTCGTCTGGGGAGATAGCCATTTTCTTCATTTTAAGTGTGAAAGTAGACATCTAAGGCGGGAGAGAAGTACCCGTTGTAACAATAGTTGCCTCTATTGGTGTCAATGCAGTAGCTTTGACACTACTGGTGGTGACAGTAGTCGTAGTTGGAGTGACCGGCGAAACTGTACCAACTGCTAATTCTGGGTCAGGTGTAGGGCTTGGTGGCAGGTTAAAATATGGAGATGATAGACTCAGAATGGACACAGAAGAGCGAGGTGAACCTACTGAAGGATCTCGAGGATCACCAAGAACATCTTTGGAAGGGGAAGTGGGTCCAAAAGAGGGAACACTGATGGGAGAGATAAGAGAAGTGGGCACCGTAGGAGATTGAGGGGGAGAAGGAGAGGTGCTCTAGATCGGTCGTGCTTATCCCGGTGAGATTGGAGACCCAACACCTAGTCATTTTGAAGGTTGATCTGCTGTCCCCTTGGGTTGAGCTACCTGTACCTCAGGGCTTTGTTCTTTGGTTCTTTCGGTTGCTGCCTCAAGCTCTTGTGCTGAACTAGGCTTTTTGGATACAAAGATGATCTTAGGCTTGTGAGGCTTAGAAGATGAAGAAATGTCACCTTTATTTTTGGTTCGGTTTTCTGCCTTTCTCTTCAACTCTGCTTGGTATTCAGCCTCTAATCCTGTGATGAACTCTTCTAGGGTGATCCCCTTTGCTGCCAACCAACTATTGGTGTTAGCCAATATTGGTTCAAATCTTTTCCTTAGCGAGATCAATTCCTTTTGAGACTAGTTAACTGGAGAGAGAGGGGAACTAGCGACCTTTTCTATCAGATATCTGATGTTCATGATATCCCCATTGTCAATCAACCCTGAAGGGATCTCTGCAAGCCTGAGGTACTCTATCTGCTCTAGTGTTAGATGGAAATAGTCCATCCTTATCTCATCAGCTGTCCTCATATCCACCTAGATGTCCTCAATCATGGGCTCGTGGAATTGAGTTTTCCTTTGGATCATCTCTCTGACTCCCCTGTAGTCAAATTTCTCCCATCTTTTGAATGGTTTGATGGTAACCATCTGCATTTCTGTTTCCATGATCCTGGCTTTAGTTGATGTAGCAACTGAAAATCTGCCAATCTAGATAAGAAACTTGAAATCGGGTCTCTTAAGTTCCATCTATTTTGCGTGCACGACAGCCATTTGTCGACAAAGCTCCATTAAGACTAACCTGTCTGAAGGGAATTTGGGGAGCATATAAGGGTATCCTTGGTAGAAACCCACCCAAAGATAACAAAATGTAGAGAACTGGAGGAACATGTAGCCAAAACTATTCACTACTGTCCAGGCCTCGTCTGATATTCTCTTCTGCTCCAGTTGAGGATCGAAGAGACATAAGAATATGATAAAGAATGTGTCATTCACTCACCTAAAATGACGTGTTGACCCCTAAAGCATCAGTTGCAGATAGTATGAGTAGATCGGGGTGGTCTTTCTATCTCCCTCTGTTGTCAAACCTGGGAAAGATCGCATTGCAGCAGCTATATAGACCAGGTATGAGGTCATGTAGAATTTGAAAGAGGTTTGTACCCTGATCAGTTGCTCATGAATAGTGTTGCTGATCTGTTCCCCCCAAAAGATGGCCTGTTTGCCTTGTAGGATGATCTTAATTAATGGATACATCCATTCATGAAATTGTGAAGAGGATGGGAGGCTCCGTACTCTGCTGAGGAGGGTGATTAAGTCACCAACTTCTTCGATGAAGTCACTTTTGGGGAAGCTTTTCAGCCATCTAGATAGACTGGCCCTTGGGGTTTTTAACCATTTATGGTTCATGACCTTCTTTGCCCTCTCGAGGTCTTTGTTGTACTCTTTTTGCGTGTTCTCAAAGTCAATTTGGGTTACTTCGGTGGCTGGTGGACATAGAAAAACTTTGTCGATAAACTCAGGGTCCAACCAAATGATCATGCTGCCACTGGCGTCTGAGATTGATCTGGTCTCCTTGTCATAAAAGCGCATGCATTAAAGGATGAATTCCACATGATGTGCTGCTATTGGGAAGGCAGCCACCAGGTGGATGTTGCTCTCAATAATCCTCTTTATCCCAGTGTTGGAATTTGTTGTTTTGGTTTGTTCCAAGAATTTGGCCATGTCCACGTGGCCGATCTCGATATCTCGAATGTCATCGACATTTGAGGTGACTGCTGTGAGCGAGAAGACACCCTGATACTTGTATTTCATCGTCTTCACCTTTGAAGGAGATGCTTCCATCATAGGGGACGATCTTGTTTGGACGAGAGCAGGTGTGTAGGAGCTTGCTAAAGGTGCTGCAGCCATAGTCAAAAGGAGAGTGTGAGAAAGAGAGGGAGAGTGTAATTTAAGTGACATGGGTTACTGGAGGTCACTTAAATAGGCTAGGTCAAGCAAAAGAGTGGAGAATGAGGAAGAAAAAGTGTGAAAGGGACAACTCAAGAAAAATTCTAGGAGTTAGTTGAAAAAAAAAGAAATATGCAGGGGCAGCGAAAATTGCCGCCCTTGCAAGGAAGATGCAGGGGTGGCAAAAATTGCCGCCCTTGCAAGGAAGATGCAGGGGCGGCAAAAATCACCACCCTTGCAAGGAAGATGCAGGGGCAGTGAAAATTGCCGCCCTTGCAAGAGGAAAGTCAAAAAGTGTGGAGGTGGCGAAATTCACCGCCACCGCTCTTGGACAAATGAAGTGTGGAAGGGCAGTGATTTTTGCCACCCTTGCACGGAAGATGGGAAAAATGTGGGCGGCAAAAAAATGCCACCCGCACGAGGTCATGGTGGGAAAAAACTGTGGGCAGGAAGGGGGAAGAAGAAAGCAAAAAAGAAAAATGCCTAAAACCACCCAAAACAACTAAGCAAGAAATAAAAACAAGAAATAAATCTAAAAGACAAACCCTACCTGGAAAATGCATGCGCCACGAGGTCGGATCCGTGAGTTGGTGCATCGAAATGTCGCTTGGGGCACTCAGGTGCAAGAGGTAGGAGGAGGAGAGGAAGTAGTGAGAAGAAAGAGGCTCAAATCACAATATATAGGGTGAAAAACTCACCCCAACAACCCGCCGCGTGTAGCCATTAATGCCCTGCATGAAAATTGAGACGTGCAAGGGCGGCAAAAATTGCTGCCCTTGCATGTAGTTTGTCTCTTTTATAGGGGCGGCGAAATTTGCCGCCCTTGCATAAAAAATGCAGGGGTGGCAAAAATCACTGCCCTTGCATAAAAAATGCATGGGTAGCAAAAATCGCTACCCTTGCATAAAAAATGCAGGGGCAGCGAAATTCGCCGCCCTTACACAAAAAATAAGGGAAAGGCAGGGGCGGCGAAAATTGTCGCCCTTGCAGGAAGAAAGGCAAAAAGAGACCAACTCTGAAAGGAAGAGAAAAAGGAAAAGGGGAAGGGAAAACTTGGCCTTGATGGGATAGTAACCACTCCCTGATCCGACCAAGACGAAAATGAATTATAGAACTCGTATCGAAAAATGAACTTAGAGAGACGAGAGACGAAACAGACAAGTTTCATAGGGGGTTGCTTCTAAAATGAGCTAAGCTGATTTTGGAAACAACATTGTGAACAGCCTAAATCTGTCTATGAAGCCTCACCCAAAACCATACAATATTGGATGGTTGAGTCCAAGGAGAAACTTCCGTGTCACCCACCAATGTCTTCTCTCATATGCAATACAACCTTTCCAAGATGAGGTCTTATGTGATGTGGTTAATATAGATGTTTGTGATGTAATCTTTGGTCAGCCATTCATATATGATTGACATGGTATATATGAATCAATAACTAGAAGGATCACTCTCACTCTTGGAACACAATGCTACATGGTACCAGAAGTACCACCTTTTACATCTCTCTCTGATTACTGCCAAGAAATTTGTTCTCATGGTGTTCAAGCCACAAGAATCCAAAAGGGTTGATGTTACAGCCTAGCTACATAAAAAACACAATAGAAGCAAATAGATATCGAGCTGAAGAAGTTCATGGCCTTCCATCCACAGACTGATAGTCAGACAAAAAGGTGAACAATCAGGCCCTACATAGTTCCATAAATCATAGTCCCTTCTAAGTATGCATCGAGAATCAAATTGAAGTACAACTACCACACTTGATGAAAAATATTGATGCAATGGGGACCATTGCTTCTCAAGGAGGGAGGAATGATCCAGATAACAATTCAGATGACAATTTGGGTGATGGGTCCACCCCAATTGATGGCAAAACTTTCAGGAGCCATAACTTTTGCACCGTAGCTCCAATTGACTCGCCATTTGAACCATTAAAAAGATAATAATGAGGGGAATGTCATGAGATGAATCAAGATTTTTTTGATGAATTTTTACCCCATAAAACCTAATGGAAGTGTCCCAAATTTCAATTTTAGTAGTGCAGTCTAAAAATAGTAAGTTTCTAAAAATAGTAATTCCTTAAATTCTGTATTGTTGTAAATCATGAAAGTCAAACCAATTCATCTCCCTCAATATTGGTGACCTTACATATCCTCCCCACACCTTCAAAACATGTATAAAATAATATTTAACCTACAATGGAAATCAGACATCTCTTCTCAGAGATAAGCATATGTTTGGGTCTGCAAATTTGATCAATAAAACATCTCTTATTAGAGATAGCATTATTTGAATTATTTTGTTATTATTTATTGAATTATATTTCAACCAAATCTTTAGAGTTTTGGATCAGTGGTATTAGAGTGGTTTGTATTTAGAGTGTATGATCCTGAGGATGAGGTCAGATTACAAGAAGCTTGGGTGGAAAATAAAAATAGTAGAATATCCACCTATTCGTTCCAAATGACTTCAAATGGTAGACAACACCAAGGTATCTGATCATTTCAAGGAAATAGTGATTGAATCCATCCAATAGCAATAAGCATAGATGCTACAATAATTCACTCAAATTCTCCAAAAAATCTTGATGGAAAATTTTAGCTCCTCATCTACACCCGCACATCCTTTCAGTGCCCCAACACCCTTCAAGGTTCAAGTGAGTTTTGATATCCATACATTTGAAGGTAAAATCAATGTTAATGCAGTAGAAAATTGGTTGGATCAATTATCATCTTATTTTTATATAAATAAGTTCACTAATAAAGAGAAGATTACTTTTGATCTTCTGAAAGCATCATTGCCTATCAAAAATTGGTGGGAAGTGTACAAAAAGAGATTTATTGAAAATGATATTGGCCTTGAGATGGAACCTACATTGGATGATTTCATAGATGCTGTAAAGGAAGAATACTACCCCATTAGAGCATATGATGATATGTATATAGAGTGGCAATAACTTCACCAAGGTAAGGAACAATCTATTCAAGATTACACTGACATTTTTCATTCTCTATCTGCAAGATTAGGCATCCAAAAAAGTGAGAAACATAAGGTTCTAAAATATCGTGGTAGAATACAATGGTACATATGGGGAGAAATGGAACTCTTCAATTTGGAAACCATTGGTGAGGCATACAAGTTCGTAGTGAAGATTGAGTAGAAGCATGGAAGAATGAATATAAAGAATCAATCTTCAAAATGGAAAAGTGACAAAGAAGGTCAAACAAAAGGAAGGAAAGAATGGGAAGTGGTGTGATTATCACAAATCTGGAACTTACTTCAAAGAAGAATGTTGAGCTATCAAATCACTGCTTTCTAAATCATAATCCTCAACATCTACTACTCTACCTCATACAGACCCTGCAGTCGAAGAGGTAGAAAAAGAAATTATAGATGCTAATCCTGAAGCTATTATTTCTTCATCATAGATACACGATGAGATGCTAGATGACAAGGAAAGGTTATTTCACTCTAAGTTATGGGTGAAAAGTAAGCCTCTACATTTCATTCTTGATAGTGGAAGTCAAAAGAATTTAATCTTTGCTAATGTTGTGAAAAGCCTAAATCTATCCATGAAGCCTCACCCAAAACCATATAGTATTGGATGGTTGAGTCAAGGGAGAAACCTCTATGTCACCCACTAATGTCTTCTCTCATATATAATACAACCTTTCCAAGATGAGGTCTTATGTGATGTGGTCAATCTAGATGTTTGTGATGTACTCTTTGGTCAGCCATTCATGTATGATTGACATGGTATAAATGAATCAAGAACTAGAAGGATCACTCTCAATCTTAGAACATGATGTTATAGGGTACTAGAAGTACCACCTTCTACATCTGTCTCTCTGATTAGTGCCAAGAAATTTGTTCTCATGGTGGTCAAGCCACAGGAATCTAAAAGGGCTGATGTTATAGCCTTGACTACACAAATAACACAACAATAGAAGAAAATAGATACTGAGCTAAAGAATTTCATGGCCTTCCATCCATAGACTGATGGTCAGACAAAAATAGTGAACAATCGGGCCCTGCATAGTTCCATAAATCACAGTCCCTTCTAAGTATGCATCAAGAATCAAATTAAAGTATAACTACCACACTTGATGAAAAATCTTGATGCAATGGGGACCAATTCTTCTCAAGGAGGGAGGAATGATCCGAAAAATAATTTAGATGACAATTCAAGTGATGGGTCCACCCTAATTGATGGCAGAACTTTTGGGAGACAACTTTTGCATCGTAGCTCCAATTGACTCATCATTTGAACCATTGAAAAGCTAATAATGATGGGAACGTTGTGAGATGGCATCCATCTCTGCTCGATGAAGTTTTACCCCTTAAATCCCAATGGAAGTGTCCTAAATTTCAATTTTAGTAGTGTAGTCTAAAAATAGTAAGTTTATAAAAATAGTAATTCCTCAAATTTTGTATTGTTGTAAATCATGGAAGTCAAACCAATTCATCTCCCTCATTATTGGTGACCTTCCATATCCTCCCCATACCTTCAAAACATGGATAAATGAAGATGTAACCTGAAATGAAAATTAGACATCTCTTCTCAGAGATAAGCATATGTTTGGGTCTACAAATTTGATCAATAAAACATCTCTTATTAGAGATAGCATTATTTGAATTGTTTTATTCTTATTTCTTGAATTATCTTTCAACCAAAGCTTTTGAGTTTTGGATCAGTGGTATCATAGTGGTTTGTCTTTAGAGTGTATGATCCCGAGGATGAGGTCAGATTACAGAAAGCTTGGGTGGAAAATAGAATGAGCAGAATATCCACCTATTCACTCCAAATGACTTCAAATGGTAGACAACACCAAAGCATCCAATCCTTTCAAGGAAATGGTGAATGAAGCCCTCCAACAACAACAAGTGTAGATGCTACAATAATTCACTCAAATTCTCCAACAAATATCGATGGGAAATTCTAACTCCTCATCTGCACCCACACATCCTTTCAATGCCCCAACACCCTTCAAGGTTTAGGTGAATTTTGATATCCCTACATTTAAAGGAAAAATCAATGCTGATGTAGTAGAAAATTGGTTGGATCAATTGTCATCTTATTTTTTTGTAAATAAATTCATTGATAAAGAGAAGATTACTTTTGCTCTTCTGAAATCATCATTGCCTATCAAAAATTGGTGGGAAGTGTACAAAAAGAGATTCACTATAGATGATATTGTCCTTGAGATGGAACATGCATGGGATGATTTCATAGATGCTATAAAGAAAGAATACTACCCCATTGGAGCATATGATGATCTGTATATAGAGTGGCAACAACTTTTCCAAGGTAAGGAACAATCTATTCAAGATTACACTAACATTTTTCATTTTCTATCTATGAGATTGGGCATCTAAGAAAGTGAGAAACACAAGGTTCTCAAATATCATGGCATACTACAATGGTACATATGGGGAGAAATAGAACTGTTCAATTTGGAAACCATTAGTGAGGCATACAAGTTCATAGTGAAGATTGAGCAAAAGCATGGAAGAATGAATATAAAGAATCAGTCTTCAAAATGGAAAAGTGACAAAGAAGGTCAAACACGAGGCCATAATTGGAAGCAAAAGGAAGGAAAGATTTGGAAGTGGTGTGATTATCACAAATCTAGAACTCACTCCAAAGAAGAATGTCAAGCTATCAAATCACTACTTTCTAAGTCACAATCCTCAACATCTACTTTTCTACCTCATACAGACCCTGTAGTCAAAGAGATTGAAGAATAAATTATAGATGTTGATTTTGAAGCTATTGTTGCTTCATCACAGACACACGATGAGATGATAGATGACAAGGAAATGTTGTTTCAATCTAAGTTATGGGTGAAAGGTAAGCCTCTACATTTAATTCTTGATAGTGGAAGTCAAAAGAATTTAGTCTCTACTAATTTTCTGAAAAGCCTAAATCTGTCCATGAAGCCTCACCCAAAACCATACAATATTGGATGGTTGAGTCCAAGGAGAAACCTCCATGTCACCCACCAATGTCTTCTCTCATATGCAATACAACCTTTCCAAGATGAGGTCTTATGTGATGTGGTCAATATAGATGTTTGTGATGTACTCTTTGGTTAGCCATTCATGTATGATCGACATGGTATATATGAATCAAGAACTAGAAGGATCACTCTCACTCTTGGAACATGGTGCTATAGGGTACCAGAAGTACCACCTTCTACATCTGTCTCTCTGATTAGTGCCAAGAAATTTATTCTCATGGTGGTCAAGCAACAAGAATCCAAAAGGGTTGATGTTACAACCCTGACTACATAAACAACTCAACAATAGAAGTAAATAGATACCAAGATGAATAATTTCATGGCCTTCCATCCATAGGCTAATGGTCAGACAAAAATGGTGAACAATCAGGCCTTGTACAGTTCCATAAATCATAGTCCCTTCTAAGTATGCATCGAGAATCAAATTGAAGTAAAAATACCACACTTGATGACAAATCTTAATGCAATGGGGACCATTTCTTCTCAAGGAGGGAGGAATGATCTGGACAACAATTTAGATGACAATTCGGGTGATGGGTCCACCCCAATTGATGGCAGAACTTTCGGGAGCCATAACTTTCACACCGTAGCTCCAATTGACTCACCGTTTGAGCCATTGGAAAGATAATAATGAGGGAAATGTCTTGAGATGGAATCAAGCTTTTCTCAATGAATTTTTACACCCTAAAACCGAATGGAAGTGTCTCAAATTTCAATTTTAGTAGTGCAGTCTAAAAATATTAATTCATCAAATTTTGTATTGTTGTAAATCGTGGAAGTCAAACCAATTCATCTCCATCGATATTGGTGACCTTCCATATCCTCTCCATGCCTTCAAAACATGTATAAATGAATATGTAACCTAAAATGGAAATCAAACATCTCTTCTCAAAGATAATCATATGTTTGGGTCTGCAAATTTGATCAATAAAACATCTCTTATCAGAGATAACATTATTTGAATTATTTTGTTCTTGTTTCTTGAATTATATTTTAACCAAAGCTTTCAAGTTTTGGATCACTCTAATCCCAATACAAATAAAAAATAAATATATACACACAATATTATACATCCAACACAACCATACAAAATAATGCATATTCATATGTATATCCATAAAGCCATGGTTGAGCTATATAATGGTCTTCATGCAATCATACATGAAATAAAAAGCCTTAACCTAATTAGGGTTTTTATCTATAAACACCATATTATATATAGGATATAAATGCTAATATTTATGGTTTAAAAAAATAACCAATTCACCATTAAAAATATTAAATAATTTAACTCAAAATTTTAAAAACACTATTTACTTGGAATCTGTAAATCAACCATAGAAGAAGACTTTCTTCATTTCTGATTTCCCAAAATGCTAAGACAAATGCATCCAAAAATCCACATGCCTTGACCAAAACTAATCAACCAGTATAAACCAAATTGAACCCCAATTAAATATATTAAAATCCATGGTTGATAAGATCAATGATTAACTGTAGTTTAAGCTCCTTGAAAAACCTCATGCACAAACTACATTACATTCCCCTTGGCTTTCATGCCAATTTTTTTGGTAGAGTCTCCCAAAGGTGTAGAGTTATTCAAAAAACAAACCAAAATTACCAAAATAAAAACTAAAAACCATTTGAAAGAGTCTTACCCATGTGGATGGTAATTTGAGCTAATACCATGACTTTAAAGTTGAATGGCTAAACAAAAACGTCAAACTAATTGTCAATGCCCCAAGGTTGGGCTGTGAACTAACCACCTTAGCACAAGGCCAAAACAAATTTGGATATAACAAAAAACTGAATGCCAAATGAAATAATAATAAAATGAATTCCTTAATGCATAGAGTAGTTAGAATATGTTTACAAGTGCCTTCAACCATAACATGGGTTGATATGAAACCTTAAATCTGAATAGCATCAAGATACTCCAACAAGGTGATAAAAAGTCAACACTCAACAAAAATACTAAAAACACATAATCACAAGTGACCAAATGCCATGTCTAAGTCAACAGTCATTAAACCAATGGAAACACAATAAACTAGAATGATAGAAAATGTTGACATCAACTAGAAATCAATAGTCATAAGACTAATCACAACTCAACAAAGATGACATATCCCAAAATTGTCGACAAAAATTAAATTAATGATTGTAAAAAATTTAAAATCAACTAAAATCAATCAATAATGAAATCAAACTTAAAACAATAACACTCAGAACTTAAATCATGTAAACAAAATGACTTAATCAATAGTATAGTTAAGCTCAACTTTTATTATAAAATTTATTGTTTCAATTCATCAATCATATTTTCCATGTTTCTCTATTTCTTAGGTCTAAACACAACTTAGCTGAAGTACCTATCCATGAAGTCAATAAATAGACCATCAATAATATCTAGAAATCTAAATACAATAAATGCAATAACAAAATTTAAATAACACATTTAAACTAAATAATAAATCAATACCCATTAAGCATAAATATCCAATGTTGTAATGAAAAGTGTGTCAATAACTATATCAATAATTAATAATAAAATATATCAATGTAGATCAAAAATTTGTAAAAACATAATGAAACAAAAAAAATGTCAAGAATAGTTCATAACTAATTATATCAATAAAAGAAATAAATGTAGGTCAAATAGGGTCATGACATCCTCCCCAACTTGATAAAGAGTCATCCCAATGATCAAAACAACCAAGGATAATGTTACCTAAAAAGACTCATCTTCCCAAGTAGCACCTCTTTCTATTAAAAGATCCCATTAAACTAACACTTAAGAAATCTCACAATTCATCAATTCAACACTATGATGGTCCAAGATCTTCAATGGATCCAACTACATATTTTCCTCTTCTGAAACCTGAAGATGAGTCTAATACAAAACATAAGATGGACTAGGAACATACTTTTTCAATAAAACAACATGAAATATATTATGGATCTGAGACAAAGGAGGAATGGCTAGCCAATAGGCAACAAGACTATTTTGTTCTAAAGTTTCAAATGGTCCTACATATCAAGGAGCTAATTTAGAAGAATTTCTAATTTCAATTAAACTTTTATGCAATCTAACATGTAGAAAAACCTTGTCTCCCACTTATATTTCACATGATGTCCTTTTTAAATCATCATAATGTTAAGGTATAGTGTGTTCACACTATTAATATAATGTAATTACTGTTTGGTAAACAATAATACGCTAATAACTAATAGGTTAGATTTATTGATTAGTCATCATAAAGTAATACTTACAATTATATTATTGTTGGTATGTTATTTTTATATCTATTAGTTATTAGAGTTATTTGGTTAGTGGTTTGGGAGTTTATAGGGATTTGGAAATCCCCTATTATATGAATCAAAGTCCTATATATTTGTAATGTGTTTGGATGAAATTAATGTAGCATAAGAAATAATATATCATATATATTATTATGTTAAAATTTTCATTTTGTTCAACGCTTTTTCTTATGTAGATTTGAGCCAACTCTATCATCTAGTATTAAAGCATTGTTTGATCTTTTGTGATGGAATCTTAAGTATGGTGAAGGGAAACTACACTATGCTTTGTCCCTTTGTAAATGAGAAACAATTGGTTTTGGGTAGAGTTTAGTATTAGTTAAAAATTTTATATTATTTTTACAAAAGCATAATAGATGTAAGACATATTGATTAGAGGTATTTATGGTTTTCTACATCATTGTTTATATGCTATTCACCATCTGATCCAAGCCATCTCATCTTTTTTACTAGTTGTTTGTTGTGCACATTTTGATTATAACTCCAATCTAAAAAAATAAAATAAAAATTAAAAGTTTTGGCATAGTCCATAATTGCATCTAAACCTGCATCAAGTAATTATTGGTTTTACGTGTATTATACCATTCAAATAGTTATTGCATAGTTAAAAATTTATATATTTTATGCCACATCTTTAGCATCAACCATGAATTCATGTTCTATTGTCTCATGGCTAGTAACATGTGAATGCCATCACTTCAATTTCAAATTGAGGTGTTTTTGTTTAGTCGTGAGTCATTTTTTTAGGTCTAACTTCATTTAAGTATTATCATTGAGTTTTTTTATCCACTTTTGATTGTGGATGTAAAAATAGTTTTATGCTCCTAGTAATTTGGTAAATCAAGTTTGTTTATTTAGTGGTCTTTGGTTTTTGGTCTAGTTCTTAGTTTTTTAGCCTTTAGTTTAAGTTGTATAAACATATGGTCAAATAGATTTAAAGTCTTAATATAGAAATTTATGTTAATATAGCTTTCATAAGTTTATTAAAGGTTAATGTCATCAAAAATCTAAGTGTCTTTTTTATTTAGTCATCTAAGTCAAAATTGTCATATGGTTATCAAAGTAAAATTCATACTCTCATATGTAAAGGAACATTTTCATGGTAACTGAGGTCCTCATGTCAAATTTATCAATTTTATGAGAGCTCATATTCACTTTAACCTCAATGGAAAATTTGCTAAGTAGCGATATACTGGAGGACAAAGGAAACAAAGACTAGAGGTTTTAGAGCCTCTCATCAATCACCAATGATGGGGCCCAAAATGATTTGGTGAATTTTGTGTGTGTTTGAATAAGAATAGAAGGGCATTATTTTTCACATGTGTGGTGTGTTTTTTATCTCTTTTTTTAGTGTGGTGTACTCTATGCCAAACTAGCTAATTCTAAGGATAGTTTCTCAGTGGCAGTAAAAACCATATATGCTATTTTGTTTGAGTGGAAACAAAAAAAATAGAGGCTGCATAAGATAAAAATGAGGATTTATTTCCTCTTGATATTTCCTTTTTAGAGTTATGTGTATTTTCCCCTACTTGTTTAGACACCCTCTAATATTTTGAGAAAAGGGAGATTGTAGATATAATGGAATGTGGAAAATAGTTGTATAAGAGGGAAACTAACTATAGAAATCCTCTAACTATACAGATCCTTTGATTGCCTTAGAACTGCTTGAAATGCCAACTTTGTACATGCATATCTTTTGATGCGCTTCATCACATGACCTGAAACTTAGTGCATATAAAATAGGAAAAAAATTGAATAAAATAATATGATCAAATAATTCTAAAACTACCACATGTGTGAAATATGATTACATCAAAATACCTACTGAACATTTCTTGCCACATGTAAATTTAGGTATGGGAAAACACTGTCAAACTATTTGGAAGCCTAATTTTGCACTTGCATATATTTTATTTCACTTAATATAATGACCTAATATTTAATGCATAATATATTTTCTCATAGGTTAATTCATCTATATATCAATTTTCTCTTGAAACTTTCATACATGTGAGATATGGCATCACCAAATTGCTTACTTGGCTCTATTTGAACATAAAAAACACTATCAAAATGCTTGGGAGCCAAAATTTTCACACATATATTTTATTTCACTTCATCACATGACTTGAGACTTATACCATAGTAACATGGGATTAATTTGATCACAACCATATAACCAAATCCCTTTGACTCATCCACATAGTAATTATGATGTCATCAAACTGCCTACTTAGATTTTCTACCATTAGACCCAAAATGTCTAGATGGAAAATATGGATTACTAGATGAATTTAAATTATTTACATAAGAGCTCAATGCATATTTGACCTTTGATAAGACTTAGTTCACAATATCAATACTTTAGACTCATCTGTAATCATCTCTAAATAGTCAAACTTTGAAGATCAACTAAGCCTACTTCAAGCATACTAGGATAAACAAATTCACACTTTGTCATTATTAATTTAGACTATCAAAGTACTTAATCCACTCACTTATACACTTCTATTAAATCAATCAAAACTCTAAAACAATCTCCCCCTTTATCATTAATGTCAACAGACATCATACAACTTACCTTCCTTCTCTCTCTTCAAGCAATCTCAAATAAGAACTTTCTCTCCCTTTAACACAATGACAAAACAAGAACAAACTAATATTTAGGGCCTAAAAATAATACCATAAAGATAAGACCATCTTATAAATATGGTACAAACTCACTCTTACCTTGAGCCTACCTCTTCTTGCCTTGATAACTTCCTCTTGTTACAAACCAACATTATTTAACTAAGCACTACAACCAATGAAGAAAAAACACAAAAAACACAAAAATATGATAGAAATTACCAAGAAACATTTTAGAGGTTCTTTTATGATTCTTGAGCCATTGTACCTCTTGATCATCTTCAGATCTTCACACACTATGAAGAACCGCCACACTAACTTACTAGCCTTCTCTCTCAAGCCAGCTCAAGAACTACCAAAAAAACTTCATTCCACTCACTAAATATAAAACATTCTATAAACCAACCTAAAAAATCACCTTTAAAAACTCATGCCTTGCTATTTTGGAGAAATTGATCAAAAATCACTCTTCTTCACACTAGGCCTATCTAGTCTCCTTGTAACCCTACCTAGAACTTGTAAAGCCCACAAATTTTAGTAGACATATATTCAAGACATGAAACTTCATATCTAGATCACTCTCATATTTTCATTCAATCACACCAATTTACATCACTTAGCTCATCATCTATAACATACTTCCTTCACAAACCTATTAGTTAATTAAGCCTCCATCTTGACAAAAACATGAATAATTTGAAAACAATAAAGCTTCAGATCTCTATTAATATTTATTTGAAAACACATCTATCCCATTCAACATATTAATATTCCTTATACTTCAAATTATAAGGCAAACCACTTTTCTAGCAGAGCCTAAAACCTTAGAATCTCAAAATAAACAAGGTGAGCACAACACCTTCCAGTCAACACACACTTATAAAAATTCTTATACACCTAGAGACAATCATAAAATAAATTTAACCAAAAATTGAGCTTTCAAAAATTTGGTAACCCATACATCCTATAATCCATTTTAGGCATGTTTACCCTTAAGCCAAAAAAATAAGAAAACTAAAAGCACTAAAAAATATCCAATTTGAATTTAACATATCTTCAGACCATAAAACCACCTAGAGCATGCTAAAATAAGGTCAACATACCTTTTTATTAAAAAAATTATCATATTGACAAAACAAAAATCCTCCTTTTCCACCTAAAAATCTTTAATCTGACCCTATAGACTGACCATATACAACTATCAACATCATGCCATCACTCTGACATCACCACAATATATCTTCCACCTAGACATACCTTATCCAATTTAAAACACTCATATCTATAATTTTAAGACCATCTAAATAACACCATAATAATATTTTCTTCTCCACTAAAAGGAGTCTCTTAAGAAGCATAGATAAAGACATCCTACTTCACAATGTCCTAGAACAATGTGAAACTAAGGGTTACTCATAACTCCTCATGTTTCTGCTCCTTTTTGGTCATCTGATACTTGTAGTTATTCTTTTTCTTCTTAGGATTAAGAGAATCAAAATTATCAAACACTACAACATTCTCCTTATTTTCTCAGATTTAATTGAAAATACATGGAGACAATAAAGATTCATGACATACCTTTTCATCTAAATAATCTTCCTTGCAGTTTGGAACCTCATCACTAGGCATTGACAATTGATGTTCTTTGCATGAAACTTACTCAACAACTATAGGATGTTTATTTAGATCCATACACACTTCATAACTAACTTCAACCATTACCTTGGTCTTTTTCTTAAGCTTAGTATCTTCATTCACAACATGAGTAGACAATGAGAGCCCTTGGTACTCTTCAACTTATGTAGTATTCTCCACCATAAAAAATAAATTACTTGGCCCTATAGCCTCATCATGACTCATACTTACCACGTTTGGCTTCCATGAGTTTACTTGCCTTTTGATTAAACCTAGTCTCTTATTTCTTACACTTTAGTGTCCTAATTAAACCTATTCTAACTTATATAAAGTTACTTACAAAATATAACAATGTGACCTTTCTCTTCATATTTGTATCAAACCATTCTTAAAATGAACTCAACTTGCCTTACTTTAAATGGACAATGTTTTGCAAAGTGTCCCATAACATGAAAGTTGAAACACTCAACCTTTATCACACCTTTTAACTAATGATTCCCATCATAGTTCCATTTAAACTCATTTCTAATAGGTCTTCTACATTATTTAGCTATATGCCCAAACTGATTACGAGTATAAAAATAACCATTGAAATTTACATACTTCATGGAATTTGGTTTTTTGATCTAATTTGTCTTTAGTCTATCATCACCTTCATTCCTTATCTCATGATTTGTCTTCAAATTAATAGTCTTCATCTTGTGTATAGTTTCATTCTCTATTTCTACTTTGTATCTAAGACTAGTCTTATCACTTGCATGCTTTTGAATAATAAAAATATTTTCTAGATCACTTGAGCTCTTTTATAATTTCATAAATGACTTCACCTTACTAGATATCTTTTCTAACTCAACTTTTAATGACTCATTTTAAATTACATACCTTAAACACTCATCTTATTTAGATTTTAGGCTTATAGATAGGATTTCCAATTGACAAATGAGATGCTTGACCATATCTTCATGCTCCTTGGCATCTTCATTCATTCTTGCCTCAAATATACTAATTTTTTCCTCATAGTTTTTGAGTTTAGATTTCATCGTCTTATTGATCTTCTTCTCAATCTTCAGTCCTTCAAGATCATTTATCAATTCAGTCTCACAGTCCACCTCATCTTTATCATCATCTGAATCACTCCAATTAGACTCCATTTGATGTGATCAACTACCTTCCTCAGCCATGAATAGGGATTCATCATCAATAGGACCATCATATTCATGATCATACTCTAGGTCACTGACTTCACTCTCATCTGATGAGCTAAAATCTTCTTTGGTGTAGAGACTCTTCTTGTCCTTAAAGTACTTCTTATTGTTGTTAAACCTTTTGAATCCATTTTTGCTTTTATCAAACTTGAATGATCTTTTTCCATCATCATGACCTTGATCATGCTCTTCATCATCATCATTCTTATTTTACTTATGAGGGAACTTATTAGCAAAATGTCCTACCTCTCCATAATTGAAGCATTTGATAGGTAGTTCACCCTTATATTTACCTAAACCTATTTTCAATTTCCTTGAAATCAAATCAATTATTTCATCCTCATTTATATCATAAATTCCATCCTCTTTGGATTTCTTAACTTGAAACTTCTTCTTTGGTTTCATTTTAGTCTTGAAAGTTACTTCCTTATTTGGTGGTATATCATCCTTTACAATCATCTTATAGGCAATAAGGGTACCATGCAATTGACCCATATTCAACTGAGTAAGATCATGACTTTATTTTATAGCAAATACTTTTGGATTAGACTTTAAGGATAGATACCTTAATATGTTTTGAAATATAGTAGCCTCTTCAAGATTCTTTCCAAGACCTTTGATGATATTCACAATCTCATCAACTCTCTACAGAAAGGATGCCTTAAAATATTTTCCCTTCATCTTGATACTTTCAAATTTCCTTCTATGAGTCTACAACTTAGCAAGCTTGACCTTTGAATCTCCTTCATAAATTATTTGCATTTTGTCCCATATCTCTTAAGCATATTTACAATGGATTACCTTGGCAAACTCAGTCTCTATAAGACCATAAGTGATGACATTCATTGCTTTAGAATTATTTTAAACAACTTCTTATCTACAACACTAGATGGAGGAGTAGTAGTAGGAATATAACCATCCATAATAGATTGTCATACATCAAACCCTAGTGACATAATGTATGTCCTCATCCTTGTATACTAAAAATCATAATTAGATCTATTGAACATCTATGTTTTCTTAGTAGAGAAACATCCTTTCATTTGATGACTACCCATATTTTACCTTGGATCACCTTCAATATGTCAAGACTTTACCAAAGGACCTACTCTTATACCAATTTTTATATATACAAGCCATTGAGAGAGGGGTGAATTAGTGGTGGTAAAAAATACAATTAAATTTCCAAACCCTTCAAACACTTAAGCTTTTAATACAATAACTTATGAAGCATACAAGATGTTTATATAAATGAATAATGAAGATAATGCAATATCACACACACAACATAAGATCTACATGGGAAACCCTCTTAGGGAATATAATCCACTCTCAGGATTATAAACACTTGGACTACTTATCCTATAAGGTATTACAAACCAGAGACTGATCAAGTCCTTTTGACCAAGATTTAGTGAAACACGTGTTCCACAAGGAGCCCCTACCCATAAGATAATCAAGCACTCCTGAACACCTACTAGTTAAGTCATTTTGACCCAAGACCTTGGTTAGTTATTTTTGACCAAAGGCCTTTAGTGAAATACCTATTTCATAAGGAGCAACCACCCCTAAAGAAGATCAATTCCTTTAGACCCTCCTATGAAGTGAACACCTACACCTTAGAAATGATGTCTTCAACACCTAATGCTGTATTTATAATTATCTAACACTTGCATAAACTCCCTTTCTATCTCATACATGCCTCTCACATAGGCATGCCATAATCTCTCTCCTTCTTCACTCAAACTTCCCTCATATACACACTCAAACCTCTTCACACATATTCAACCTGCAAACCTAAAAAATCATTATTATGACATCAAAAAAAAAAACTAAAATTCATACACAAATTCAATAAACTTCTCTTCTCATCAACTCATCCAAAAACACACTACCTATCCTCTTTTCTTTCCTTCAATGCATACTGCTCTCACACAAGCCTTACACAAGTCTAAAAACTATCTCATTTATTTTCACTATTTATAGAGCCTTCATGATTATTAACATCTTAGTTATATATTAGGCATGCCTTAACCCTTAAGTCATCTATCATACAAAGACACATCTCAATACAATCTTCATAGGTTGGTCATAGCATCTATGGATCATGCTCAAGCAGCTTCACCTTTAAATTAGGCCCTTATAGCTCTTATAGGTCTCATAGACCCATTTATCACTTCATCAAGAAAAAAAATAACATAGGACAACTTACAAATGCATAGGTCCACCCCACATGACCCATTCAAATTTCTATAATGATCACAATCAACTCTGCTTACCTCTACATGTGATCAATTTGCTCAAACACTAACATGGTGTACAGGAACATCAAGAAAAAAAACATAGTCAAATTATAATCCTTTATTAATAAATAATATAAATTTTTAAAACCTCTAAATTCCATAAAAATCATCCACAAGGAGTCTAAAATACTTTCCAATAGCTAGGACATCATATACCATCTAAACATCATAAAAAAGGCACAAATATCCTTCTCGAGTTACTTGCAAAATAAAAATGAAAACATAATCAACTTTGAACCTTCATAACTTTGAATGTACACACTTTTAGACATTAAAATATATATTTATATATTCACCTTATATTCCTCTAAAAAAATTATTTTTAGACCATGGGCAAATTCTACTTGTATAAAAGGATATGGCCCATAAATCCGTGCTGGTCTTTCCTTTATTAAATTCAAATATTTGAATTCAAACCATCACAGTTAAACCTCAAACACTATAATATCATCTTGTGTCCTTGATTCTTATATTACGCACATACCATTTATCTTATTATAAGGAGCTTAGTCTTTAACATTGTTAAATCTTGAATAGGGTGACCACTTTGACTCCACTCACATCATTGATCTCAATTGCATGATTAAATATGAACAGTTAGATCCTTATCCTTTACCTTTGCTTAGCATTAAAATTTGAAACATTATCCTCATCTCACTATTTATTAATATATTAGAGTAAACCTACTCTGTTAATATCTTTGAGAGTTGCACAAACTTTACCTTGTGCAAATTTGACTATGGTAACCTTTGCAATCTGTCTATAAGGTCAAATTTACACCTTCATATCTTTTGCTTCACTCAAATGCATGTTCTAAAATTTGGACTATATGTTATCCTTTAAAATATTAATACAACTATGTATTAATATTATCTTATAACTTTTATGTGTGAAATATATAACACCATTAATCTGCTCACTTAGTTTTTTTGCCACAGAGCTAACTATGCCTAGAACTACTTAGAAGGCCAATTTTGTACATGCATATCTTTCGATGTGTTTCATCACATGACCTAAAACTTAGCACATAGAAAATAAAAACAAAATTGAACAAACCTATATTATTAACTAATTCTCAAACTACCATATATGTGAAATATGACTACATCAAAATGCGTACTCAGCTTTTATTGCCACATGCAAATTTGGCTATGCGAAAACACTGTCAAACTATCTGGGAGCCCCAATTTACACTTTCATATCTTTTGTTTTTCTTAGTCACATGACCTATAATTTATCACATAATATATTATCTCATAGGGTAATTCATCCATATATCAATCTACTCTTAAAACTTTCATATGTGCAAGATATATCATCACCAAACTGCTTATTTGGCTGTGTTTGAACATAGAAAACACTTTCAAAATGCCTGGGAGCCCAAATTTGCACACACATATCTTTGGCTCAAGTACATTTCATGAATTTATACTTGGATTATAATAACTTGGGATTAATGTGATCATAAACATATGACCAAATCCCCCTAAATCATCCACATGTGGCAATTATGATGTCATCAAACTACCTTCTCAGATTTTCTATCATTGGACCCAAAAAGTTTAGATGAAAACTATGGACTACCAGATGAATTCTACTTATGTAAAAAATCACTCAATACATCCTTGACCTTTGATAGGACCTATTTCACAACCTAAATACTTTAGACTCATCCCTAGTCATCTCTAAATAGTCAAACTCTAAAGATCAACCAAGCCTAATTCAAATATACTAGGATAAGCACATTGCACACTTTATCATTGTCAATTTAGACAATCAAGGCACTTCATCCACTCACATGGACACTTCTATGACCATTAATGATAACTCTCCAATAGTTTGATCATCCATTTATGGGTGATAACATGAACTAAAATTCAACCTTGTACCAAAAGTGGTAGTTAAAGTTTTCCAAAACATCAAAGTAAAAAGTTTATATCTATTTAAAATAATAACTTTAGGCATGACATGAAATTATACTATTTATTTCATAAACCTTGGATTGAATATAGATGCATCATTAGTTAATTTTATCGTAATGAAATGATGAACTTTGGTAAATTTATCTATCACAACCATAATAGTATCATCTTTACTCTTAGATTTTGGCAAACTAGCTATGAAATCTAGAGAAATCATAGCCCATTTACCTCATGGTACATCATGAGGGTACAATATTCATCCTAGATGAAAATTTTTAGCTCTCACATGTTGAAATTTTAAACATCTTGATATAAAATTAGTAACTTCATGTTTCATTCCAGGCTAATAGGATAGCTTTTTCAGCTCATGGGTCGTCTTTGTGACACTTGGATGAGAAAAATGAGGTGTTACATGAACTTATTTCAGAAAAATATTCCTTAAGTCATAAGACTCAAGTACATACATTATGTTTTTATATTTTATTAAACCATCATAATCAACAACAAAGTCAAAAAATTCTTTTCAACAGGCTCATCAACCAAACTTGCACTTACATCTTGACAAACTTATTATAATGTTGATGTTTTAATAGTTTAGTTGTGAAATTATTATCCAAAATAGATAAGGTGATGAGATACATGTATCAACTAATTACATCAATAACATGATTATCCTTACCATTTACATATAAAATATTGATATCAAAATTACATTAAAATTTTCTTCCATTTATGATGGCACATCTTCAAATCATCTTGGGAAAACAAATATTTGAGGTTGAGATGGTTAGATTTTACGTCAAAATGCTTACCTATAAAAAAGTGTTTCCAATGCTTCAAAACATGAATAATTGAATCAATATCAAGGTCATGAGTGGTGTAATTATTGTCATGGTCATTTAGTTTATGTGACTCATAATCCATAACCAAAGCATCTTAAGTTAACACGCCACCCAATTCTTCTTTGGATATTGTAGACACTATAATTTTGTACCCCTATGGATTATTAATTAGGTGTCATAGGTCCTATTTATTAAAACCCCATAAACAACCCCTATCTTAAGGTTTAGATTATTTCTTATTCACTAACTTGGTAAATAGCCTTTACTTTTACCTTTTTATCCCTTCCAACCTCCTAATCTATTTATAACCTAAGAATCTATGACTATAACCATTTTATCTCCATGTGGAGTCATTATCAACAACTCCACCCATTTTTGAGCTATTATCATCCATGGTTGATACAAAGGCCCTATTTTGGGTGAATCAATGATGATTCTCCAATAATTGACATTGATTCTCTAGATTGGCATTGATCCATAAATATACAGCCTACCTTTGAATTTTAGACTAGAAAACTTAGAGCCTCAAATTGCTGTTAGGATTCTTAAATATTTCTTGATGTTCCTAATGACACTCTACTATATTTTCATTGCATTTAACCACATCCTTTGTGAAACTTGAGCAACTACTTCTGCCTATGGAAGAATTTCATTCTACTCACAAATCGATGAAAGTTAAGTATTGTATTACATTTTATTATTATATGTCCATTACTATTATGTTTATATATCTATTTAATCATTAAAATACTATTATCACCCCTCTATATCCATTTATCAACTTGTGTTAGAAAATCTATCTCATTATGCTCTCTATGTTATTAAACTCAACCAAAAGAGAGAATCAATACCTGTTCATTCTGAATCAACACCAATTAGGCCAATTGGTTCCACTCTTGTCATGATCAGCATTGATCTATTGTGTTTAATACACAATATCTAATACCTTATCATACACCTCTATTTACAATCCTTTTTTCTATTATTGTTGTTTGAATATGTCCTTTTTCTTGTAGATGATTCTACCTAATTTAGTTCATGATGTAACTAGTATCATTAATCTCCCCATAATTTTCCAACCTTTGTTTGTGGATCAGGGTGATATAGCCTTTGAGTTAACCCTCTGTGCAATATTTTATTCACCTTCTCATGAATCCACTATAGAATCATTCATTGAGATCCAAGATGATGTATATTGTACTTCTACTTATTGGGAGGAATATTTCATTTACATTGATAGCTTATTTGAGGACTAAATCTTAATCAACATTATAACTGTATCATTTATATATTTGTAATTTATTATGTTTTTATTTCTCATATTTTCATAAATAATGGACAGACATCCTCTTAAGGAAGTGTACCACTTATTGAAACTGATATTTGATCATGCAGTCTATCAATCTCTTTTATTAATCTATTTAGTCAAGTATTGACATGTGTGTAGGTTAGCTTTCCCATCCAAAAAGGATATCTCACTATTGTTTGATTTAAGTGGTGCACAATATCTTTTGATCTATAGGTATTCCCCATAAACCCTATTTTATTTTAAGTTTTTAGTAACATTTAATGTAAAATAAAATGAAAAACTACTCAAACATTCTGGCATGCCTGATGGGACCACAAAGGTCTCACTTTATTTGTTAAAATTCATTTATAAATTTATTTATCTTTCTCCCTTTTCTTTTATTTGTTGAATTCATTCAAAGAAAATCAAAATTGAATTTTTCCTCTTTAAAGGTAAAAAAATCTGTATCCATTTTGCCTGCTTAGTTTGCTCATATAGAATAATTTAGGTAGTGAAATTTATCATATTTGTCACTTTTTATCACACCAATTCACATTCAAAACAAACTCATCAAAACATATGATATAAGGAAACATATGAAGATTTTATCACCTCGTGGTAACCCTCTTCTTGGTGATCCCACATGGATTTCACCACTAAGGGGAGGACCAACGTAGTACTCTAGCTAAGTATAAACTAGTCTGTCAGTATATTATAACTAATCACTTGACATTATTACACCATTGTGTGTCAAGTGAGGGGGTAGGCCCCAACACCAAGCCAAGTATCAATACTAATATAGAAATCCTTTAGTGCCTAAATAAAACTTGAGACCATCCTTAGATTGCCACTTCTTAGGATCCTTGTTATCCTTCTCTTTTTTATTTTATCACACCTTGAAGTTAAAAAATTAAAATATTTTTAAGAACATATTTAGCATGTACATATTTTCATCCTCACTTATAATGAGATAATTAAAAAGAATCTTTTTTGTGCCTTTTTATTATTTCTTGATTCTAATCGCTATATGGTTTTGACATGATAATAATCATAGAAGAAAATTGAACCCTCATATTTATCTTCATCTATGGAGAATTCTTCTAGCCCCCTACTTCTCCTGAGTCCATAGGGGAAGGCTGTGAATCTAGGAATTTTACTCAAGAGAGGATGGTTAGTATCGTGTTAGTTTCAAAATGAAAACAAAATGAAAGAAACACACTAACTAGAATAACATCTTTAGGCTTAGACACTAGGGAGATCTTAGTTAACAAACATGAATAAAACACACAACTAAAATGCAAAATAAAACCTCTTTTACCTTCCTTGGATACTCCAAAATGCTTGTTTGTAGTGGCTTGCTCGGCTTGTGCTCATGAAGTCCTTGGCAATGGAAGCTTGGCTACCTCCATCTCTTCTTGGCACCTTTGGCTTATGGCTTGGCTTGGCTTGGAATCAATTTGGCATGGTAACATTAGTTTCTTAAAGCTTTTGGATCCATTTATGCATTATAACTTTGCTTAATCATGTCTTTTTGAATATATTTGTGCATTATAACTTTGCACCAAAATATCTTAGAAATGATGTTCATGGCCTCTCTAATTATAGATTTTGGAGAATGTCTAGAACCAACCTAAACCATCCATCTTAGGATTGAGATGTGTGGTTGAGATTAATTCAATTTTTGGAATTAAGTTTATAAGTATCCTTATCATGACATTGGAAGAAGGGGAAATTAAGAGGCATAGAGGGCATTATGAAAGGCATTGATGAGGCATGGAGAGCATGAATCTTGATATTTGTGGCATTTATGGCCTAGGGATGTCTTCTCAAGAAATGAGGTCACTTGATGATGTAGATATTAAATATTCATTTCCAAAATAAATTATTCAACAAGTTTCCATGGATTTATTGATTAGGCTCTAATTTGGTTTAATTAGCTCTTAATCATGATTAAGCACTTTGTGCATAAATTACTCAACTTGATCATAATGCCTTGTTATTGGTCTAAAATTTGAATATATTTAAATTAGAAGTCAATTTTAGATGCATTGAAATTGTATTCCCATTTAGGATGTTACTAATAGAAAATAACAAAGGGACATGTCTTGTGAAAGAGATTTGATAGGAAAGAGCAATCTAGATCACCTAGGTACAAAATTGGCATTTTGACTTGAAATGATCTAAACAAAGTTAGTTGGCCCATAAATTACATTGCCCTATTTAGGGACACCCTAGCCAAAATCGGCACTTGAATATGTCAATTTCAACTCATTTAATGTGCTTTAGTGTTTTTAGGCCAAATTGTGTATTTTAAGTAGAAATTGGCCAAAAGATCGATTGGAGGTCATTGGTGGCTAGATTTAGGTGTCTACAATTTGCCCCTATTTGAGAAGATATTACAAGCTATAATCATAGTAACATCTTCTCAAATAATGAAAAGGTCATGTATGCATACAACTATAATGATGATAAACTAACTATATGATTCCCCCTTGAGGGAATGGTTGGCATAAGTAAGTCGACAAATGGTCCCTTGAAAATAAATAAGTGAAATGAGGGGACCAAAGAAAGGAAAGATGATGGGGTGAAAACACAATGATATTGAAAAAGTAGTCAAAATCATTGAGAATGCAAGTGGGGTAGTGTACAATGGTTTGCCCAAAGGTGGTTATAAGCATTGTACCTTGATAGTGGCAATGTGGTATGATAACACAATGATTTTTTCAAAGGCAGTAATAATCATTGAGAAAATGGAGCTGTCCCAGTTAGGATAGACAAATAAGAGAATAACAAGCCCCTATATAGGTAAAAAAAAGTAAAGTGGTGACAACATAATGATTTACCCAAAGGTGGTTATAATCATTGAGAAATGTAGGTGGGATGGTGTGTAATGATTAGGCATTTATAATCATATGACCCTGATTATGGAAAACATGATAAACTTGGTTGAGGATGATGACAACTTAACATAGAGGGTGATGATGAATTAGAACAACCTACTAGTAGGGAGATGCTCATCCAAACTAATAAAGGTTGAAATTATTTCATGGTTAATTACTCTATTTGGGATATGATTAGGATTGAATTAGGATGGTAGTGCCAAAGAGATGTTGACATCACCATTGCTAAATATACTTCTTGAAGATGAGGTTTGTTGTATTATGTGTCGATAGGAATCATGGTATAACATCATGAGGACTTGGCTAAAATATGCATGAGGACTGACTCTCATAATCTAATAATCAATAGAAATTAATGCACCAATGATATAAACTATGATGATAATGTAAACATATGAATATGGATGGATTTGAGTATAAGTGTGGGTAAGGAATTACTTAATGAACACGCATAAACTAAATCAAGGCAACAATACTAAAAGCAAATAAATAGATAAATAAACAAACAAAAAATCAATAGAAACGCTACGAACCTTGCCCCTAGAAAATAGGTGACAACTTAACAAATGAACAAAATAAGGGAATAGAATAAAAGGAAGGGGGTGGTTGAGCTATCTCTATATGCACTAGGCAAGTGGAAACTACTACATAGTTCTATGGATGTAATATCTAATAAAAAACTTTAGGCCAAATGTAGTTCTCCTAGGGAATGTGAAGAATGTGATAACTAAGGAAAACAAATAGAATGAATGTGATAGAAGAATAGGAATGGTCTTGCTAAATTGCAAGTGCATGAGAGAAAAAGGCCAAAAGGATGGGGAAACCTAATGACAAGTGATTTGATTGTAACTTAATAAGGGTTCCTAGAATCCTTAAGGTAAAGAAGTGGTCAATGTTTTTGTTCTTTTGTAATGATTTTTCAAATGTTTTTAGAATTTTTTGAATTATCTCAACTTGATCAAGAATGATGAGACACTAAATGGTTCAAGCTCACAAAATATCAAGAGCGTGTCTTAAGTTTCTCACAAAATGGTGAGAGCATGGATTAGGTTACTCATAAAATGGTGAGAGTGTGGCTTAGGTTGCTCATAAAATGGTGAGAGTATGGCTTAAGTTGCTCACAAAATAGTGAGAGCATGGCTTAGGTTACTCACAAAATTGTGATAGAATGGCTTAGGTTGCTCACAAAATGGTGAGATCATGGCTTAGGTTGCTTAAAAAATAGTGGGAGCATGGCTTAGGTTGCTCACAAAATGGTGAGATCATTGCCCACATAGTCCTAGAATAGGACCTCAAGTCATTGTAGTTTCACCCTTATAGTGGAGGAATTTGACTAGTATAGTAGTCAATTCAAACAAAATAGGCATAGTTGGTAAAAAGGAATAGTATGAAATAAGAAGTGGAAAGTTGGTACATCAAGGTTTTAATTTTGCCCCTAGTTTGCCTATAGGCAGTTATAACCAAGACACAATGACATAGATCAATGGTACTAATTTTCCCAAAGGTGGTTATAATTAGTATCAAGATTGGTGGTAAGAAAGGAATAACAAATGAAAAATGCAACTGAAAAAATTTCTATCACACTGTTCCAAAATACGATCTCCACCTAAAGTAATTGAACCAACTAATGAAACTAATTAGATACCTTGATGCTAAAAATGTGTAATGAATGGAAAAAACTAAGGTCAAATAGGCTAGGCTTTAGAACATATTGGGCTGATAGGTTACAAGTGGAAAATGGATATGGCTAAGAGGATGGATAAGGATGCTATTTACATAAATAATAATAGTGATAAAATGGCATAACTAAAATAGTCTTTATAAATAATACACCTTAACACTCAATCATAGTACCACTTGAGATGAATAATATTCATCAACTTAGGAAGTTCATCTTTGTCTAGTGTGGCAAGCTTGTATGCTCTTGATCCATAATATATAGTAATGATGAAAGGCCCTATCTAATTTAGTTTGAATTTATCTTTATGCTTCTTCTCAACCATGGTATTCTTATGGTTTTCTTTAAAAACAAGATCACCAAGTTTAAATGTTTGATACTTAACACTCTAATTATAGTGGTCTTTAAGTCAGTTTTAATATGCTTGAAGATTGTTGAGCATATCTGTACATTTCTCATCAAGTAGGTCTAGATCTTACAGGTGAGTTACTCGATAGTCATGATCATCTAGGACATGCTTGAAAGAGATGCATAGTGAAGGAAATTTGACCTTAGTGGGAAGGATGGCTTTAATACCATAAACAAGTATGGATTAGATCCTGTGGGGGTATGATGATTAATATGGTATACCTAAAGGGTAGGGAATATCTACAAGTTCCAATCATGATCAGCATCATTGACAATCTTTTTGAGAATATTTACAATGGTTTTGTTGGATGACTTAGCTTAGCCATTACCTTGAGGGTAATATTCTATCAAAAAATGTTGTGTGATGTTATATTCAATTAATAGCTAATCTACATCCTTGTTCTTTAATGATCCTCTATTATCATATATAATGTTAGAGGGGATACCATAGCAGCAAATGAGATGGTTGAAGATGAATTTGAAAATTAGCTTTTTGGTCACATAAGTGAGGGGCATAGCTTTAACCCACTTAGTGAAATACTTGGTGGTGGTAAGGATATGTTTATGGTTGTTAGATGAAGTGGGGTTGATCTTCCCAATGAGATCAAGTCCCCATGTAGAAAATGACCATGGTGTCAATATTAGTTTCAAAGTTTTTGTTGGGACATGAATCAAATTAGCATGTCATTGACATTTGTCGCACATTTTTACATATATAGTGGCATCTACATCTAGTAAAGGACAATAATAACTAGTACATGAGATTTTTTTAGATAAGACTACCCCACTAAAATTAGCTCCACATACTCCTTTGTGAACTTCTCTTAACACTAGTGTAGACTCTGTTGAAGTTAAATAATAAAATAGAGTTCCATCAAAACTATGATGGTAAAGGGTGGATCCAAGTAGAGTATAATGAGTGGAATGATGAATGAAAGCTTTGGTTTATTTATAAGATAGGTTAGGTGGTTGAACTTAGTCATAAATGTAGTTGTAAAGGTCTGAGTACCAAATAGAATTAAGACCAACAATATCATAAATAATTACAATGGTTGAATGTTCATGAGTTGATCCTAATAAATTCTTGATGAGGAATTGATACTCTTTAGCTTTATCTATTTGTCAAATCAGAGAACTAATAGTAGTCATGGTATCTGTAGTTCTATTACTATCCCTTGGTATGTGCTCAAACTAAATGTTGGAAATTTATTGCTTAAGAGTGTCGATCATGGATTTATATGGAACTAACTTGTCATCTTTGGTCTAAAAATGATCTATGACCTGATTGATGATTAACTAAGAATCACCATAAACTTGGAGATGAAATATATTCCACTGCACTACTTGTCAAAGTCTTGCAACAAGTGCTTCATACTTAGCCATGTTATTTGTATAAGGAAAGTTGATTATGAATGATTTAGGGATTAGATCCCCCTATGGTGTAATAAATAATAGGCCTACCCTTGATCCATGTGCAGTAAATGAACTATCAAAATTTAACTTCTAGGGCTACTCTTCAAGGGGTGTGTCAATTATGATCATTATGGATTCATCAAAAAATCTAAACATGAATGGATATGTATCTATGAAAAGTGCTTTAACAAGTTTATCTATAAAAACTTGTCCCTTGATTACCTTATGATTGACATACTCTATGTCAAACTCACTGAGAAGCATGATCCATTTAACCATTTTACCCTACAAAGATGTTTTTGATAGTAGATACTTGAGTGGATCTACTTTTGAAATGACCATGGCTTTATTCTTCAACATATAATGACATAATTTTTGATCTACAAAGACTATGGCTAGACAAGCTTTTTCAATAGGTACATAGTTATGTGCATATGTAATGAAGGTATAAATTATGTAGTATATGACATGATATTTTCTATTGTCATCATGTTGATCTAATAGTGCCCCTAGAGCATGGTCAGTAGCCAATAAGTATAATAAGAATGGATTTCCTAGTATAGGAGGTAATAAAATAGGTGGAATAACAAGATAGTCTTTGAGTTATTGAAAAGCTATTTGGTAGCAATCATCCTAGTAAAATATGACTCCCTTCTTCAAAAGGTGTGTAAATAGATGGAACTTGTCTGCTAACTAAGAGATGAAGCATTGGATTGATTGGATCTTACCCTACAAAATATGGACTTGCTTTCAATTGGTTGGTAGCAACATCTTGATTATAGCATGGACTTTAGCTAGATCAATTTCAATACCTCTATGAGACATAATAAAGCCAAGTAATCTTCCTAAATTCACACTAAACACACATTTTTTTGGATTTATTTTGACTTTGTACTCCCATAATCTTTCAAATATCTTATGTAACACTATTAGATGGTTGGCCTTAATTTTAAATTTTCTTAAAATGTCATCGACATAGTCTTCAACAATATCATGTATCATATCATGGAATATGATAGTCATGGCTCTTTGATATATAGCTCCAACATTCTTAAGGTCAAATGGTGTTCCATGATAACAAAATGTTCCCCATAAAATGGTGAACACTATTTTATGTTGGTCTTCTAGTGCTATTTTGATATGGTTGTATCCTGAAAAGCCATCCATGAGTGAAAGCATTTCATAACCTACCATGGATTCAATGATCATGTAGATATTAGGCAAGGGAATATCATCTTTAAGACAAGATTTATTGATGTCTCAAAAATCAATACAAATTATGATCCCTTTAGGATTTTTACTAATAGGTACCATAATAGAGATCCATTTTGAGTAGTCAATGGATCAAATACATCCTGCTTCTAAGAGTTTTTCCAAATATTTCTTTACCAATACATCAATGTAAGGATGAATCTTATGTAGCTTTTGTTTTATCATTTTTTCATCAAGATTAACCATAAGGTGGTGCAAAACCAAGGTAGGCTCTAAACTTGGCATGTTAGAATAGGCCCATGAAAAGATATCTACAAATTCTCTCAACATAGTTGTAAAGACATCATGTTACTTTTCAGTGAGGGATGCACTTAATTTTATCCATTTCAGGTTTGATAAAGTCCCAATATTTACTTCTATTGTATTTTTGACTAAAAGGGTCGAATCATCTTCTAGGATAGTAGGCAATCACTTGAACTGTTGGATTATGTTAGGGTCCTCCATTAGGACTTGCTCTTAAACTTTTCCTAGGCATGATGAATCTGAGTCTCATAATGGGAGATCTGGCCATGTGACAAAAATAGTTATAAATTTTTGAAAATTTTGATCAAATACTTGTTTTTTCTCAAATTTGAACTCAAATCCATAGGTACGTTCATCATTGGTGGTCTCCTGTTCTAAATTTGAAGAAGAATGAACACCCCATCTAATAGCACCTAAAATAGGTTTTCACAATTAGACTAGCCTTTATCTTTACTTTTTCCCTAGTTAAAAAGTGCCTCAAAGAGGTTTTCACTTTGGAACCTCAATGCTTAATTATTTTTTTTGGCTAAGGGTGTTCACTCGCTCTCTAAAATAGGTTGTAGGATCCAATGTAATTGAGAATCTTGACTTATGATCTTCCAATAGAATGTTGTCTCTAAGGCCTAAGAAGTCATAAAATGCCTCATCATTCTAGAACTCATCAACTGATAGAATAGATTCTTGTTGGTCCCAATCTATTAGTTGGAGATAATATAATGGTAATGGGTTGCAATGAATGACTAAGGTAAGGGTATAAATGGCATTGTTATCAAATAGGTTGGTTTTAGCTAGGTCATCAAAGGTGAGGCTATGATCAGACTCTACTTTGTTGTTGGCATCATCATCACTATTCATTGGTGATGGAGTTTGAATAAGATATGTGGGATCACCCCCAAGTGGTTTAAATCTAAGTCCATAAGGTCTTTCATACGTAGTCATGGAAATTAGCTCAATGGTTCCTTACTGATTCGATCTGAGGCCTCTTCCTTCATAATTGTGATTCTCCATAATCCTATTGGGAATAGGATACTTTATACTTTTATAAAAATAATCTTGGTCATCATTGTATAACCATTATTTATCTCCTTCAAGAGGGTTAGGTTCTATCTAGATGCTGGTACAAATGTAATAGGTCCCTTATCTTTGTTATTTTGTTACCAATGCATATGTGGAGTGACTTTAGGTCACCCAAAGGTTTTTGGATTTTGAGGAAGATTTGTAATATGAAATATATAATGGGTCACATTGATCCACAACCTAGAATTTTTGATTAATAGATATTTCAAGAACATAAAAATAACACAATAATAATGAATTCTCTGAGAAGAGATGTTTTATTACTCAAGATTGCAATACAACTATATGCTTATCTTTGGGAAGAGATGTTTGATTTCCATTTCAAGTTACATCTTCATTTATACACATTTTAAAGTATGAGGATGTGGAAGGCCACCAATCATGAGGGAGATTAAGTGGTTCAACTTCCATGATTTAAAACAATATAGAATTTGAGGAATTACTATTTTTAGAAACTTACTATTTTTAGACTACACTAATAAAATTAAAATTTATGGAACTTCCATTAGTTTTTTGGGGGATAAAAACCATTAAGTGGAGCTCCATGCCATCTCACCATGTTCTCCTCATTTTTAGCTTTCCAACAGTTCAAACAAGGAGTCAATTGGAGCTACGATGCAAAAGTTATGGCTCCCAAAAGTTCCATCATTAATTAGGGTAGAACCATCACCCAAATTATCACTTGAATTGCTGCCCAGATCATTCCTCCCTCCTTGAGAATAAATGGTACCCATTGCATTAATATTCCTCATCAAGTGTGATATTTTCATCTTAATTTGATTCTCTATGAGTCACTTACCTTGGTGGCTAAGCTGGCCCCTTTTGACTACCTGATAAAGTAGAATAAAGCATCCTCTTGTTGTCTTCATCTAGGTGTCCACAATATAATCCTCCTCCACTAGAGTGAAACTCTATGAATCAAGCTCATCAATGCCTAGTTATTCTTCTATGACTAAAGTGTCTAATAGAGGTGGATGATATAGTTTGAGGAGCTCCATGTTGAATATTGGATGCAGACCAAGGTAGGCTGGTAGGTTCAACTCAAAAGCATTTTCTCCAACTTTTTTGGTGATGGTGTAGGGAACATATCACAGAGGCCAAATTTTTATATGTGGTCCTGTAAGTTGTTCTTTTTAAATCCACAACCAAACCTTGTCACCCATATTAAAATGGAGTACAATTCTATGTTTATCATGGCATTGCTTATACTTCTGATTCATCTTCTCCAAGATGTCATGAACTTGTTGTTAGATGTGTTGCATTTATTCAATAAAATTTATTGCTTTTGCTACCTCAGATCTCCCATGAGGTGTGTATTCCATGGTGGAGAATGGAATGGATATATCAATTGGTGCCATGGGTTGGAACCCAAAGCATACTTGGAATGGACTATGCTTGGTCAAGCTGTGTAGGGCCTGATTGTATTCATGTTATATGAAAATAAGCCCCTCATCCCATGTGTGTGAATGTTTGGATTGATACATACAAATCATGTGAATAATCAAGAAATTCACCACTTCTATCTAACCATTAGTCTATGGATGGAATGTTGTGGACTTCATCATCTTAGTATCCATCATCTTCCATAGAGTGGACCAGAAGATGCTTAGGAACCTACTATCTCGATCTGAGACAATGGACTAGGGGAGACCAAAATGGAGCCATACATGAATAAAATATAGTTGATTAGTTTCTTCAGTAGATATATATTCCTTACAAGAAATCATGATAGCCATTTTTAAAAATGATCAACTACAAAAAAAATATAGTTCTTGCCATGTTTTAATGTGGGCAAACCTGAGAGAAAATCCATTAAGATAGATTCCCAAGGCCTGGTTGGTTTTGGAAATGGCATGTATAATCCTTCTTATTTTTTGGCTTGGATATCATACATGGGGTACAATATTTGAGGTACCTTTCCACATCCTTTTGCATATGGGGCTAGTAGAAGTGTTTTTGAAGAACTACCAATGTCTTTTCTACACCAAAGTGTCCAGTTGTCCTACTAAAATGTGCTTCCCATATCATCTTTTATTGCTCTATAGTTAGAACATAGATGTACCTCATATGATAGAGGAAATTATCTTGTAAATATAAATTAGAAACATGTTTACCTTCTTGAAGCATTTGATATGTATCAACAAAGGTAGGATTTGCTTCATACAGAACACCCCAAGTGGTAGTCTCATGTCTGTATAGGTCAAGAACTATTATGAGTATAGTAATTGGTGGGTAGCTCAGACAATCTACAACCATATTTGAGCTCCCCTTTTTGTGTTTGATTATCAGAAGGAATTGATACAGATATGTGGCCCACTTTTAGTGCCTCTCATTTCATAGTTTGCTCTATGTCTAGATTAATTCCAATGGTTTGTGGTCAGTGTGGATAACCATCTCTTTCCCCAAGACGTAGTGTTTCTATTGTTTGTAGGCTTACATAATGGCATAAAACTCATTGTCATATGTTGGGTATTTTTTGACTGTATCAGTGAAAGTTTCACTATGATTTTCAATAAGATGGCCATGTTTCATGATGATGCCTCCCACGGCATATTCAGATGCATCTATCATCGACTCAAAAGGTTGATGCAAATCTGGCAAGGCAAGAATCTGGGAAGGAAAGCAGTGACTTGATGGCTTGACATTCTTCTTTGGAGTGAGTTCTAGTTCTATGGTAATCACACAATTTTCTAGTCTTCCCCTTCTAGGGTTTCTTATCTTAAAACTCCTTTTTCTTCTAATTTTGGCTTTATGTTTGACCTTCCTTGTCACTTTTCCATTTTGAAGGCTGACTCTTTGTATTCTTTCTTCCATGCTTCTGCTCAATCTTCACTATGAAATTATATGCCTCATCGAGGGTTTCTAAATTGAAGATTTCCATTTCCCCCTATATGTACCATTTTAGTCCACCATGATATTTGAGAGTCTTATGTTTCTCACTTTCTTGGATGCCCAATCTTGCAGACAAAGAATGAAAAATGTTAGTGTAATCTTGAACAGATTGGTCCTTACCTTGGTGAAGTTGTTGCCACTGTATGTATAAATCATCATATGATCCAATGGGATAATATTCTTCCTTTAACACTTCCATGAAATCATCTCAGGTAGGTTCCACCTCAAGTCTAATTTCATATGTACTAAACCTCTTTTTTTACACTTCCCACTAATTTTTCATGGGTAATGATACTTTCAAAAGAGCAAAAGTGATATTTTCTCCATTGGTGAATTTATTTATAGAAAAGTAAGAAGATAATTGATCCAACCAATTTTTTACTACATAAACATTGATTTGTACTTCAAATGTAGGGATATAAAAATTCCCCTAAACCTTGAAGGGTGTTGGGGCACTGAAAGGATGTTCCATGGACGAGGAATTAGGAAGTTCAGATGAGGAGCTAGAATTTCCCATTAGGAGTTATTGGAAAATTTGGATGAATTGTTGTAACATCTATACTTTTTTCCATTAGAGGGCTTCATTCACCATTTATTTGAATGGTGTAGACACCGAAATCGTGTCGACTCCCCTGGTCCTTCCCCGTCTTATTCTTCTTTGCCTATTGAACCCTTGTCGATCGCTTGTTTCACCAATCTTGACCCTGGCAGCATGTAAAGATGAACACAGAGCTAAAACTAGACTCTATACCCATTATGCATCTGCCGACGTCGGTCTTTACCCGACCGATGTCACCGACGTCGGTCACCTATCGGCCGACGTCGGCAATCCTGCCGACGCCGGTCACCTTCCCCTGGTCCGTTATCAGTTACCATTCGGTTTCCCGAAACGGTTGACGAACCATTTCTGGAACCGTCCCCGTCCCCCGCCTTCATCAACCTCTGCCAGCGATTTGAAGGAAGAGATCCCCGAACGCTATTCAGAAACACTGACCAACCTGTGAATTCCTCCGTCAACCTGCGAACTCCGAGCAATCATCAACACAAACGACATCAACTAATCTGCACACCATGGCTTCCATCGCGACTTCTACCAGGTAAGTATCATTCTGTTTATTTCATTTCTTTTTTAGTTATTATTTATCAGTCTGTTATCTCTGCCTCTGTCCCGACTCTGTTCAACCCTATCCCGACTCTGTTCAATCCTGTCCCGACTCCCCCAGACTCTCTCAGACCCTGTCCCGACTCCCCCAGACTCTCTCAAACCCTACCCTGACCTTATCAGACCCTGTCCCGACTCTGTTCAGCCCTATCCCGACTCTGTTCAGCGCTGTCCCGACCCTGTCTAGACCTTCCCAGAACCTGCCCCTACCAACGCCGGTCACTACCCTGACCGACGACGACACCTTAACCGACGTCGGCACCTTCCTTGACCGACGCCGGCACCACAGAGACCGACGCCGGTGACTATGCAAAACAGTGCCACTTATCAGGTACGCCTTTTATTTTTCTGTCATTTATTTCTGTCATTATCATATACTTTCATCCAATTTTCTACTCTTTTTTATCAGTGGGTTGATATCCTTCTAGGGAGTCTTTTGTACTTCCGGGATCGGGCGTTCGCCTGACAACCCACCATATCTTTGACTAACGTTTTTCGTCCAGTCTCTTTTTCGCAGGTGTCATTCCTCCACAGCCAAAGAGGAGAATCTTTCAACGTCTGATTTCGGTGCGCACGACTTTATCAGGTACTTCTAGCCTTAACCATCTTTTAGTTTCTTGTTTCTCTTTTGAATGTAGAAAGCAATTTTGCATAGAAACATTCTGGCATGCCCGGTGGGACCCTAGATCCTCCTCGGGTTCTTTCTTTCTTTCGTTCATTTAGGCGCATTAGGTTTCTTCCTTTTCGCCTCCTTTCGTCTCTTCTTAAACAACATCATAAGTAGAACTAAAACGAACATTTCTTTCTTGCACTTCTAGACTAGCTAAACTCATACTCTTCGACTCTTTCTCCATTCGTCTTCATACGAACAAACATTTCGACTTGGACATTAAAACACTCTGCATTCATTTCTGTTTGCCTGCATCTCTTAGACCACACATAGTAATTAAATCGCATATTGAATTAATCTAGATCACTTCATGTTACACAACCAAACCACCTGCACAAAACAAACATTTTAACTTACCTGAGACAAGGCCCGACTGGGATTTCATCCCCCAGCGGATACCTTACCCGTCCCGGTGACCCTACTTGGATTTCATCACCAAGGGGGAAACCCACTCCGTTCTCTGGTGGAGTATAATCTCTAGGCGAGGTATATTTTGGCTAAGCGAAACCAGCTAACCACTGGAATCGTGAAGTGAGGGGAGCTTGCTCCTTAGCACCAGGCCACGTACCAGACCCTAACACAGACTTCTTGAGCACCATAACAAAACCCGAAACCATCCATAGACTGCTTCTTCTAGGACCCATTTTTCAGCCAATCTTTCTCTACACACACATTCTAAGGCATAAGCCACTATAATCCTAAAATTTTATTTCTAGAGTTTCAGAATCTGCTTGTGTCTTCATCTTTTTGGTTCTTATCTGCTTGTTTGAGCTTGTGAGGACATTCTCCCTTGCCTTGAATGGTTCTGACTCGTAGCCAAGCCAAGGCTCTAGTCGATCACGCGAGGCATCATCCTCTTCCGTCTACCCCGCCTACAACCAACCCTACAATGGAGTTCAACTCAGAAACTGAAAGAACTCCTACCAGACCATCTCCGCCCCAAACGCCTATTATTCCAGAAGGGGACCAAGACTTCGCACGATTCTTGGACCTCAATACTAAAGCCCTGCAACACTATCTCGCGAATAGCCAAACGCGAGACCCCTTTGGCAATCCAATTTATGGAATGCCGACTTCTCTCCTCACAACTGCGGTCGTATCAACAACGTCTGTAGTCCAACCCTTAGACACCCAGGCTGTTGCCTCAACCAATGACCAACCTTTCACCAACCATCCAAGTGTGGCCTCTCCTTCCGTTGTTGGGCCCACTTTCACCGGGGTTTCGGCCCCCAATCAATCTCAGTCTACTCAACCACTTTCTACCTCCTTTCAAAACCTGGTCGTCTCTATTCCGCCCACTCTTACTCCTATCAACACTAGGGTGGCTACCCATCCGTTAGCCCATGTTACCTCTAACCAACCTCCCATGACAACATCAAACCTACCCATATCTTCCATCCAACCATCTTTAGTCACTTCTTCCGTCCCTACGACTAGTCATCCGTACGTTGCGCCCTTATTGGTACAACCGACTACGTCGTATACCTCTTCCAGCCTCTTTCAAGCGCCTCACAATCTAGGAGGTGCTACATCCGCCAATCCGTCAGTAGATATTATCAAGATGCTGATGGATAAAATGTCCAACCTAGAGACCTCTATTACCGGCTCACGCAACACTCTCTCGTACGAACAAATCTGTAACGAGCCCATCCATCCTTCCGTCCCCATCAAACCATATCCCAACCAGTGGGAACTTCCTAAGTTTTCTCGTTTTCAGAGTAAGGAAGACCCACAACAACATTTATGGGCATTCAGACATGCCTGTTACCTTATCGCCCACGACGATGCGTTACTCTTACGCACGTTTCCCATGTCTCTCTCAGGTGCTGCACTTGACTGGTATAGCTCTCTTCCCAGCCATTCCATCCTTACATTCACTCAGTTGGCCCAGCTCTTCCTCGATCATTTCTCCATCAATATCACCAAGAAGGTCTCTATCACAGACCTCTATTCTATTCGCCAGTTCGAGGATGAATCTATTGCTGATTTCGTCGCTCGGTGGAGGAGCCTTATCAATCAACTTTCATTTTCTTTACCTCAGCCTGAGCTTATTGAACTTTTCTCTCAAGCCTGTGCTAAACATATTTCTTCTACCTTGAGGGTTCAAACCTTCCGCACTTTTGACGAGGCCTTCACGATGGCTCGTAAACTTGAATTACGTGCCGTTGAGGAGAATAAAGTCAAGTTGCGGAGTAAGAATCCCAACTCCAAAACCAATGACCCTTCTTCTAAGCCCTCCTCGTCCAATCTTAAATCTAAAGCTTCAGCAAATGCTGTGGTTGTTAGATCTTCCTCTTCTTCGCCTTCAACTAATCAACCTGAACCATCCACGTCCATGAGCGCCACTCGTCAATTTCAGCAGAGATACATACAGCGACAGTTTACTCCACTTGGAGAATCATACGCGTCTGTGCTGAAAAAACTCGTCAAACAAGGGGCCATCAATCTCCCTCAGATCCGACCTCCACCACAATTTGATCCCTCACGCGCCATCCCTGCGTGGTATAGGGAGAATGACTTCTGCCACTACCACCGTGTTAAAGGTCATGACACGGGCAACTATAAAACCCTTAAAAACATAGTTCAAGACATGTTGGAAAAGGGTGACCTCATCCTCGACAATCCTAACGCCCCTCCTAATCAGGGTATCGATATCTTCAAACAACCATTCCCTAATCATCCACCAACCCAAAACAACGTCCAGACCTTGACTGACAATACCCATGAACATAATATTCGAACAGTCAATACAGTCTCGCCCCTCATTTCCAACCAACCCCAAGAGGTGAGTTCATCCATCAGTCCATCACATGTGGACGAACCTCTTTCTCCGGCTAGTTCTCCCTCAACTTCTCTCATTTTGGAGGACACCTCGACCTTACCAGCACCGCCAGTTTCACCATCTTCCTTCTTGCTGCCCATAGAGGACCCAACCTTTCCTACTCCTCGGCCACAAGTGGAGGGCACTATCATCCCTGTCCTTTACCCGCTTGAGGAGCTTCATTCACCAGTTTCTTCTCCACCCAGAGAAGAACCTATCTCTCCTTCATCTCCAACCAAACATGAACCTGTCACAACTTCATCGTGTTTTGAGCCTGAGACTACTACATCCGTCCCACCTTCAGTCCCACAACCATTGGCATCTTCTCAAGAGCCTAAACCTCATCCCGCATCTTCTCAGCCATTTTCCCGACTAGTGGAGAGACTCGAACTTCTCCCTTCTAGGAAAATGGAACATCAGGGATTGTGGGACCGCCTCACAGCTCTTCAACAAGCCCGGGCCCTCTCATCTCATGCTGCTAATCCTCCCATGGCAGAACCTTCTAAGACTATCAACAAAAATCCGATCTCCACTTCCAAACCGTCTACATCTCCATCAACCTCATCAAAACCAAAACCCTCATCTATCCCGCCTAAACCTATCAAATCACTTGGCGTTCGCCCCGTCTCCAACCTCACTCATCCACAAGTAAAGGTGGACTTAACCCAAACTTCAACTAATCGTAGTCTTCAATCTAAATCTCAAAAGACTGTCAAACCACAGAGGCGAATGCCTCCTCTTCCGTCACCATTGCCCTCCATTTTGGGCCCGCATCCTTCAACCTTAACCAGAGTCCTTCCCGCTTCAACCTCTAACCAAAACCGGTTGCCTCCTTTGCTTCCTTTACCGACCGCTAGCCTACCCTCTCCCAAAAGGGAGATACCTCTCACGAAGAGTGTACCGTCTCCGCCTGTCATCGCACCATCAACCCAGAAGGTGGTACGAAAACCTCCTCCCATTTTGCCCAAGCAAAAGTCACCGACATCGCATACATCGATGAACATGGACCCTTTAGTGGGCTCATACTCTTTGATCTTGCAACGACTTTTGCAAACTTCTAGCATAACTCTTCCACCCATCAAGCCCTTTCAACCTCTCGGGTCTAAACCTTCCTGGTTCGACGACACGAAGATTTGTTTATATCATCGTACACCAGGACATGACACTGAGACTTGCTGTGCCCTCAAGGCTGTCATTCGCCGTTATCTGGAGAAAGACACTCTTCTCTTTGAGGACACTTTCGACCGCCCCCCGACTCCTTCTCACAACCCTTCAACCTCTTCAAACCCATCCACATCTCATCAACCGGTTACACCCCCTACATCATCTTCACCTCCCATCTTTGAAATCAATGCCATTCACATCACCACTAGGTCACAAAAGGATAAGGCGAAAGAAAAAGCCGCCATTCCTTGGACCTACCCTTTTGTCAATCCACCTCAACCGCCTAAGCCTAAGATTTCTATCCTTGGCGCGCCTCAACCTTCCTCTCCTTCTTCTTCTTCTGGACCAATCCACGACTCCATGTTGAAACAACTTCACCAGACGCCTGTGAAGATGTCCCTCTACGATCTCGTCCAAACCTCACCTCAACATCGTCAGGCCCTCATCCAAGCCCTGCAGGCAGCGGAGGTCCAACCTGAGGATCCTCAGCCACTTGCTGCCCTTGTCCACTCCTTAGCCCCTGTTGCCTCCATAACATTCAGCGACTCTGAGATTCCTACATCCAACACAGAAGATCAGGACGCCGCCCTCTTCATCACTGCCTACATCGATCGGACACGCATTAAACGCGTTATGATCGACGGGGGCGCTAGCATCAACATCATCTCCACTCATGCCTTTGATCAGTTGGCTCTTCCCAAGAATTGCGTCTCCAAAACTGACGCGATCTTACGCTCTTTCAACGACACTACTGCCACGACCATTGGTACAGTTATCCTTCATATCCGCGTTGGTCCACGCACAGTCCCGGAGCTCTTCTACATCATCGAAGGAGAGTTCCAATACAACATCTTGCTGGGCCGACCCTGGATCCGCGCCATGGCCTGTGTCCCCTCCACCCTGCACCGTTGTGTGAAGTTTGAGCATGACGGACAAGTCCACACCATTCCCGCTGACCCTTCGCCTTTCAAAACCTGCAATACCACCTACCGTCCAAATGATGTCCTCATTCCTATCAAGCCATCAACCTCGGCACCGCCTCCATCCGCGGAAGTTTCAACCAATTCGCAACAGGCGGTCGCCCTTACACCTCCCCTTCAAGCGACAACCACAGATCCCATGGAAGACGTCTTTCAAAGACGTTCATTGGGAGAGTATCGCTTGTTGGCTTTAGACATGTTCCAAACTCCGCAAGAGTATGGACGCCTTCATCACAGCCCCAGCTATGACCATCGAATTGGGATGATCATACCTTATGGTCCCCCTCACCTCCGCACCAACCTCGTCTATGGAGGGCTTAATCAAGCTCCTACTGACGGTAATCCTCTTTCTTCACCTCAACCTTTCACATCAGATTTCTCATTTCTTGGCAACCCCGCCTTTGCACATACTTACCTTTACAGGTGTGCATGGAAGGGTTTTGGTTTTGGACGCTATGAGCAGGGCTCCCATCAGCCTATCCAACCGCTCAATGATGACGACGCCAAGAAACGGTATGGTCTGGGATATCACGACCCCACTCAAGACCCTGTAGACCTTTATCCTGAACCAATCCTTGACCAATCTCCTCCACACTCACCTATTTCGCCACCTTCACCTACGGAGTCAGTGGTTTCCATTCCTCCTAGTTTTTTTTTTTCATAAACACCATTCGCCTGGACCCCTTGACTTATCAGCTCAATGGGGTATCCAAGTCTCTCCCTCTCATTCTTCCCACCATGATCGAAGATGAGTCGGCAACCATTCACACTGTTCACTGCGTTGACGATGACGCCATTCTTTCCTACATGGGCGCTGATGATTCTTTCATCTAGCGCTCCCTCCCTTCTGAGACCCAGGTTATGTTAAATGAATCAACCATTGACATCAACCTTCCTTCTTCTGATGTTCCTCATGTCTTAAAGATTGGCCAATCTTTAGACGCTCAGGAGTAGCTTGACTATACCCAGTTCCTCTCCGACCATAGCAAGGCCTTTGCCTGGACTTACAGTGATATGCCTGGCATCGACCCCACCATCGTTACCCATAACATTGTCACCAAACCAGAGGCTAAGCCTGTCAGGCAAAAGCTTCGAAAGATGCATCCTCGCGTTGCCCTCCTTGTCAAGGAGGAGCTTCAGCGTCTCCTTTCTGTCTCCTTCATCCAGCCTATCGATTATCCACAGTGGGTCTCTAACATCGTCCCAGTCACCAAGGCAACTGGGGGGATTCGGATCTGCACAGACTATCGTGACCTTAATCTAGCCTGTCCTAAAGACGACTTTCCTCTTCCTAACATCGACCAGCTTGTTGATCTTACAGCCGGCCATGAGATGCTATCTCTTATGGATGGGTTTTCAGGATACAATCAAATCCTGATCGCTCCGAAAGATCAGCACAAGACTACTTTCATCACCCCATGGGGAACTTTCTGCTATCGAGTCATGCCTTTTGGCTTGAAAAATGCAGGCGCCACTTATCAGCGTGCCATGACCTACATTTTCCACGATCTCCTCCACAAAATCATGGAGGACTATGTGGATGACCTTCTCGGCAAATCCAAATTTTGCCGCGACCATCTGACCATTCTCAACATCATCTTTTCTCGTCTTCTTCAGTACAATGTCCGTCTTAACCCCAAGAAATGTATTTTTGGGGTCCTCTCTGGCAAGCTTCTCGGCTTCATCGTTTCCTTCCGTGGCATCGAGATAGATCCCACCAAGATTCGCGCTATCCTCGAAATGCCTCCCCCGACCAATCTCAAGCAGCTTTGCAGTTTGCAAGGCAAGCTCCAGTCCATTCACCGTTTCATCTCGCAGCTTTCTGACCGCTGCCAACCCTTTCATCATCTCCTTAAGAAGGACGTCATTTTTACATGGGATAAGGACTGTCAAGAGGCTTTTGAAGCCTTAAAACGCTATCTGGTCTCTCCACCAGTTCTCATTCCACCTAAAGACGACCAACCCTTCTACCTTTATATCTCAGCCACTCACCATTCGTTAGGTGCCATGATCGCGCACCGAGACGAGCATCACCGTGAGCAAGCCGTTTATTATATCAGCCGCACACTGGTCGACTATGAAACTCGGTATACCCATATCGAGAAACTCTGTTTGGCGTTAGTCTTTGCTGCTACTAAGCTTCGCCACTATCTTCTTAGTCACAAAACCTTTGTCATCACCCACACCGACCCTCTCAAATATATGCACTCTAAGCCATATCAGAATCAACGTATGGCTCGATGGCTCATGCTGCTTGCTGAGTTCGATCTCGAATTCATCCAGCAGAAATCTATCAAGGGGCAAACCATCGCTGATCAACTAGCCGATGCCCCTCTTCCTGACACTCAACCTTCGCAGTGTGAATTCCCTGACGAGTCTATCGCTGCGCTTTCCTCCGACGACACCACCTATCAGATGACTATGTTCTTTGACGGGTCCAAATGTCAACTAGGTGGAGGTGCTAGGGTCATTCTCATCCCACTCGAAGGGGAGCCCATGCCTCTGTCTTTTAAACTCGACTTTGATTGTACCAATAATATGGCCGAATACGAGGCCTTAATTTTGGGACTTCAGACCGCCCTCTCTCTCAGCATCAAGTCCATCAACATCTTCGGTGACTCGCAGCTCGTCGTCAATCAGGTTAACAGTTCATACCTCTGTAAAAATGAAATTTTGCAAAGGTATAAAAATTGTGCTGACATTCTCCTTGCATCTTTCGACCATTTCCTCTTGCAGACTATTTCTCGATCCACGAACAAGTTTGCTGACACTATGGCTTCTCTTGCTTCCCATATCCCATCTTCCTCATCTGCATCCAGACTTTTTGTCACGGTGCATCGTGTGTCGTTACCTTCATATATCTCTCCTCACATTCATCATGTCAACACTATAGACCCAAGCCCACAAGATGCTTGGTATAAGCAACTTGTGGACTTCTTATCTCTCTCTATCATTCCTCCCAACCTCTCTAGTAATGCACGACGAGCTTTTATCAAGCATACTGCTCGCTATACCATGCTAGGGGGTCTTCTCTATAAGCGAGGCTTCGACGGCCTCCTTCTTCACTGTCTCACCTCCACTGAAGCATCTCAAGCCATTCAACAAGTCCATGACGGAATTTGTGGCAGACATTTCAGTGGAAATTCGGTTGCCAAGCGCATCCTTCGTCTGGGCTATTATTGGCCTACCCTTCATCAAGACTGTAGCGATTATGTTCGGCGTTGCATCAAGTGTCAGCAGCACTCTAACTTGCTTCATCTCCCCAGTCACGCCTTACAAGTTGCTCAAGATTTCTGGCCTTTTTCTCAATGGGGTTTAGATCTCATCGGTGAGATTAATCCTCATTCGTCTCTTCGTCATCAATCCATCATCACAGCCACTGAATATTTCACCAAGTGGGTGGAAGCCATTCCTCTCGTCTCCACAAAAGCCGACAAGATCGTCGACTTCATCAACACCCACATCATCTGTCGTTTCGGTGTCCCTCATAAAATCATCACCGATAATGGCAAGTCCTTTAAAAACAAAACTGTCCAAAAGCTATGCGACTCCTTCGACATCAAACTCAGTTTCTCTTCGCCTTACTACCCACAAGCAAATGGGCAGGCCGAGGCTTCCAACAAAATTCTCACCAAAATTCTCATGAAAGTGGTTAGTGACACAGGCAAGGATTGGCACATTCACATTCTTTTCGCTTTGTGGGCTTACCGCACTAGCATCCGAACCTCTACGGGTGCTACCCCTTTTTCTCTTGTGTACGGAACAGAGGCTGTCTTACCTCTCGAAGTACAGATCCCGTCTCTCCGCATTTCTCTACATGACATTCTCTCCAACGATGACTTTCGTCAAGATCGCTTAGCTCAACTTGAGTTACTTGACGAACACCGTCTTGCTGCCCTTAATCATCTCCATGTCTATCAACGTCGCATCAAACACACCTATGACAAAAATCTGCGAGAACGAGATTTTAACATCGGAGACTTCGTCCTCAAAGAGAATCAACACGTGACCAATATGGAGCAAAGTAAACGAGGCAAGTTTGCTCCTAATTGGCTCGGACCTTTTATTATCACGCACAAGTATGGATCAGGGACTTACCGTCTGTCTTCTCTTGATGGACGCCTAGAACCTGAGCCTCTTAATGCGTTGCATCTGCGACCGTTCTACTGCTAGTCGAGTATTCATCCACTTGACACTTAACTTGAGCTCGTCCCTTGAGCAATCCCCGTCTTCTTAGTCCTACTTCCTTTCAACCCTCTTCCTTTTAACAATTCCTATAACCCTTTTATGCGGTATGGATGCTTTGTCCTAATAAAAGGGAGTCCTTGACCTTCTACAATCTTGTCCATGACTCACATTTCTGTCAAAACAAATCAAGATGTCAAAATATATCCATGGTCACTATATCTATATCAAAATAAAAAAAAACAAACTGCTCCCTCGAAGGACAACTGTACTATCATTGCTGTAATAAATAGACTGCTCCCTCGAAGGACAGCTATTCAAAAGCCTTTTTATTAAACAAAAATCTAGACCACTCCCTCGAAGGAAGGCTATGACTACTCTGGCAATAAACAGCATTATTTTAGAAGCTTCCCGCATCGATCAGCTTCACAACCTGACCACTACAGCAAATGACATCTCTCTGCAGGCTTCCCGCATTGATCAGTCTGCGCAAAAAAAAAAAAAAAAAAAAAAAAAAAAAAAAACGAGTCACGGACTTGACTTGTAGTTGTCTCAGGGTCTCCTATAAAAAGGGGCAAAGTTATCTCTGCTCTTAAAACGGGTTACCCTCCTTCCTCCTCCTATCACCCGCTCAAGGGACTTCGAGCTCACTTTAATGTCGAAGTGATTCGATTACCGCTCTAACATAACCACGGTCAACAACGTCACGCATGAATGGGGCTCTTGGTTCTCATAACCCCCTATCTATGCTTCCTTTTTGGTCCTTGTCAATGAAAGAGCAATATGCTTTTCACTTCTTCTGCACTTTGGTCACATTCACCTTCATCACTTGTCAATCGACTCAACTCAACTCTCTTTTCAGACCATCAACCTGACCTAGCCTATTCACCCTAGTTTCTATGGACACCAATACACATGGAAACTATCGACTCGACCCAATTTATGTTAAGCATAAACCAATACTTGCTGAAGCATAAATAGACCTCAATTCATTTTTAGCATACATCCATCACGAATATGGAATATTGCTAGGGATGAAAAACCCGTCAACCAATGTTGCAGAATACACCATTTGGAAAAGGCTGCAACATCTTTTTTTTTTCTCATCATTTCATCCAATCATCGACCAACCTATCAACCATTTTAACCACCTGTCTACCACTCGGACGCTTGGTCTGAACTACATTGGTCTGAGGCCCTATCACCAGGGCTATGTAGGCAGCACTCAGTTGACATGGGGTCTTCTGAGGTTAGCTCGACCATTCTCATTTGTCCGTCTCTCTGATGGACAAACCTTCTTTCTTTCTTTTAACCATAATCTTGTCCTTAACCACCACCCATTTTATCCCTTTGACCCTCCCTCCCTTCTAGGGAGAACTACATTGGCCTGAGGCCCTATCACCAGGGCTATGTAGGCAGCACTCAGTTGACATGGGGTCTTCTGGGGTTAGCTCGGCCGCATCCTTTCGTCCATTCATCCATCCATCGACCACCAACCATTGGAGATCATGCCTATCTCCTCTGACCTCGACCACTTCCAAGACGTTGTTGCCTTGGTTGTTTTTGCATGTATGCTACCTCATGACTGGTTAGCAGAATTGTGCGTAGACCTTTTTGGACCCTCACAAGTATAGGATCGCACACCGGTTGATCCGCACTACTTGTGACTTTTTCGCATTTCTAGGAGCACTTCCTGAGCCCGGGATACCTGGAACGCGACGACCCATTTGGAGCTTCAGCTTAGATTGAGTGACCCGATCAGCAGATGACTAAATGCTGGGGCCTGGTTACTTCAATTTTGGCACTCCTCGACCCTTGACCTGCGACACTTTGACCTGACCATCTCGTGCAGTGGTATGCGCGCAATCATGACCTTTGCAGCGTTCACCCTCACCCCTTTTTCATCTGCTCTTTATCAAATCAGCACCCGATTCCCGGTTCCCTTCCCTCGACTCCTGCTTTGAGGGGGAATACCTCATCCTTACTCGGGGCATTTCATTTCCTATTTTGTCTTGCAGTTCATTCGAACAACCAACAAGACGAAATCACCTTTATCCCTCACCTGGGGCACTCACTCCTATTTTTGTCTTGCAGTTCGTCCAGAACAACCAACAAGACAAAAAGGGGCAAATGTAGACACCGAAATCGTGTCGACTCCCCTGGTCCTTCCCCGTCTTATTCTTCTTCGCCTATTGAACCCTTGTCGATCGCTTGTTTCACCAACCTTGACCCTGGCAGCATGTAAAGATGAACACAGAGCTAAAACTAGACTCTATACCCATTATGCATTTGCCGACGTCGGTCTTTACCCGACCGATGTCACCGACGTCGGTCACCTATCAGCTGACGTCGGCAATCCTGCCGACGCCGGTCACCTTCCCCTGGTCCGTTATCAGTTACCATTCGGTTTCCCGAAACGGTTGACGAACCATTTCTGGAACCGTCCCCATCCCCCGCCTTCATCAACCTCTGCCAGCGATTTGAAGGAAGAGATCCCCGAACGCTATTCAAAAACACTGACCAACCTGCGAATTCCTCCGTCAACCTGCGAACTTCGAGCAATCATCAACACAAACGACATCAACTAATCTGCACACCATGGCTTCCATCGCGACTTCTACCAGGTAAGTATCATTCTGTTTATTTCATTTCTTTTTTAGTTATTATTTATCAGTCTGTTATCTCTGCCTCTGTCCTGACTCTGTTCAACCCTATCCCGACTCTGTTCAATCCTGTCCCGACTCCCCCAGACTCTCTCAGACCCTGTCCCGACTCCCCCAGACTCTCTCAAACCCTACCCTGACCTTATCAGACCCTGTCCCGACTCTGTTCAGCCCTATCCCGACTCTGTTCAGCGCTGTCCCGACCCTGTCCAGACCTTCCCAGAACCTGCCCCTACCGACGCCGGTCACTACCCCGACCGATGACGGCACCTTAACCGACGTCGGCACCTTCCTTGACCGACGCCGGCACCACAGAGACCGACGCCGGCGACTGTGCAGAACAGTGCCGCTTATCAGGTACGCCTTTTATTTTTCTGTCATTTATTTCTGTCATTATCATATACTTTCGTCCAATTTTCTACTCTTTTTTATCAGTGGGTTGATATCCTTCTAGGGAGTCTTTTGTACTTCTGGGATCGGGCGTTCGCCTGACAACCCACCATATCTTTGACTAACGTTTTTTGTCCAGTCTCTTTTTCGCAGGTGTCATTCCTCCACAGCCAAAGAGGAGAATCTTTCAACGTCTGATTTCGGTGCGCACGACTTTATCAGGTACTTCTAGCCTTAACCATCTTTTAGTTTCTTATTTCTCTTTTGAATGTAGAAAGCAATTTTGCATAGAAACAAATGGATCAGATGTCTTAGTGTCATCTACCATTTGAATTCATTTGGAGTGAATAGGTGGATAGTTTGGAAGCTATGTTGTTTTCCACCTAAGCTTCTTGTATCCTGACCTTGTCCTCAAGATCATACACTCTCAAGACAAACCACTCTGATACCACTAATCCAAAACATAGAAATTTTGACTGAAAAATATTTTAAGAACATGAAAATATCATAGTAACAATGAATTCTCTGAGAAGAGATGTTTTATTACTCAAGATTGTAATACAACTATATACTTATCTCTGGGAAGAGATGTCTAATTTCAATTTTGGGTTACATATATATTTATACATATTTTGAAAGTAGGAGGAGGATGTGGAAGGTCACTAACCTCAAGGGAGATTAAGTGGTTTGACTTTTATGATTTAAAACAATACAAAATTTGAGGAATTACTATTTTTAAAAACTTAATATTTTTAGACTACACTACTATAATTGAAATTTAGGGTACTTTCATTGGGTTTTTGGGGGTCAAAAACTACTTAGAAAATATTTGTACCATCTCACCACGTTTTCCTTTTTCTTAGCTTTCCAACAGTTCAAATAGGGAGTCAATTGGAGCTACAGTGCAAAAGTTAAGGCTCTCAGAAGTTCAGTCATCAATTGGGGTAGAACCATCACCCAAATTATCACCTAAATTTCTGCCCAGATCACACATACTCTCCCGGTCCATTATTTGAAATGGTGAAATGATTATAAGCTTTAGGAGGTGTCATTTGGGAAAGGGAATCCAAGGTATTAGGATCTATACAATTATCTGGTGAAGGATTAATAAGTATAACTTTTTGTTTATCCTACTTGGAACTTGGATTCATGCCATAATGATAATTGTAGCTTTAAAATTTGGCCTCAAGATGTTTGCAGTGTTCATATGGGTTTAAATATCTTATAATATTCACGTCCATCCCTAAGTGGGAAAACTTGATACATTGGTGCAGCATTGATGAGACTGCATGAATCTCATGTAACCAAGGCCTACCTAGAATCATATTGTATGATAACTCAAGATCAATCACATGGAAAAGTGTAACATGATTCAAAGGCCCAATGATAACTATAAAATTAATGGTGCCTTATGATTCTCTTTCTTGATTATCATAGGCTTTGATAGTTATCATTTTTTATTGGAGATCTGCCATTGTGTACCCAAGAAGATTGATGAGCTTTAGAGACACTATGTTGAGGCCTAATCCATTATCTATAAGGACACATTTCACTTTATGTCACTTTATATAAAATTATATGTACAATGGGTTATTATGGAGTGGGCCAAGGGAAGACATATCAATTTGGTTGAATGTGACTTGTTGGGTGGGAGCTATGTGTCCAACCAAAGATTAAAATTTATCAAGGGATATGTCACTGGTAATAGTTGATTGGGTCAAAAAATCATTCAAGATGTTCTTGTGGATTATTGACATTCATAAAAAATCTAAAATAAAAATTTGTGCTAATGTCTTCTACAATTATTACGTAATATCAAACTTCTTGTTTTGGTCACTAGTGAATGATGTATTCTAAGGCTAAACATTTAGTTGGATGACAGGTAAAGTGGTGGATGGTTATGGGTCTGGGATAGTGATATTTGACATCTAAGTTGTGATTACACAATCAAGATTAAATATTGGACCATTATGGCTAACCAATGTTGGGAATGGTGTGGGACCAGATAGGACAAGTCTTGATTGTTAGTGCACTCATATGTGGTCACGTGGCAAGGATGAATTGTTGATATAAGCTCCAAAGGGGGAAGTCCTAGTTTGTTGGTTTGCCATATGCACTCCCAGGCCATAGAAGTATTATCCATGTAATTTGGTTGAATGTTGTTGTTTATCAATGGTCTAGGTTGATTAGTGCTTGGTCTAGGATTAATGAAGATGGTATTAACACTACCCTCAACAATATGACCTACAACCTTATTTTAGTCATGTGCAACTACATGATATGTTTGTTGTTTGTTACCATCCTCACCTTGGTTTTATCCATTATTATATCATTGTGGGTTTTACTTTTGATTTTGTTGGTTTAGCCTTTGATTTTGATACTACACTGGTCATTGTTGTTTTTTCTAATTATTCTATTGATGTTGATTGTTATGTCAAGGAAAAGGGTTTTGATGAATCCCAAGAGTTTGATTGGAAGTGGAAGCACCATTATACAATAATATCTCCCCAGTCTCCAACATATTCTCAATTAAATTCTTAATTTGGACACATCTTTGTATATTATGCCTGTTAACCTGATGATAGTCACATAATTCATTTTCATGATACCAATCATGATAAGGAATGCCGTACAGATAATGTTTTGGTATAGTCCAACTAGTTAGATTAGTGGTAGTAATATTGTGAAATATAGACTCAATAGGTTCTCCTAGGTTGCTAAAGACACAATGTGTAGGCATGATTCTCCTAGGAGGAGGGAATTGCAATGGTAAAGGCTATTGTATTTATTGTGCAGGTCTTGGTTATTGTGCTTATGGCATTGGTTGGAGAGGTTTCTAGGTAGGAGTAAGGTAAAAAGTGGTGTAGATGAAATTTTCATCATTTGTACATGATGAGATTTAGTCACTCCATTTTGCACAACATTCCTATTGTGATTGACATTCTTAAGTCTTTCTTGGTTATTAACTTGCTGTGGTGATGCTTGTGCTTGACTGAGATGTTGATGCTAGTCATTTACCTAATTGGTACCCTGATTTTGATTAATTGAATTAAGCTTGATGACTCCTTTATTGATGATCACTCACTCAATCAACAAACTTTTTTTGATGATTTCCTTGAAAGTATGTGTACATTGTAGTTCCAAATGATAAGCTATTTCACTATGCAATTTTTTTGTAAACATAGCGGCTAATTATTTATCTAGTAAATTGTGGGTGAAATAACTTGAAAAGGCTCTCCATCACTATAAATAACTTACAAAATTCTCACCAACCTTTTTATTTGCTTGTTTTAAGTCCACTAATGAAATCTCATGCTTGAGATTATAGGAAAAGTGTTGCACAAACTTATCAAAAAGATCATAAAAATCTATTACTAAATTTTTGGGCAACTTTAAAAACCACTCCAAGGCTTGTCTAGCCAATCTCCTCGAAAACAAGAACAAAAGGTATATGTCACTATATGCCACTAGTTGACATGTGATAAAGAACTCAGTCAAATGGGCCTTAGGGTCACTTCTTCCTTTGTATTTATCAAATTTTAGTGGTTTGTATCATGGAGGAAATGGTATCTACAAATACTCCATGTTGAATGGATACGAACACACATCATTTAATTTGAAATTTTTAGTCTATTTCTCAGCTTGAATAGTAGCAATTACATCCTTCATCTGTTACAATTCTTGGGATAAAAAACTGGAAGGAACATTGGTTTGAGGGAAAATATTGGTTTGGGTAAATGGTTAGGAGGTCACAAGTGGGACACTTTGACCTAGGTATGATAGAGATACCTATTGGGGTATATTGGTTTGATTGGGGAATGGACCAATAATATCCATACATGGATTATGATGTACTTGAAATTACACATTTGGTTGTGTGATATTCTAGTTTGGGTTGGTGATAAAGGTTTGAATTGGAGGATTTTGTGGTTGGGATAGAGGGATATAACTATACTATGTTTATTGTGGTTGAAAAGGGACATGCTGTTAACTAATCGAACCTTATTTTTGAGTGGGAACTTGTGGACCAAGACCTTGTCTCTGAATTTGTGACACATTTTGAACCAATGGTTGTCTAGCAGGTACTTGAAAAACATGGGGACCTCTTTATTGCATGGATCCTTATGGAGAAGTGAAAATAGGTTATAGATTTGGCACCTATCACTGACCAAGATTTGGACATTATTGACTAGTCATTGCTTGGTTTTGGATTGGAATATTAGTATGTGACTGAAGAGGTATGTTTTTCATTACCTAGTGAGGTGGAACATTAGTTGCCCCTAATTAAGGTAGAAAAGTATTTATTCTCTATGCATTGATACACTAGATTATGCCTACTATTGTGAAATACTACTCATTGCTTATTGAGGAGGAGTAGGATTCATCACATTCTATCATCGAGGCATGACATTAGTGCTCCCTAGTATGATAATCTAATCATGGGATTAACTATAGGCACATCTTGTTAGCTAGTTGTTTGTGCATTAGTACCACTTTGATTTAGATTAGATGTTGCATACACATTGTCTACTACATTTGGCTCACTATTCTATGTGAAGGCTAAAGACACTTATTTAATAATGGGTATATGCATCAAGTTATCTACCGAAGTGGTTTTCACGAATGGGTTGGAAATTGGATTCTCTTATCTTGTTAACTCTATCAACACTCCTATTAAAGGAACTAGGTAAATAAGAGGCTTACTCACCATGTTCATCTGATTGAAATTATGTGCTAGATTTAGGTAGGTTTGATATGTTATCTATATTTTATTAAAGTAATCTTCCATGATGTTTTTACCTTGATTAGATATATTTAGGTCTTGATACTTTATCTGGACTAGAGCCATAAGATTGTTACAAGAAGCATGTTAATTGTAAATGATATTGTGGGGCACTCTTACTAGACTTGGTAAATTTTCATGGAGAAAGTATACTAGAAATTTGGCCCCTACCTATATATCTCTAACCAAAATCTCATCTTTATTCTCTAACAAATGTTACTCAAAAAAAAATGGATCATACATGAAAGTCTTATAAAGAGAATATGACTATTGAAGAATTGGCTCATCCACTATGGGTATTGTAGCTAGGTATTGTACGATTTATTTTTGGTCTCATTCTAAATAAGGTGGTGTGTTAACCAAATAGTTAGCCAATGGATCTTGACTTTGTGCCCCTGATTGAGTATTATAAGAGGGATAAGAATCCATCTCATAAGCAATATTATCTGCATATGGGTATTGCACCATTTCTTCCTAAATAACTACATTACTAATCCCTGAATTGCACATGACTCCACTATAAGTGTAGGAATACATGTTGGAATCCATAGTCAATGCTTTGCGATAAAACATCAAAGAGTTATAAAAACTCTAAAAAATACAAAATCTAAAACAAATGATGTTCCAACTTGGCCTAGATTAATGAAAAGGATGAAAAGGTTTATGAAAAGATTTGTGAGGAAACAAGCTAGCCTGAAGTATTTAATGTTTCACTATTCACACAAAGATAAGCAAGTAAATGGACTAAAAATTGAAATGCCAAACTCTAAGGTAGAAGTGTTTCAAATCAGTCTAATCTAGGAATTTAAATTTTCCTAGGTCTTTTAGACTTTGAAATAGATGAAAGTTTTAATCTAATGGATTTGAAACACTTCTAAAAAACACTAGGCATTTGATTCTTGAACATGAACTTGATCAACAAGGTGTAATGTATGAAACAAAAATGCACTTTAGAGATAGTTTATTTTCTCATAACTAATGGTATAATACTTGGTTCTTTTAAATAAGCTAGACAAAAGTGAACAATATAACTATGCTAGACAAAAGATCACAAAAGTACACTCAATTTGGTTTGAAAATGTAGGAACAAATTTAAACCCTATGTAAGAGGGTCTATGAAACAATATTTGAAATGTTTTGTGAAACATAATGTTGCTACACCACCCAAAATGTGTGACATAAATGTTTTTTTCAAAAACTCTCTAAGGCAAAGATAATTTCCCATAATTTTGATAGCATAACACTACTTTTCTTGACTCAAAATGTTATCATGCATAGACTCAAAGTGCAAGTGTTTAGCAAACAATGGGTTAAGTATATCAAGTGATGATGATGATTATGAGTCTTAAAAGACCTTCAACCCAAATTGGAAATTAAACCTAAGTTCCCTCAAGTTTAGTGTAAATGGTGAACCCACTTAACACATTAGCCCTATGAACTTATAAAGGTGTAATTCTGAATTTAGATTATAAGTGAAGGACTTAATACAACTTTGGTAAAGGTCTAGACTCAATTGGGTAGCATAACTACACCAAAGTGGATGATATGACTCCCAATCTTTTGATGAACTTTGAACAAGGCAAATTGATGTTTTCACATGGGTAGCATAATGCTTCTTTGTTCAAAAGAAAATTAGGACTATGTGTTTTGATTTGAATTATTTGTGTACACAAAGTTTTAACTTCAAACAAGACTTTAATCTAGGCTAATACCATATAATTAATTTCTCTTAGATCTTAAATTGACAAGCTTGCTTGGTATTGTTGGAATCCATCAATATATGTCATTTGAGAGGATTTTAAGTGTTTATCCAAAAGTAAATGCACATTATATACTAGGTTTTTTACACCCCTATTCTCTCAAATTATAGTAATATGACATGGACCTTGAGGCACACCTTACACTAATAATACTTCCACAACTAGTGGGGATTTGTCTAAGATCTAATAAGTTTTTGAACATTCTAGGGAAATCAATTGCACAATGACTTTCATGTCAAACAATGCAAAATAAAAGCATCGATTTTGGGTGTGTATCACTTGGCTTGTTGCACAAAGGTCTAGTCCTTTTTGCAACCACTACATCCTATTGTTTGCTCAATGTAGTACAATGTCCAAAGTGCCACTACATCCCATGTTCAAATCCAATTAGGATCCAAATGAAGTCAATGTTAGGAGGTGAAACCCTAGGTCAAAGCTTCACTAAAGAACTCATGGGAGGTGATAAAGTCCCCCTCATAAGCCAATTTTGCATAAAAACAAAGAAATCATGAAAGTAGAAAGACTTTTGGGTCATTTTCAAGGTCACCGAAACTTTGACAATTTTTTGGGGAGTGTTTTAGATGACTTTATTTCTAAGCCTTGGACTAGGATACTTGCAATAGGAATGGTATTTTTTATTCCAAGGGTTCCCTAAAGGGAAAAAATGAAAGAACATACATGTAACATCCTTCTTTTTTCCAAACAAGGATTTAACTCAAACAACTAAGTTAATACAAAAACTTGGAAAGGTGAGTTCATTTTTAAGCCCAAATGTAAAATGAGGTCGTGTTCATTTGAACCCTTGGTATTAGTTGCAAAATTTGAAAAAACTCATCATAAACATCTAAATTTTTTTGTTAAACACCAAAACAAGGTTCCTAATTAATTTTTAAGCATGCAAAAGGTGATTTAAAACATGTTTTTAGCAAATTTAAATATTGGTCCTATAACAAAAATGTTAGCATGTCCTTTATTTAGCCTTGAAGCTCTTTTGGGTTTGAAACAATGAACTTTAAAAAAAGAGCTCTTAAGTCTATATTTTAATAAAAACATAGTGACTGATGTCATTCATATAATCGATGATGGTTACATTTGCTAATCGATGATAGTTATCTAACTGACATCGTTTGTACTAATGTGACTGATGATAGCTATCTAATTGATGTCAATTTTACTAATCAATTTTGGTTACTGTGTAAACCTGTAGCAAATTAAAAAAATGGCAAAACAAAGTTAAAAAATCAATTTTCAAGAGTTTTAATGATCCAAATGAAGATTTTAAAGTTGTAAAATGATTTTCTTCATGTGTGGGATGCATCTTGTCCCACCAAGCATGCCATATGTGATCTAATAATTTTACTCAAGAGTGTATGGCTAGAATCATGTTAGTTTCAAAATGAAAACAAAATGAAAGAAACACACTAACTAGCATAACATCTCTAGGCCTAGACACTAGGGAGAGTTTAGTTAACAAACATGAATAAAACATATAACTAAAATGTAAAAGAAATCCTCTTTTACCTTCCTTGGATGCTCCAATTTTTTTTTTTGTAGTGGCTTGATTGGCTTGTGCTCATGAAGTCCTTGGCAATGGAAGCTTGGCTACCTCCATCTCTTCTTGACACCTTTGGCTGTGGCTTGGCTTGGCTTGGAATCAATTTGGCATGGTAACACTAGTTGCTTAAAGATTTTGGAACCATTTGTGCATTATAAATTTGCATAATCATGTTTTTTTGAAGATATTTTTGCATTATAACTTTGCACCAAAATAGCTTAGAAATGATGTTCATGGCCTCTCTATTTATATATTTTTGAGAATGTCTAGAATCAACATGAACAGTCTATCCTAAGATTGAGATGTGTGGTTGAAGATTAATTGAATTTTTAGAATTAAGTTTATAATTATCCTCATCATGAAATTGGAATAAGTGGCAATTAAGAGGCATGGAGGGCATTATGGAAGGCATTGATGAGGCACAAAGGGCATGAATCTTGATATTTGTGGCATTTATGGTCTAGGGATGTCTTCCCAAGAAATGAGGTCAACTGATGATGCAGATATTCAATATTAATTTCCAAAAGAAATTATTCAACAAGTTTGCATGGATTTTTTTATTAGGCTCTAATTTGGTTTAATTATCTCTTAAGCATGATTAAGTATTGTATGCATAAATTACTCAAATTGATCAGAATGCCTTGTTATTGGTCCAAATTTTGACTGGATTGGAATTAGAATTCAATGTCAGATGCATAAGAACCATATTCCCATTTAGGATGTTAGCAATATCAAATAACAAAGGCACGTGTCTTGTGTAAGATATTTGATAGGAAAGAGCAATCCATAACACCTGGGTGTAAAATTGGTATTTTGACTCAAAATTATATTATCAAAGTTAGCTGGCCCATAAATTGCATTACCCCATTTAGGAATACCCTAACCAAAATCGGCACTTGAATATTTCAATTTCAACTCATTTAATGTGCTTTAGTATTTTTAGGCCAAATTGTGTATTTTAAGTGGAAATTGGCCAAAAGCCTGATTGGAGGTCATTGGTGGCTAGATTTAGGTGTCTACAAAGGCATCCCTTAGTATTACACCCATGTTGATATTGAATTTACCACTATATTAGATAAAAATCCCATAACACTTAATCATTATCTCAGCTCTCAAGCCATATGTATCCCATTATCTTCCCATACGTAGTTCTCTAGAAACCCATATGGCATGCCTTTAGAAGAGGGTGAAGGATTTACCACTACTATGGTATCTTCCCATAATAATCCTTCTCCTAATGATCCAAAACTCAAAATATTTGGTTTAAAAATAATTCAAGAAAAAATAACAACACAATTGTAATAATAATATCTTTGAGAAGAGATGTTTTATTGATCAAATTTGTAGACCCAAACATATGCCTATCTCTGAGAAGAGATGTCTGATTTCCATTTCAGGTTAAATATTTATTTATACATGTTTTTAAGGTAGTAGGAGGATGTGTAAGGTCACCAATATTGATGGAGATTAATTGGTTTGACTTCCATGATTTACAACAATACATAATTTGAGGAATTACTATTTTTAGAAACTTACTATTTTTAGACTGCACTACTAAAATTGAAATTTGGAGTACTTCCATTTATTTTTAGGGTTAAAAACCCACTTAACAGAGATTATTACCATCTCATGAATTTTTCCTCATTATTATCTTTCCAACGATTCAAACGAGGAGTCAAACAGAGCTACGATGCAAAAGTTATGGCTCCCAGAAGTTATGTCACCAATTGGGGTAGAACCATCGCCTAAAATATTGCTCGGATCACCTGTTTGTTCTAATACCACTACTACAAAACCCTTAGGTAACCCACCTCTATTGACATGTATTGATCCATCATTGACCACTACTAAAGATTAGAACATTACCACTCCTCAACTTATATCCACTCAACCTATTACTACATCACTCTAGAACCTTGTCATATTGATCCCAATAACCCTTCCACTGATTCAAACTAGTGTACCCTTAAGTACCCAAAAGAAACCATTACAATAAGCCCCTATAATTTAGTTACCTCAATAGTATTTAACCTTAACCACTCACTATATAACACCTACACAAGCTATTGGGTCTACATATATCCATTTACAAGATCCACATTATGTGGTCACTTCTCAACCAATCATAACCACATTGGTCAATTATCCCTTATCTCAAGCTTTTTCCATGCAACAACCTATGTACCAACTCCCACAATAGAACATTTTGGGAGTAATCCATCAACATAATTCCCAAACCAATCTCATGAACAAGATGGATAATTTAAAATCCTCTACCTTTGGGCAGAAGAACATGCTCACCTATAAATAGATTTGTAAAGAGCCTATCAATATATTAGTTCCTATTAGGCCTTATCCTCCATAATGATAACTCCATAAGTTTATAAAATTATTGAATAAGGAGGACCCACAACAACATCTTATGGCATTTAGACACATTTTTTACCTTATAATGCATGATGTGCTTCTTCTTACGACATTCCCTGTGTTATTAGATGGACCTAACCTAGATTGGTACAACTCAGTTATGCAACATCCCCTCTTTTCATTTGTGTAGCTAGCTTAAATATTTTTATAACACTTTTATATCAATATAGTAAGCAAAGTTACTATTACTAACCTCTATGCCATTTAGTAATTTAATGATAAATCTATCACCAACAATGTGGCTAGTTAGAGAAATCTAATCAATCAAATTACCTTCTCTCTATCATAACCCAAATTAATTGAGTTATTCATGAGAGTGTGTGATAAACACATTTCATTGATGTTACAAGTATAATATTTTAAAACCTTCGATGAGGCTTTTTCAATGGCATGCAAGCTTGAAATTAGAGCCCTAAAAGAAGGGAAGGTTAAATTACAAAATATTTTTTTTAAATACAATCCCTCCAAAGGGACTAATAATAAAAACAATAATAAAACCAAAGTGGCTACCAATTCCATAGTTATAAAAGTCAACACCACCACAAACTAAAAACCAATCCAAGCCCTCCACTTTATAGACATAGTCTCAAAATCCTTTGACATGCTTTCCTCCATGAAAATATACCCCTTTAGGAGAATCATATGCATCTATTTTAGATAAGTTCTTGAAGGCTTCTCTTGTTGATCTCCCTCTAGTAAGACCTCTCGATGAGTCTCATCCTAAACCTAGTTTGTTTATTGAAAATGACTTCTATAATTTTCATCACATAATAGGCCATGACGTCAATAAATGTCATTATTTTAATGGATTTTTACAAAATCTTATAGAACAGGGGGGATTGAAATTAGAAAATCATAATGATCCCTCAAACCAATCTATAGATATATTTGTAAAACCATTCCATAATCATGCCACCACATCAAATTATATGCAAGCTAAATTAAGGTCCACATAGAAACACACAACTCATGTAATTAACACCATTCATGACTAGATTTTGACTAAAGAAGTTGATGATGTTATTATTCTTAATATCCCCATAGGAGACACTTTTTAACTATCCAAACCAAGAAAAGACATCCTACAAACTTCCTCTATTTTTTTGGATCTCATTATTTGGGATCCACCAAAAGAATCCATATCTAATTTCATTCAAGAACTAAAAGATGAAAAGCTTATTGAAGAGAAGGTTGATTAGACATTCTGCAAAACTCACATACTATTCCTCACACCATTTCAATACCCACATCTAGTATACCCATTCCCACTAGCATGTTACTTCCTAAGGAAACTATTATGTTACCTCATGTTATCTCTAGATCAGTTCCCCCCATGGCTAGAGAAGCACTAAATCATAGAGAGATCAAGGGAAAAGTTGTAGATAACAGAAACAAAAACCTCAAAGCCCTAAATCCAAAGTCTTTGCAACATCCTAATATTAGGATTTAATTCCTTAAAGAGGATATCCCTATAACCCCTAAACAAATATGAAAATGAAAAGTGCCACTACCCCCTATTCATACAAGAACATCTATAATAGGGCCCCATCCTTCAGCTAAATTAAAAGATACCATTATATAATCTACCACTAAAGCACATGTTAAATCACAAAAAATTATTCCCATTATGGTCATACCAATCTATAATCCATTAAACCCTTATTACCCATCAGGTTTAGGGGTAAATACTTACCCTAGACATAAAGTGCCTATAGTAGGGACCATCGAAATAGCTAGTTCAAGAGACCAAGGTTTGAGGTCATATACCTCTTCCCCACTAGTGCCTTGAAGAATGGAAAATATGAGTCAAAACTCATTAAAGGGATATTATTCTAAAATCCTTTATCAACTTTATTTAGACCTCCTTAATCATGCTACCACCTATAAAGCCTACCAACCCTCATATTCATAAGCCATCATGGTATAGAGAAAATAAGACATGCACATACCATTGAATATTATGGAAAAACATAGAAATCTATAATGCATTAATATTTTTAATCCAAAATCTATTAGACAAAGATGATCTCCTAACAAAATAATCAAATCCTTCCCATCCCCCTAAAGTTACATCTACCACAAGAAGTAACACATAAAATAAGTTGTAAAGGAGGATAAATCCTCTGATAGATCCCAACATCGATCTCTCCTTGTTAATGACTCTAATAAAATAATGAATACCCATAAATTCCAAATATATGTAGTTCATATAGCCACATGATCTCAAGCCCATGGTCATAAAACCCATAATCATGACAAAACTAAAGTAACTATTGCTAAAGCACTAGCTCCTACCACAAATAGTCTAACTATACCTTCCCCCAACCTAAATTATCCATTTTTGGAAAGGTAAAAAAAATAATTATTCAAAAATCATACAAATTTTATTATAAATTAGTTGCATTAACTTCCAATCAAGATGTCCTTATACAAACTTGTCCAGAACTCCCCACAACATTATGAAGCCATGATAGAAGCTTTACAAGCCACATAAATACAAGAAAACAAACCCCAACCATTTTAAGCATTTATTACATCACTTAAAAAACCCTTATCTGTAATATTTCATGATTAAAAAATACCACCCTTACATCCAGACGATCATGATCCTGCATTGTTTATTACTAGCTAGATAAATCAAACTCAAATTAAAATAGTTATGATAGATAATAGTGATAGCATAAAAATCATCTCTTCTCACATATTTAAATAGCTATAGTTACTTGAGATAGTGGTATCCCAATCAACCACTATTCTATGAGCCTTCAATGATACCATTGCACCTATATTAAGAATGATTGTCCTTCACATTTAGGTAGGCATGTGGGTTCTCCCTGAGTTATTCTACATTATTAAAGGATAATTTTAGTACAACATTATCTTAGCATGTCCCTAAATTTGTGTTATGTATTGCATTCCCTCTATATTTCATTAATGCATTAAATTTGAACATGAGGGTAAAATCCATAACATCCTAGCTGACTCACATCCCTTCAAAACTTGTAACCTTAACTTTTAACCCAATGAGATCCTAATTTCATTGCAAAGTGCTACCACATCCTCATCCAACAAATAATCCTCTAGAGCAATTATCCTTGTGTCTAGACTTGGTAAGGAATCCAATTATTTTTCCTTTCAATAGCTTTCAATTAGAGAGTACCAGTTACTGACGCTCAATACTCTCCCTACTCCACAAAAATATGGATGCCCTAAAAAACAACTAGCTTATTGTTCTAATTTGGGGGAAGTTTTTCCCTTTGGCCCATCATTCCTCTATACTACATCTGATCTATAGGGTAATTGACCATCTTGATTCAATCCCTTTTGAAAAAACTTAGGCTAAACTATTTACATCAAACTTTGCATTCCTCAATAAACCCATTTCATGGAGACATACCTACAATGGTGTACCTAGAAAGGTTTTGGTATAGGACATTATGAATGGGGCTTAATGAGGTTTTATTGGGGGAGTTTATAAAACCCCATGAAACCTTGGCTTCACCAAAAAACCCAAATCTTCCTTGAATATTACTCTTCTTTCCATCCTTAAAGAGGACACACCACCCTCACATTATAACACCCCTTCTTTGACTAACAACAACGTATCTATTATTCCTAACTTTTTTCTAGTCAATGCCATTTTTGTAGAGCCTCTCATCTATCATCATGATGGGAAAATTCAAACCATTCCTCTATCCTATCTAGACATGATAGGGTAGGATTCACCTACCATCCCTATTTTTTAGTGCCATGATGAGTCCATCTTAACTCATTTGACCACCAAAAATTTCCCGTATATGTAAAGCTCTTCCATAAAAAACCTCTGGTCTCTTAAATTAGGCCACCATTAACATTAACATAGGGTCCCTAGAGACTCTGTACATCATTAAGGTTAGAAAATCCTTATATCCCCAAGAATACTAGGATTACACTATGTTTATAATAGAGCATAGTGAATTATTCACTTCATCTTATAGAGATATGCCTAGTATTGATACTGTCATCATCATCCATAACATTGTTACACTCTCTAATGATAAGCCTATCAAGTAAAAGCTTAGGAAGATGCATCCTTCCATTGCACTCTTGGTCAAAGAAGAGTTATAGCTCTTTTTATCCATTAACTTTATCCAGCCTATCCCTCAATGGGTATCTAACATTGTGCCTAAGAAAAAACCTACATGGGGACTTTGCCTTTGTATTGACTTTTGAGACCTTAATCTCACTTGTAAAAATAATGAATTATCTCTCCCTAATATTGACCAATCAGTAGATTTAATCATTGGCCATGAAATGTTGTACTAATGGATGGTTTTTTTTGGATATAATCAGATTTTTATCATACCAGAATACCAACATAAGACCTAATTGATTACTTCCTGGGGGACTTTATATTATTGAGTTATACTTTTCGGCCTAAAGAATTTAGGATCCACATACCAAAGATCCATGACCTAAATTTTCCATGATATTTTTTAGAGGTACATTTTCCATGATATCCATCATGAATTATCAATTCCACAATATTTCTTTGTTGGCTACAATACATGCCTTCACCCTTAAGGCATCTAATATGAGTTACACTTAAGCACAACTCTCTTTCAAATAAGCCTAAGTCACTTTTTAGATCATATGAGGATCCATTCACATATTTGATACTTATTCGATAAAACTAAGAACATAAGAACACTTTAGAAGTACATGGACCCATGACACATGATATATAGGTAATTCTTAAGTGTCCATATTCATCATAGCACCCTTATATTAAAACTCAATTAGATAAAATACCTTTTTGTACACATAATTATTATGAATGAAAACACAACCAACTTTTAACCCTTTGATCATACTACATATGATTGGTCAAATCTTCAAAATTCACATATATGGTCCTAATGGAGTATAAAACATACTCAAATATCTATCTCATCTTTAAACATTTATATACCAACAAGCACATCTCAATTACCCTTCTTGGGTTACTTGCAGAGCAAACACAAAAACATAGTCAACTTTGAACCTTCATAAACTTTACTATTCACACTTTCAGAATTTGAAAAATATATTTATAGATGCATATTTTAATCCCCTAAATGAGAAAATTCTTCCTATATCAAAATAAATGGTCCAAAACCAGACACTTTTCTTTCCTTTGTTAAATTCAAATATTTGAATTCAAATGGTCAAAGTTAAACTTTGGACACTATGCTATCATCTCATGTCTTTGATACTTAGATAAATAATGAACCATATATCTTATTTTAAGGAGATAAATATTTAATGATGTTAAACTTCAAATAGGTTGACCACTTTAACTCTACTCACACCATTGATCTCAATTACATAATTAAATGCAAATTGTTAGATCCTTATCATTTACCTTTGCTCAGTATTAAAACTCAAACACATCTTACCATCTCACTAATTCCTAAAATATTGGATAAAATGTGCTCCATTTATCTCCTTGATATTTTCTTGAACTTTACTTTGTGTAAAATTGACAAAGTATTGGAACCATTGCAATCTATCTGAGAAGCCAACTTTGAACCTCAATAACTTTTATTTTGCTTAGAAACATGATCTAAAATTTGAACCATAATATCATATTTAAAAGGGGAATATATTAATTTATCAACCTTATCCTATAATATTTACAAATGTGATATATATCACCATTAACCTACTCACTCAAACTTTTCTGTCACAAAGCCAACTATGCGTAGAACTGCTTGAAAAGACAACTTTGCACATGCATATCTTTTGATGAAATTCATCACATGACATAAAATTTATCACATATAAGTTAATAAATAAACCATATGATCAAATTATCATGACACCTTCATGTGTGAAAAATATAACACCATTAAAATGCCTACTCAATTTTTCTTACCACATTGTAAATTTGGCTAAGTATGGGAAAACACTATCAAACTACTTGGGAGCCCAAATTTTCACTTACATATATTATTTTGAAATTCATTTCATAACCTAAGATTTATCACATATAAACTAGGCACAAATTTTATCACAACCATATGATCAACTTGACTCATCCACACATGGCAATGGTGATGTCAACAAACTGTCTACTCAAAATTTTTGCCACTAAATAAAAAATGTCTAGATGAAAATAATGATCAACCAAATGAAATAAAATCATGAAAACAAGCACTTAAATCATTTAAAAACTCTTGATTACCTATTGATTACTTAAAAATACTACCCTTTGACACAATGATAAAGTGGGCATCAGATAATATTGATTACCTAAACATACTATCAATAGGATAATACCATATTATAAATATAGTATAAACTCCCCCTTACCTTGATCCTACCTCTTCTTATCTTTGATAACTTCCTCTTGCTACATGCCATCACACTTCTTTAGCCAAGCATTGCAACCAAGAAAGAACACAAAAAACACTAAAATATAATGGAACTCACCAAGAAACATATGAGAGGGACTCACCCTAATATTTTGAGTAATTTCACCTCTTGATCATCTTTAAATCTCCACACACCATGATGAACCACCATACAAGCTTACTAGCCTTCTATCTCAAGCTACCACAAGGACCACCAACATAACTTCATGCCACTCACCAAATAGGAAACATTATATAAAACAACTATATAACTCTCCTTAAAATAATAATACCTTGATATTTTGGAGAAACTAAACATAAAGCAATATTCTTTCCACTATGCCTAGCTAGACTCCTTGTAGCCCTACCTGGAAATTGCATAGCCCATAATTTTCAGTAGATACACCTTCAAGACCTAAAACTTCATAATAGGATCAATATAATATTCCTTATCAAATAAACCAACTTTAATTACCTATCTCATCCTCTACAACATAATTCCTTCACAAACCTACTGGCTAATTAGGCCTCCATCTTGACAAAAACATGAATAGCTTGAAAACTATAACCCTTCAGATCTCTATAAAGCTTGATTTGACAACCCATTTGGCCCATTAAACCTATTTTTGTTCAATTCCCATCTATAAAACTTCTTTAAAACCTATAGACAACCATCACACACTTTTGTACCAAGATTTGAGCTTTCATACCTTTGGGAACCTTAGCTTCCTATACCATGGCTTTTGACCTACAACAAGATAGATAAACCCAAGAGCACCTAAGAACATCGAAAAAGAAAAAATAGGATCATAAATACACAACACCAACTATAAAATATCAAAGATAAGTTCACAGACCTTTTTGAGCACCAAACTCTTCTTGACATTCCATCAATCTCATTAAGCCACTTGGAAACACCCATTTTAACCCCATACTATAGGTCCTTTATAAATATCTAGAAAAAATATCATGAAATTATTTTTCCCCCTTAACCAATGACCTTATATTATTGTCATTATGATCTTGAGAACATAAACTTGCTTCTCCACAAGAAAGATGTCTCCTAAGAAGCATAGACAGAGACACCCTACTTCTTAATGTCTTAGAACAATGTGAAACTAGGAATTTCCCATAACTCCTCATATTCCTTCTCCTTCTTGGTCATTTGATACTTATAGTTCTTCTTACTAGGCTAAGATAAGAAACATGCTCATCTACTATGATATTCTCCTTTTCTTCTAGGATTGAATTGACAATACATGGATATAACATAGATTTATGACATACCTTTTCATTTGAAGAATCCACCTTACAATTAGGAACCTCATCACTAATAACTAAAAATTGATGTTATTTTCATGATATATGATTAGCAATGGTAGGATGTTAATTTGGATCCATACACATCTCATAACTAGCCTCAACCAATACCTTGGTCTTCTTCTTGAACTTGGTCTCTTCATTCACAATATGAGCAGACAATGAGAGCCCTTGGCACTATTCAACTTCTGTAACATTCTCCACCATAAAAAATATATTACTTGTACCTATGGACTCATCATGACTCACACTTATCACCTTTGGTTTCCATGAGTTAACTTGTCTTCTTCCTTGTATTTTAGGAGCTTGATTGAACTTATTTTGACTTAATGACCTTTGCTTGAAGAACCTAACAATGTGGACAATCTTCTCACAATTGTAGTAAACCATACTCCTTGGTGGAAACATAATTTGTCTTACCTTGTATAATAAAAACTTGAAATGTGTCCTATGTAATGACAAATGAAACAAACTCCTCTTTTTGAAGAGGACTCACTTTATCTAACCTTATGTGGAAAATGGTTTGTAAAGTGTCCCACATCAAGACAGTTGAAGAAATGAACTTTGTTTACACCTTTTGACTTATGACCCCCATCATAGTTCCATACAAAATCATTTATAATAGTTCTCTTTCATTCACTAGATTTATGCCCAAATTGATTACATGTGTAACAATAACCATTGAAACTTGCATACCTCATGGCATTTGGCTATTTGATATGATTTGTCTTCATTTTTATATCACCTTCATTCCTTTTTTTATGATTTATCTTCAAATTATGATTGTCCTTATTCATATTATTCTTCATCTTGTCTTGAGTTATATTCTTTTATTCTTCTTCATATCCAAGACCAGTTTTATCACTATTATGCTTTTGATCACTCCAAATATTATCTAGATCACTTGAACTCTTTTCAAATCTCAAAAATGGCTTCAACTTACTATATTTCTTCTTTAAATCAGATTTTAATGACTCATTTTTAATTACATACTTTGAACTTTCATCTTCTTTGGCTTTCAAGTTTGTAGATAGAATTTACAATTGACAACTGAGATGCTTGACCATATCTTCATGTTCTTTGGTATATTCATTCATTATCACTTCCTAAACATTGAATTTTTCCTCATATTAATTGATTTGAGACTTCATCTTCTTGTTAATCTTCTTCTCAATCTTTATTTCTTCAAGGGTATTCATTAATTCAGCCTCACAGTCCACCTCATTTCTATCAATATTACGATCACTCCAAGTAGACTCCTTTTGATATGAGCAACATCTTTTCTTAGCCATGAACATGGATTCATATTCAATAGGACCATCATCTTCATGATCATACTTTGAGTCACTATCTTCACTCTTATCTGATGAGCTGCAATCTTCTTTGGTGTAGAGACTCTTCTTATTCTTAAATGACTTCTTCTTGTTGTTATACTTTTTGAATCCTTTCTTCTTTTATGTATTCTTGTCTTAATATTGGCCTTAACCATGATATTCATCATTATTCTTCTCATTTTTATGAGGTAATTTATGATCAAAATGTCCTATCTCTTCACAAAAACATTTGAAGGGTAGTTTACCCTTATACTCTCCTAAGACTATTTTCAATTTCCTAGTAATCAAAACAATTAGTTCATCCTCATAAATGTCAAATATATCATCCTCTTTGGGTTTATTACCTTGGAAATTCTACTTTATATTCATTTGTATATTGAATGTTGCTTCTTTCTTTGGTGATATATCATCATTTACTCTCATCTCATAGGCAATACGGGTTTCATGTAATTTATCCATATTCAACTGAGTAAGATCATGAATTTCTTCTATAGTAGATACTTTTCAATCAAACTTGAGGAATAGAGACATTAATACTTTTTGAACTACAATATCCTCTTCAAGGTTCTCTTTAAGACCTATAATGATATTCACAATCTCATCAACTCTCTATATAAAAGATTCCATAGAATCTTCCTCCTTCATTTTAAGACTCTCAAATTATCCTGAGTGAGTCTACAACTTTGCTAATTTAACCTTTGAATCTCCTTCATGAATGATATAAAATTTATCCCATGTCTATTTAGCATATTTATAATGGATTAACTTGGTGAACTCAGTGTTTTTAACACCACAAGTAATGACATTCATTTCCTTAGAATTATTCTCAAACAACTTCTTGTCTGCAACACTAGGAGGAATAATAGGAGTAACATAACCATCCACAATAGATTACCACACATCAAACACTAGGGATATAATGTATTTCCTCATCCTTTCACTCTAAAAAATCATAATTGGATCCATTAAATATCATTTATTTCTTAGTAGATAAACCTCCTTACATTTAATGACTATCCATATTGTACCTTGGATCACCTTCAGTTGTCAAGTCTTTACCAAAGGACCTATTCTGATACCAATTATTAGAGGTACAATCACTAAGAGGGGGTGAATATTTGAGCCCAAATAATCCAAATTCAATTTCAAACCTTTCAAAACTCTTAATTAGTTACCACAAGCATTCATGAAGCATACACATCATTCATAACAATGAACAAGAGAGACAATGCAAGATCAAGTACATAACACATGACATATGTGGGAAACCCTCTTGGGGGAGAAAACCCACTAGAACCTCCAATTGGACTACTATCCTATAATAACAAGAACTAATTTAGACTAGTATAAAATTATCAAGGAAATAACATCCCTTATTTTAGTGAGACTATAATCCCACAAGGATATACTACACCTATCTAGCTAAGCTGCCATAATAACTAGACCTTTAGAAAGTTTCACCTTGTAAGAAGGTTGTAACCCCTTAGATTTTGAGCAACCAAAGCAACAACTATGAATAAAACATATCTTATAACACTAATTTCCTACCAATTTGATGGAGATACAAAGTTTATCAACTCTCTTCAACTCTGCACAATTAATGCATCTAGAGCCACCTTTTGGATCACTTTTCACTTTTCAAAAACAACTCTATTACTATATTAAAAACATGACTAGATGGTCATTATCTCAATCCACACTTTTATCTTTCTCTCAAATTAGCCACCAAGCTCACACAAACACCATCTATCCTTTGCTCACTCTCAAGACATCCAAAACATCCTTTTGGATCACTCTAGACCTCTTCACTCATCCTCAACCTATAAGAGCACTATTATGACATCATAAACATGACCTATAACTCATACACATAGTCCTTAATCTACTCTTCTTATCAATCCATCCATTTTTCAAACTACCTCTCCTCTCTTCTTTGTTTCAATGCTCACTCCTCTCACACAAGCCTCCACTTCAAGTACCTACTCATAAGTCCCTTATACATGTCTTCTTAAAGTCTAGAAATCACCATCTTTAATTTTAAGTTTTATATGTCCCTCATAAATTATCAATTCCATAATCTTTCTGTGTTGGCCACAATACATTCCTTCACCCTTAAGGCATCTAACATGGGTCACACTTAAGCATAACTCTCTTTTAAATAAGCCTAAGTCACTTTTTAGGTCTTATAGATACCCATTCACCTCTTTGATACTTCTCTGAGAAAAATAAGAACATAGAAACACTTTATAAGTACATGGAACCATGACACATGATCTATAGGTCCTTATTAAGTGTCCATATTCATCACAACACCCTTTGATTAACACTTAATTAGCTAAAACACCTTTCTATACACATAGTTATTATAAATAAAAACACATTTGAATTTTAACCCTTTGATCATACTAAACATGATTGTTAAAACATTAATATTTCAAATATATTATCTTCATGGAGTATAAAACATACGCCAATAGCTATCTCACCTTTAAACATTGAGATACTAATAAGCACAACTCAATTACCCTTCTCGGGTTACTTGCATAACATACACAATAACACAGTAAAATTTAAACCTTAATTAATTTGACTATACACAATTTCAAACCCTAAAATATATTTTTATATATGCACCTTGGACTCCTCTACAAATTCAATTTTCACAACATGAGAAAATTCTTCATGTATCAAAAGATATGGCCCAAAAATTAGACACTAGTATTTCCTTTGTTAAATTCAAATATTTGAATTCAAACGGTCATAGCTAAACTTCAAACACTATTCTATCATCTCATGTCATCACTGCTTAGATCAATCATGTACTATCAATCTTATTTTTAGGATCTCAGTATTTAATCATGTTAAACTTCAAATAGGTTGACTGCTTTGACTCCACTCTTGTCATCGATATCAATCGTATGATTAAATGTGAACCGTTGGATCCTTATCCTTTACCTTTATTCAGCATTAAAACTTGAAAAATTATTACCATATCACTAATTCCTAAAATCTTAGATAAAATTAAATCATTTATATCCTTGAGAGTATCTCAAACTTTACCTTTTTTTCAAAATTGACTAAGCATGGGAACTATTGCAATGTGTTTGAGAAGCCAACTTTGAACCCTAATAAATTTTGTCGTACTTAGATGGTTGATCTAAAATTTGAACCATAAGATAAAATTTAAAATAGGAATATATTAATGTATCAACCTACTCCTAAAACCTTTGTGTGTGTAATATATAATTACATTAATCTTTCCACTCATTTTTTCTACCACAGAGCCAACTATGCCTAAAATTGATTGGAAGGCCAAGTTTGCACATGCATATCTTTTGATGTGCTACATTGCATGACTTGAAATTTAGTGAATATAAACTAAGAAAAAAACTAAACAAGCCCATATTATCAACTTATCCTAACACTTTTATGTGTGTGAAATATAACACCATCAAAATGCCTACTCAGTTTTTCTTGCCACATTGTAAATTTGGCTAAGTATGGGAAAACACTATCAAACTACCTGAGAGTCCAAATTTGCACTTTCATATCTTATTTTACACTTAATCACATGAAATTAAATTTATCACATATAAAATAGCATAAATTTTATCACAACCATATAAACAAGTCCCCCTAACTCATCCACATGTGGCAATGGTGATGTTAGCAAATTGCCTACTCAAATTTTCTGCCATTAGACCCAAAATGTCTAGATGAAAACAATGATCAACCAGATGGAATAAACTCATGCACATAAACAATCAAAACATATAAAACCTATTATATTACCCATTTCATATGATCAATAATTTAAACTCATACCTAAACATCTCTAACCACACCAAAACTAAAGATCAACCAAGCCTCCTTCAAGCATACTAGGACAAGCACATTGCACACTTTGTCATTATCACTTAGAATATAAAGGAACTTCATCCACTGATATGGACACTTACATGAAATCACCATGACATCATTAAAAACTCTCCAATATATATTATCCATAATATTGTGGAGGATAATGTAGATGACCTCCTTGGAAAATTAAAATTACTAAAAGATCACCTTTTCATTCTAAAGGTTATTTTTTCCCATTTAATCCAATTTCATGTCCATATAAATTACAATAAATTAATTTTTGTAGTATTTATGGGTCTAAATTATAATCTTTCTATAATTTTATCTCTCTATTATTTGATCACTTTCAACCTTTCCATTACCTTTTAATATAGGATATCCATTTTAAGTGGGACTCTTGTTATCAGGAGGCTTTTGAAGCTCTTAAGATCTACATTTTATCATCACTAGTGCTCACTCCTCCAAAATAAGGACAACCATTATTATTATATATTTACACTACTAACCATCCCCTTAGAGCCATGCTAGCCCATCATGATGAGTAACATAAAGAGGAGGCCATGTATTACATCAACCATACACTTGTTGAATATGATACATGTTATTATCACACTAAAAAGTTTTACCTAGCTCTATTTTGATACTAAGATATGACATTATCTCCTCAATCATAAAACCTATGTTGTCATGAACACTAATCCCCTAAATTTCATACCCTCCAAGCCTTATCATAATTAATGAATGGCTAAATGGCTTATGCTTTTGACAAAATTTGATCTAGAATTTATCCATCAAAAATTAGTTAAAGGTCAAATCATGGCTGATCATCTTGTTGAGACGCATCTTTCTCATAATCAATTGATTAAATACAAATTCTTAAATGAATCTATAGCCTCCACATTTCAACTAGACCTGTAATATCAAATGACTCTTTTCTTTGATGGATCTAAATGTGAACATGGTGGGGGATGCCAAATTATCATAATTCCTCTTGGGGGACACCTATCCCTCTATCCTTTAAAATTTATTTTGACTGCACTAATAATATGGCAGAGTATGAGGCTTTAATCATAGGTCTCCAAACCACCTTAACTTTGGGTATTAAAATGCTCAATATATATGGTGATTCCCAACTCACTATTAATAAAATTAAAGGAATATATCAATGTAAAAATGATACTCTTTATAAGTACAAAATCTTAGTAGATTAATTATTATCCACCTTTAAACATTATGTTATCCAATCCACTCCTTGATCAACTAACAAATTTACGGATACTATAGATTCACTGGCCTCCTTTATCCCATCCTCATTATAGAAGTCTAAGTTGTTTGTCCTTATTTATAGGATTAATCAACCTTCATTTACCAAAATTTACCTTTCATCCATCCATAGTGTGGAGGAAAATACCTTAGGTCTCTGGTACACATAGATATTTGATTATCTATCTAGGGGGATTACTCCATTGGATCTATCTAGAAATCCTCAACAAGCCTTTCAACATCATGTCACCCATTTTTTCATATTGGGGGTATTATTTATAAGCATGATTTTGATGGAATTCTTATTTATTGTTTTCAAAATCATGAAGCTACCCTTTCTATCAAAGAAGCTCATGATGGGTCATGTGGAGGACACTTTAATGGTCACACTATCACTAAATAAATCCTATGATTGGGATATTATTTGCCTACTTTAAATTAATATTAATCTGATTATGTTAAGAAGTGTATCAAGTTTCAACATCATGCCAACTTATCCCATGTCCATATCCAAGCATTACATGTAGCTTAGGACTTTTGGCCTTTCTCCCAATGGGGGCTTAATCTTATAGGAAAAATCAATCTTAAATCACCCTAGTTTCATGGGTTTATCATTACCACCACTAAGTATTTTACTAAGTGGGTAGAGGCTATCCCTCTTATCTTGACCAAAGTAGATAAAATTGTTAATTTCATTATGCAACATATCATTTGTCACTTTGTCATCCCTCATAAGATCATCATAGATAACAAAACATATTTTAAGAATAAAAAGGTTCAAGAGCTCTATTTTTAACATTAAGCTCAACTTTTCCTCACCTTAATATCCTCAAGCTACTGGGTAGGCCAAGGCATCAAATAAGACTTTAGTCAAAATCGTAACTATCATCAATGAAGTAGGCAAGAATTGACACTAACATGTTCCCTATGCCTTATGGGCTTATCAAACTAGTATTCAAACCCCTACAAGTGCTACCCCTTTTTCCTTAATCTATGAAGTTATACTTCCTTTTGAAGTTTAAATTCCTTCCCTTCACATCTCCCTAAACCATATAATTTTTTAGGATGAATTTCATTAAGAAAAATTAGCTGAGTTAGAACTCTTAGATGAGTATCATTCAGCTGCCATTAAACATCTACATATATATCAAGAATGAATTAAAAATGCTTATAATAAACATTTAAAGTAATGTGAATTTAATATTGGTGACCTTGTCTTAAAATAAAATAAACATGTAACTAATATGGAAAGAATCAAAAGGAGAAAATTCACTCCAAATTGGCTCTGAGCATATATCATTAGCCATCAATACAGATGTGGGGCATACTGCTTAGCCTCTCTTGATAGAAAATCAGAGCACGATCCCCTTAATGAATTGCATCTACATTTTTTATACTATTAATAAATCTTAATTATCTTTGGTCTACCTATTTTAGTCTCTAGGTTTCATATCCCCATTACTCTTATACCAAATAATGATATATAGAGGTATGCAGTTATCTAGCAATATTACCTATTATTAACCATAAATATGAATACCTTAGCTCTATTCATAGCATGATCTAGTTGGATAAGCTTCACCTATAATTAGAAGAAGCTTCAAATCATTATTCCCTTAAATCCTTCCCTATCACTCATTCATTTTGAGATTTACTATTTTATCTTGTATATCTAAGCTTTGGAAAATTATCCTCATATACTTGAGGCCAATCCACAAATTAAAATTAGCATTAGGATCAAAATAAAAATGAAATCATTTATAAAATCAAAATAAAATAAATATGAATACACTTCTCCGTCGAAGGCCAACTATGTCAATTCCCCAAATATGTAAAGTTATACAAAATATCAAAAGGCATAGACTACTCCCTCAAAAGACAATTGTTTCAAAAAACATGTATTAAAATATAGAACATTCCCACAAAGGATGGATATCATACATAAAGTATCCCTAGAAAGCTTTCCACATTGATCAGATTTATTTAATTTAGTATACTTCTTGCATTGATCAGTCTACATGGTTTGGCACATAAGGATTCCAGGTTAACCCTTAGTCGTGGGTATGCAAGATGGAAACATCTATTTATAATCCATGTTTAAAAGTAAGTCAATAAAATATTGAACTTATTTGACCTAAAATTATTAGGTTTTTTATTATCAGTGTGTTAAGGATGTATATGCATCACTTTTCAATAGTTTGCATTGGGTCATGTTATGAGCCAATAAACAGGAATTAAGCCTTTTGTAAAATTAATTACAATTTTTTTTGCATATATTAAAAAATATCTAAAACATGCAAATCAATGAGTTAAAATTTGTATCCATTGTAATCATAATCTATAATCATTAAAATCATAATCCGTAACCATTAATCATGAGCCATAAACATTACCTATCATCCAAATCATAATTTACAACATTTTATATCCATAATCCATACATACAATTTACAAATCCATATATAGATAATCAAATATACATCCATAATCTATAATTAAAACCATAACAATCCATATTCCATATAAATATAATCCATTTTTTCATAAAACGTTAATCTATACATCCAAATCACACCCATATCCATAATCCATACTCCATAAACAATCATTAATATAAGCATGATCCATAAAACATTCGATAACATTTAATTCCATATTCAAATCGTCTAATAAAAATTTATAATCATAGTAATCTAATCTAATCCATAATATAAATCCATCACATATAAAAACCATAATCTATTCACATCACATATCAATCCATAATCCATCCATAAAGCATAATAATCCATAAAATCCATAATCCATAACATAATCCATAAACATGAAATATATATATCAAAAGATCAATGTACATCATAGTATTTGTGTGCATGTCCATGGCTCTCTAGCTAGTACAAGTGAATATATATATATATATATATATGTGTGTGTGTGTGTGTATATATATATATATATATATATATATATGTATATATATGTATATATATATATATATGTATATATATATATATATATATATATATATATATATATATATATGTATATATATATATGTATATATATATACATATATATATACATACATACATGTAGATCTACTGAGTGAAGCTCTCTAGCAAGTACAAGTGAATACACACACACACACACACACACACACACACACACACACACACACACACACACACACACACACACACACACACACACATGTGGATCTATTGAGTGAACTCTAATATTCTTAGATGAATACTCGATAGATCTCCACTCCCATCTCCATCCCTATCTCTCCTCTAAGTGACACTCCCCATACAGATTGAGTTTGTGTACATGAACCTAGAGGACCTGACCTATATGGATATGTGGTTTGCATAATAGGGAGTCTCTAGAAGATGATCTAGAATAATTCTCTCATAATATCTTACCTCCACTACCAGCTCCTTATATCGATCAATGTTGATGGTCCCTATTTATCTTGTGCTCAGCCCCACCACCTCTCTAATCATTTATACTAAGGACTATCTCTCATCCTCCCTCCTCCTCTAAGTATCCAAATCTACCTTGTACCTATCTCACTCCTCCACCACCATGCCATGACTCAATTGTAATGATTTAAACCCCACCTATAAAATATACAATCACATCTGCACTATATCCCACTTTGTCCACACAATAGTCAATTCCCCATATGTTGTATGTAGTTATCCTTGTAAGAAGGTACATTACACCTTTAATGTATCCCTTTCCATGATCATCTCCTTTAAAATCTATCTCCTCCTCTCCATCCCCATCCTCTTCCCCAACCATTTAATCTCCCTATCTCCTCCTCTATCTCCTTAGAATTAACCTCCTCCTATACCTCCTCCATCTCCTCATCCCCTCCTCTTTGGCATGACCACACCACTCTATCATACCACACTACCCACTACTCAACCTACCAAGCTGTATATGTAGGAGTGTAACCTACATCTTCTATGTTATCCCCTATTGGTACCTACTCCTCCTCTACTAAGACATCTCATATCACTGGGCCAGGTAGCTCTTACTATATCTCATCTTGTATATATACATATGGGGCCCATGGTATGTCCCACACCATTTTAAACTACCATTTCACTTAGAAACAATGAATATAATCCCAATAATCTATCCATCTCTCCATCACCCATCGCTCTCTCTATACACTTTTAAGCTCTGCCTCCATTCCAAGCCACTTAGGAAATCATAAATAATGCCTCTAGATGATGTATGTAGCCTTTAAATCCTTTATAACACCCCTATAATAATCTAGGTCTCTAACAACTCCATCTATAAATCCCTATGCTAGATAATCCTTCCATTATAAGAAGGTGACATTGTAGTTTATCTCATACCACCATATCCATGAAGTACTAATAGGTTGCACTATCCTAATGTGCTCATAAGCCTAGCACTATAATATAAAAATAACATCCAAACCATAGCATCTTTGGGTCTTCTAACCACATAGATCCCTATAATTCTATGCTAGTAAGGTGGATACCCATGCAAATATGGTGTAATACTCTAACATGTCTATAACAACACTAGTCAGGCTCCACACAAATCTTCCTCCCCCTGAGTCTAAGAGTGCATAACATGATATTTCCATCATCATCATAGTCAACATGCTTCTCATTTTTATGTCAACTCTGTAAAGAGGCTCAAAATTAAAACCCTTAACAATAAAACTAATCCCCTATGCATTATCATCATATAGGCATCTCAAAGATACTCCTCATCCCTAGTCATCTATTAGTACTATCAGTGCATTTTGTACAAGAAGTTGTAAGATTTGGTAGATGTCTTTAATGATGGTCATCTCCCTGGTTCGTAGCCAGAAGGTCCTGATCATAACATCCAACTATTCCACTAATGCCACCAACAATCTTGTATTTTTATGGATGCATCTGTAATGATGCACCCCTCCTAAACCTATGGCCTTTTGATGGGCCCAATCATCATTACTTAGTTGTATTCATAATCTCTCTAGTAAGGGAGGTGCTCGATCTTGAAATCATAGTATCCCCCATGTCTATCATCAATATCCCACTTAAGCCTAAAAATATCCTAATAAATCTAGCTTATCTTAAATTTTAGCTCTTTTCTAAGCCCTTCTCATTTCATATGAATTGGAATTTATCCCTTATGGATCAACATAGTTTTGCATCAATCAATATGGCTTCATTGAAATGATGATGATTCCCTATGAATCATCATTGATTTACTAGGGAATTGACATCAATTCATAGTGTCATCTCCCCATAACCTAACCTAATCCTAGTTCCTAAAAAATCCTATAACTCTTTAAAATTTTCAAAAACTCAAAAAAATACTAAAATAATTGACTTGCCTTATCCTATGAGTGTCATCGTCATCATAATCCACTACCACTAGCCTCCATCTCATTTCATAGCACTTGTGTCATTTGAACTTTCAAGCATTATTTAGGTTTCACAAATAGAAAATGAGCCCTTCTCTATGTTAGACTTACTTATGTACTTGACTTTAGATCAACATAAATCTATTTTAAATCAATGTCAATTGGGTAGATCATCATTGATTCATTTTGGATCAGCACTGATTACCCCCTTTTTTGCACTATTTTTACTCTCATGTACATCCAACCCTACTCAGCTTTATCTTGGTTCCTTACCACATCTACCCTATTATTATTCAACCTATACCATTTTAATCTCATGGATTATGACACCCTATTTTTCCCATAGCCCTTGTAAGCCATGTAATTATTTGGATACCTCCCCTTAGTAGGTCTTGAGAATGCATTCTCCCTTGAGAAAGTTGTCTATAGGTATCACACACATCGTTATAGCACACTAGATGTTTTGGTCAGCTAACCCTATCACTTTTTCTCTTCTTTAGCCTTCTTTAAGCCCACCTATTCATAGTTATGGAATTTGATTACATGATTTACCTTGGGGCATCTCTACCTATATTATCTCCAATCTTGCTAGTGTAAAACATACAATTCATGTTATGCATCTATGCTTATTAGAGCCTATTTTTTATTTATTCATCCCATCTATTATTCCATTTTTCAAACCTGTTGCCCACTCCCTATTCTTCATCAAATCCTAGTTTTAGGGGGGGATACCTCCTCAAATAAACTTGGGGTAGTGGATCTTGCATAGTTTTTATCTCATGGCACGTATTCCATATTGCTTCACAAAAAGGGGAAAATGTAGACAATGTAATTTCATACCCATAGGGATGATTAATTAGGTTGTTGGAGTCTTTCCAATAATGTATCTAAGGTGACCAATGATGTTGATGAGGTGTCATGTGTGCTAGAATGACAATGACAAAGTGAGTTTCAATGTGCCTTAGATTTCCTACATGGTTCTTTAGTGTTTGATTGAGTGAGGTGATTAGGGATGAGTATGGTGATTTAAGGATATGAAAAGGGTCCTATCATATTTCAAGGATGATTGGATAACTTGTGTGCATGAGTAGAATTCACATAGTTCTTCATTATGTTCATCTAGACATAGTTAATTTTGTGACAAATAAATTCAAGGAAGCATATTGATGACATCATATCTCACATGTTTGAGGGTTACAGGATCTGCTTGATAAATGGATGGATTCTCCTATGTGAGGAGATCATATGTTTCAAGTTTTAGATCATGTGACTAAGCACAACCAAAGTTATTAAGGTGTAAATTTAGTCCCTAAAAAAAAAGTACACTAAGTTCTAACACTTAGCCAATTTTTAAAGGTAGATCTAACGGTCTACATTTCATCGTATCAAAGATAGATGACATGAAATAAATATAAGCTCAACTTATTTATTTGTCTAAGTTATAGAATGATTTGAGTGAGAATTTTTTTAATAGCATATCTTGCACGTGAGAATATTTCAAGAAGAAATGGTCATATGGGTTTGTTCAGTATTGTGCCTAGTTTATATAATATAAATTTGAGAATATGAGATGGATCAAGGTAAATGATATGATTATGCAAAGTTAGCCTTCCAAGTAGATAACAATGGTCCCCATACTTAGTCTATAATGCATGAAGTTAAAGATCAATACCAAATGGAGATTCAATGGCTCATGGGCATTCATACAAATCAACATCTATGGTACATGTTGAGTCGAATGAGTCAAAGTGTTCATTGGTTAACAAAGTTAAATATCGAGATCCTTACAAAATGATCAATGGAGCATGTTTTTTCTAAGATGTCTAGAAGTAGCAAGATGAGGAAAAGTGTTTGAAGTTTAATGTCAAGTAAAGATAAAGATTGAGATTCTTCATATATCTAATAACAAGTGGTTTTAATAAAAATAGAGATCAATGGTGTGTTTTGAGAGAGATGTTTTCAAAGTGTCCAATGTTTAACATAGATAAAGATCAAGCTATGTACAGGAAATTGATGAAGTGAATTAAGTCCAAAAATCAAGACAAAGATCTAATAGTGAGAAATGAAAGGTAAAAGTCAAGATACTTCAATAAAGATTGATAGTACATGTTTAATATGAGTAGTGAGGGCATAAAATGATAACATAGTGGTCGAGGTTTAATTGCGACCGTTGGCATTTGAATATTTGAATTTTGTAAAGAGAAAACTAGTGCTCTATATTTTATCCATGACTTTTTAGCCAAGATCAATTCAAAGGTGCTATAAAAATAAAATATGAAGATAACTCCATGTCGCATCTAGTGAAACTAGTTAGAAAGTCTGAATATTTGTATATTCAAAGCGATTGAGCTCCAAAGTTGACTATGTGTTTGACTATGTTTTGAAAGTGACCCGAGAAGGATAATTGAGTTCATGTTGATGATATCAAAATGTCCCATGATGAATTAGCTATTGGAGAGTGTTTTAGACTCCATAAGGAGCATCTTTGTGGTAATTGAAGGTTTAAACAATCTATATTCTATATTAATAAAGATGTAGAAGTTGATTGAATTTATTGAATACACTAGAAATTTGAGTGACCATCTTACAAAGGTAATTTGAAGGTGTTCTCAGTAGATTTGAAGAAGAAAATGAGCATGGAGATGTTTTATAAGTTTTTAAGTCTTATGATAAGGCATTAGTTGTCATGATATGCCTTTGATCATATATGTAGAGTCAAAATAGCTTGACTATATTTTGACTATATATGAGCAATATGAGTGGTCATTTTGTGTATGTTATTTTGAATTCTTATAACATGTGTTGATGTGTCTAAATTACATGGAGGTATATCTGAGATCCTAAAGGATTCAACCATATGATCTAATCATATGGATATGTGAAATATTTGAGTAGTTGGTTCAAAAGTTTGAGATTATGTTTTCTATGTATAAAGACCTAAAGAGATAGGAGACCTAATTGGTAGGTCCAAGTGTGGAGTTGGTGTTATAGGTGGCATGGACCCATGTGAGAGTGAGCAAGGGGATATTCTAGATATGTTTGAAGCCTTTGTTCCAATTAGTCTCACATGTAATGTGTGAGTGTGAAGGGCTAATGGTTTTAGGTCTCACTAAGACCTAATGGTGGTTTGGGGGTAATGAGGCATTAGCCGACCTATGGAGTATGTGTTTTTTACATGTAACATGTTTAGGACATATTTCAAAGGTGGAACAAGTATGGTAAGCATATTGTCTAACCAAGATGGGTTATACCAAGAGCATGGTATAAGTACAAGGCCTATTCAACTTCTTTATTCCAATTTTCAGAATGTGGAATGAAATGAAGGAGAGAACCTTTGAAAGAGAAGGTATAAGTCAGTGAGGACTAGTAGAGAATGAAGAGGATTAGACATGCTTGTCTAATCAAGTTGATGAAGGTGATCACATAGGTCAATGAACCTAAAAAGCCTAGAATAGGTAGATTGAGTGAGTATGCTCAAGAGGTTGTTGAGAGAGTGGGTATTATGAGTGAATGCAAGGTAAAAGTTGTGTGTGCCCAATGGATGGGTTGAAGGGAAAAAGAGGTTGATGATGGTGTATATGACCTATACGTCATATTTTTGATGTCATAATAGTGCTCTTACAGGTTTAAAGATTGAGTGTGAGCAAAGAGTTGAAGAGTGGGGTTAGTTGGGATATATAATGTGTCCTAATTGATTTTCATGTGTTAATTCAAGTATGTAATGTGATTTGGCCAATAAGGAGTGTTGGATGAAAGAGTAAAGATGAAGAGTGATAATCAAAGGTCTATCATCAAGTGTTGAAGACATCAATTCAAAGGTGGAGGTGTTCATTTCAAAGGAGGGTCTAAAGGACTTGATCTTCCTTAGGGGTAGTTATTCCTTATAAAACAAGTGTTTCACTAAAGGCCTTTGGTTAAAAGGAAATAATCAAAGATTTAGGTAAAAATGAATTGACCAACAGGTGGTTATGAGGATTTTATTGTCTTAGGGGTAGGTGTTACTTATGGAACAAGTGTTTCACTAAACCCTGGTCAAAAATACTTGATCAGTCTCTAGTTTGTAATACCTTATAGGACAAGTAGTTGAAATGTTTATAGGGTTGAGAGTGGGTTGTATTCCTCAAGAGGGTTTTCCATGTATGTCATGTGTTATGTTCTTGATCTTTCATTATCTTTCTTGTTCATTTATATGAATGATGTATATGCCTCATGAATGTATGTATTGAATGATTAAGAATTTGAAGGAGTCAGAATTGAAATTAGATTATCTAGGCTCACTAATTCACCCACCCCCCTTATTGATTGTACCTCTAAAATCTGGTATTAGATCAAGTCTTTTGGAGGAAGTTTAATGGCTTAAAGGAGATCTTGAGTTGGCAAAATGATGACTAAATAATTGAAGAAAGAGAATCAATAGTGGAAGGTTGTGATCAAGGCACATGAAGAGTAGATATGTAATTTGAAGAAAGATGCCAAAAAGGATGAGAATATTATCAATGATCTCAAGGTTTAGCTAGTATATGCCAAGACAAGTTTGATTTTAAAATAAAAGTACATCATGTTTGACAAAGAAACTTGTCATAACAATAGAGAAGATGACAGTGAAGAAGATGAAGTTGATCTAGAAACTGAGATAATGAGTACACTTAGTGAACTAAAGGAATAATAGAAGAGGAATCATAAAATGAGTAATATGATTAAAGGTCTTGAAGTACAAGTCAGTTCTCTTGAGGGAAGTTTGTTTGGCATGTCCAAGAAAGAAGAAAAGTAGTATCAATAACAGATCAAGTCTATTTAAGTACAAGCATGTAGATTGAAAGAGATGGCCAACAAGGCCAAAGAGGACGAAGAGAAGATCAGTATTGTTGAGGATCAGTTAAGGACTAAAAATGCAAATCTAAAAGAAAGAGAAGATGAGTATACTTAGCTAAAGATTGAGATGGGGTCCTTGAAGAGTCAACATGAGATTATTGAAGTCAAGTTGGATAAAATTTAAAAGAATCATGAGAAGGCTGAGTATGTTAAGGAGAATGCAAGCTTTGAAAAGAATGCAATAAGATCTATTAGATAACCAAATGCTTCAAGGTATGCTAGTTTATACCATGGTCATTATTATACATGTAATAAGTATAGTCATAAAGCTAAGGATAGTAGAAGAATTTTAGTCAAGAATGAGTTCTCATGGAGCCTTGGAAGAAGAAACAATTGGTCTTGGAGAAATCATATCTCAGATCAATCAAGAGGTATGTTGAATGATATTGTTTTCTATAATTGCAATAAAGTAAGACATATTTCCAAATTCTACAAGAATAGTTTAAATATGAACTCAAGTTTTGACAAAAAGAAAGTTGCTCCTAAAATTCACCCAATGGTATTGAGACCAAAGACTATGAAGGATAATCATGATCAAGGTGGATTACCTACTATAGCGAAGAAGGAATAAAATATGAAGAAGATACAAGAATTTGTCTTTTATCTAGATAAAAAAAGATCATAATCATCATCAAGAAAAAAGTATGAATGATCTTGTTTATTTTAGTTGTCATAGAGTTGGTCACATTGATAGGTATTGTAAGAATAGGTTGAATAAGTTCCCAAAGAAATATGAGGTGTATGGATCTCTTAGTATGCAATAAAAAGGTCACAAATGGGTATGAAAACCTAAGCTTGTTAGAAGAGATCAAAATGAGACCAAAGATGGTTTTTTTTCCATAATAGACATGAAGGAAATTCAAAAGTTTATGTTGACAACATTTATTGAAAAATATAAATAAAATAATGAAGTCAAGGATTCATTCAGAGTCAAGTAGGACTACAAGTCAGATGATATTATGTAGATACAGGACTCTTCAGAGTTTTGGGACTTTTAGTCTCTCTATGTCAAAGGAGTGTCTCTATCTAAGCTTTAAGAAGACACTCTATAGAAAGAGGAAGCATGGTGGATGTTGGTTGGGTCTTGATTGATGTTACAAGATAAAGAAGATCATGAGAAGATTTTTTGGCCTACTATGAAGGACTTTGTTGATTGGTATACCTGTGTGTCAAGATGATCTTTGGTTGATCAATTTGCTCTCAATTTTTGAAGAACTAGCCTAAAGGATGAAAGGTAATGACTTGAGGGTTTGATTTCTACAAAACCCTAAGGTGTGTGTTCATGATTCTAATGAATTTCTTTTGGTATATAGAGCTAAGTGAACATTAGGTGGAGAATATGCAATGTTTTCATTAGTTGGTGACATGTTTGTAATGCTTGGTTGAGCCTAATTTAGTGTTCTTTATCATGAAATAATGTTGGTAGTGTGTGCAAGGTCTGAAAGTAGGGAATGATAGTTTATAGGTGTTTGATTAAGATGATGTGGTGTCAAAATATTCTATTACATAAGAAAGAATGAAGAGAATGTTGATATGGAGGATAAGGAAAATGTATTATCTTATCTTTGATATCATGAATAAGGTCTCTACGTTCTATAGATGACAAGTTGTGTATGTCATGGAGCTAGAAGGAGATAACTCTGATACCTTGAGTGGCTTGAGGAGCTATGCATAATATGAGGGGGAGTATATGTGAGATGTTCTAGTCATGGTGGATATTTGAAGAAGTCTACTACCGATGTGAACTCAAGTTTGTTGATATTATGACTTGATCAAATCAAGTTAGTTGTTTTTGACAATGTATTGAATCCTCTTGTATAAACAAAAGGGGAACTTTATAATTGGTTAGATTCTAGGATTAGAGGACTATCTAGTTGGATATAAGAAATAAGGTATTGAGTTAATTATGTTGATTCAATGTTATTGTAAATGGTCTAAATATACTCAAATAAAATTTGCTTAAACTCAGGTGACATAGGGGATTCCCTCTTAATGTTTTCATGGTAAGTTCATGTAGTTTATGTTATTCATGTATGTTTCATAGAAGTTATGTATGATAAGTATGATAAAAGAAGAGTGTTGTCATGGAGCATGTTTAAAAAGGTCAAGGTGAGAAGATTTTTTCTAAATATTAAGGGGTGTCTATATGAACTCTTAGAGATGGTCTCTTCCTATTATTAGTCCTTGATGTCTTTTCAGGTCTACAGGATCGAAAGTTTAGCCCACTTTATCATTGTGTCAAAGGGGGAGAAAGAAATTGAAGAGAGAGATAGAGTTTGATCTTAATATTTGTATTGGTTTTTGACATCAATGACAAAGGGGGATATTATTGTAGGCTTGTTAATGATGTCTCCAAGGATGTTGATGAGGTGTCATGTGTGCTGGAATGATAATGATAAAGTGTGGTTCAATGTGCCTTAGAGTTCCTACATGGTTCTTAAACGTTTTATTGAGTGAGGTAATTAGGGATGAGGATGGTGATTTGAGGATGTGCAAAAGGTCCTATCAGAGGTCAAGGATGATTGAAGAGTTTGTGTGCATGAGTGGAACTCACCAATTTTTTTATTATGTTCATCTAGGCATAGTTAGCCTTATGATAGATAAATCTAAGGAAGCATGTTGATGACATCATATCCTGCATGTGTGAGGGTTCTAAAATTTTATAGATATATGGATGGATTCTCCTGTGTGGAGATCACACAGTTCAAGTTTTAGATCATGTGACTAAGCAAAACCAAAGTTATTAAGGTTGAAAGTTGGTCCCTTAGATAAAAATGCACTAAGTTCAAAGGTAGATATAAATGTCCATGTTTCATTACATCAAAGATAGATGATGTGAAATTAATTTGAGCTCAACCTAGTTATTTGTCTACATTTAAAAATGAGTCAAGTGAGCAGTTTTGTAATAGAATATCTTGCATGTGAGAAGGTTTCAAGAAGAAATGGTCATTTGGGTTTGTTTATTATTATACCTAGTTTATATAATGAAAATTTTAGAACATGAGATGGATCAAGGAAAAAGATATGCTTGTGAAAAGTTATCCTTCCAGATAGATAGTAATGGTCCCCATACTTAGTCTATTATGCATGAAGTTAAAGATCAGGACCAAATAGATATCCAAAGGCTCAAAAGAATTCATATAGATCAAGACATATGGTACATGTTGAGTCAAATGAGTCAAAGTTTCATTGGTTAATGAAGTTAAAGATTGAGCTCCTTACAAAAGGATCAATGGAACATGTTTTTTACAAGATGTCTAGAAGCAGTGAGATGAGGACAAGTGTTTGAAGTTTAACATCAAAGAAATATAAAGACCAAGATTATTCCAAGATATAATAGTGAGAAGGTGTTCATATAAATAGATATCAATAGTGTGTATTGAGTGAGATGTTTTCAAAATGTCTAATGTTTAATATAGATAAACATCAAGCTACGTATAGGAAATCGATGGAGTGCATTAAGTCAAATAGTTAAGACAAAGATCTAAAAGTGAGTGATGAAAGGTAAAGGTTGAGATAATTTAATAAATATCAGTAGTGTGTGTTTAAATGGCATGAGATGATAGCATATTGGTCAAGGTTTAACTATGATCATTGGAATTTGAATATTTGAATTTTACAAAGGGAAAAACTAGTTCTATATATTTTGTCCATAACTTTCAATCCAAGATGAATTCAAAGGTGACATAAAAATAAAAGTTGAAGAGAAATCCATGGTACATATATTGAACATATTTATAAGGTTTGAATATTTTTACAATCAAATATACTAAGATCCAAAGTTGAATATGTGTTTGACTATGTTCTACAAGTGACCCAAGAAGGATAATTGAGTTTGTGTTGATGATATATGAATGTATCAAGATGAATTAGATATTTTAGAGTGTTTTATACTCCATAAGGATCATCTATGTGTTAATTTTATGTTTTAATTATTTATATTCTATATGAAAAAAGATGTAAAAGTTGACTATGTTTGTTGAATGCACTAGCAGATTGAGTGACCATCTTATAGAGGTAAGTTGAAGGTGTTTTGAGCATAGTTTAAGACTAAAATGATCATGTACATGTTCTATAAGTATATAAGGCTTATAAAAAGTCATTGGTTATCATGATATTTCTTTAATCAGATATGGAGAGTCATTATAGTTTGTCTATATTTTGACTATATATGACCAGTTTGAGTGGTCATTTTGTGTATGTTGTTATGAATGCTTAGAACATATGTTGATGTGCCTAAAGGACATGGAGGTATATTTGAGGTCTTGAAGGATTCAAAAATTTGATCTAATAATATGGCTATGTGAAATATTTTATTAGTTTTTTTAGAAGTTTGAGGTTGTGTTTTTTACGTATGAAGACCTGAAGAGATATGAGACCCAATTGGTAGGTCCAAGTGTGGAGTTCCTATTATAGATGGAATGGACCCATGTGAGAGTGGGAAAGGGGATATTATAGATTTTTTTTATATGTTTGAATCATTTTTTCCAAGTAGTCTCACATTTAACCTATGAGTGTGAGGGCCTTATCATTTTAGGTCTCACTAAGACCTAATGGTGGTTTGGGGGTAATGAGTAACTAGATGACCTATGGAGTATGTGGTACTTGTTGACACAATGGATTGCACTTGGGGCAAGGAGACTAAGCCCTGCCTTCCACATGCAACAATGGAAACTCTCCTCTCACCTGTGGGACCAACGAAGATGGAGGGAATAGTCTCTAGGTAAGGGCTAGCTCCCTTTGATGCATCTGATTCATTCCAGTAAGTGCTCACACACACACACACACACACACACACACACACATATATAATGGGGGGGATGAAAAGGGAGAAAGATTACAGGAAAACAAATCTACTCTAAAGAGGTGATGCACCAAAATAAAAATGACCTTCTCACATTCACACTTAAAATTAGACAAATACATACATACACTTCAGACTTGGCAGAAGGACCAAGCTGCAAGAAACTCAGCAAGGAGGCTTTAATGGAAAATACAAAAAATAGAGATTCACCAAGGTGCTGTGAAATGCACATTGTAAGTAATTTCTTTTGTTTTTCCACTTCCAAATATAGATCTCCTTGTCAGCTACAAAAATAGCACCTTGTAGACAACATATATGTTGGTGTTGGACCTGTGAAAGCATCAAGAAAAAATGATTAAACACAAACTAACAATCAAGACATACAAAAAAATATCTATCCAAGATAGAGGTAAAAAATGCGTTTATTGATTTAGGTGAAATTTTTCCAGGGCTATGCCTTACAAATGTGGAAGATGATTTCTCAAATGACAAGTCCTCAATATATAGGAGAAGAAAGGAGGCCTTTTGGCACCCCTTTTACAAGTGACCCATGTGCCTTAAAAGCATTGGGAAGAGCATGCTGCTTAAACATAAATGCTATGTTGGCCCTGGCTTTGACTTTCGGCATTTTTTGGCATGGCTGCACTATTTCCTCATTAACCGAGATTGCTCCTTGAAGGCACCTATGCAGTTTGTCTACTCATAAATGTGAAATGAAGAAAATGGGTTGCACAATTGGCCATTCGTGCCTTCTCATGGTCAATTCATAGGCAATGTATCATTTACTGGAATAATTTCTTGAATCGACACCTCCCTTCGCCACATAGACTATCTATCTACTCCTATACTTGGCACTTTGTCTTTTCCCTATCTTGTCTCTTCTAGCTCCTTCGGCCCTTAGGGCTATCTTCTGGTAGGTCATTACATTTCTTGGGCTCCTTTCATGGTTGGCACTTGGGCATTAAAAAAATAACATCCTTTTTGCTAGCTTAGATTTGACGTCCTCGAGCCCGTCATCACTTGAAAACTAGCGGCTAGTTCACCCTCTTAAAGTTGACGACTTTTGAGACGTCACCATCCTTGGTAATTTCCTTTCACCTTTTTTCTTTTGATCCTGCATGTTAAACTAGAGGCATTGAACCAAGTGATTGAATCAGCTCAATGATTCAATGTTGCACGCCGATGAACTCACCGAAGTGTCAAGGCATTGAACCAAATGATTGAACTAATCCATTGAACCAGTCCTTCATGTGCCAAAGGACTAACCTACTAAGTTCATAGAAATCCAAAACCTGTAGAGTCTATAGAAATTCTATAGAGTCCATAGAAATTGCCAGATTCATGCAAAATCAAAAATGAAAATGGCCTAGCACAACAGGGGCAGAGGGTGACCAATTTTTGGCCTGTTGGACAAAAAATGGTCAACAAATTGGTGACTCCCAGGGGAAGCATGCCTAATATACTTAAAGACTAGTTGCCTTACAGTCCATTGGGCATAGAGTCAGATGCAAGTTTGAAGAAAGTTAGCGATAGCCCCAAAAGATCTGAGAATCAAAACATGAAGCTTCTTACCCCACACGCAAAGGGAAACACACAAGGCTAAAAAAACTACATGTGTAACTGCACTTAGGGAAATCATGAAAGAAACTAAAAACAAACTAATATATATAACTAACCAGGTGTTCTTGCCTCCCTCCTAGATCAAAGGGAAAATTTCTTAATTCCCCTTCTTGGAAAGAAGACTTATGGTGGTAGGTAAGTAGCTGAATGAAAAAGAGAGTTGGTGACCTGCTCCTCTTGCCTATCACCTTGCTTGGCTTGTATCTGAGTGGATCAAAATCAAACATGCTTTTGACATATGTATACTCTGCTTGTCCTTGGAAACTTGTTGAATGCTAGTCCCTCATAGTAGTGCTCTTCACCAAGAAATCAATGGTTATTGGCTCATCACCATAAGCCCTTTGATCTACACATTCTCTCTACAATGTATCATGGTCTAACCCATTTCCTTCTGCCTCATTGAAGACCCTATCAAACTCATCCTCTGCTCTCTCTTGGCCTTCTTTAAAAAGGGTGACTATGGTGATGTCTGAAATGGAATCACAAGTTGATTGCTCATCCCACAGAACATCACCTCTTTCTTCAAAACTTTCTTCTTCAAGGCTTTCCTCAAGGGAGACCAGTCTCTCCTTCTCCTCCTCAAAGGTCTAGATCTCTAGACCTTCAAAGATATTCTCTTGAAGAACTATAGACTAGATCTTCTACTCCTCACTCACCTTCTACAGAACAGGTTCCTCCCTTAGAAGGGGTGAAGTGGGAAAATTGTGTGGAAGAGGAGGCAGTCCTTGAGCTAAAATCAAATGATTCTCCTCCTTCCACTTGGTCAACACTTCATCTATATCAAGTGTGGCCTGATAGCTCTCTTGGAGGTGTGTGGACAAGCTGGGTTCAGATAGCTCCATCACACGTTGGCTGAGGAATCTCATTTGGGACTCCAACTCTACAATTCTCCTAGCTATATTTTCTTGAAGGAGCCTTTCTTGGAGATCATCAACATCATCCTCTTCAAGGCTTTGGGTTGGTTCTTGGCATTCCTTCCTCTAACTTGGGATCTACACATCATGTTGAAAGACTTGGGGAAGTTGAGGAATGCTAGGAAGAGACTGTTGATGCACCGAAAGAGTCTTTAAAAGAGGGATGTGCTAGTTCACAGGATTCTCCCTAGTGGAAGATTCATAATATAAATAATTGGGAAGATTGATCTCCATGGGGGGTTGCTCTGATGCCCTATGATGTTGGAAATCTAGGCACACGAGATTGAGAGTAGATGCATCAGATGAGCTGGAGTGGGTGAGTGCTATCTGATAGAAAGGATTTGGTGCAAAAGAGGGGGCTTTCTTTAGAATAAGAGGGGGCACACAAGGCTAACTGCCTTGAATAAATGGATTTCTCCATTTTGCTACCTCCTACTCCATGGATTGTAGGGCCTAAGCTTTCCTAAACAAATACTCCTCTTTATACATCAGCTCTTGCTGATAACCGTACTGCTCCTCCAGTTTGTTAATCTCCATTATCTACCTCTCAAACTCCAGTGCCACCTCCCTTATCATTGTAGGGCAACTAGGAGAGCTACTTGAGGGGATCGCATAAATATCTGGAGCCTGATCATATTCATATGAAGGAATACAAGCTCCATGATTATGTGCAAAATAATTATACATATAAAAGTAAGATTTTTTATGGCACCAGGCTACTTAACCAGCAGATTCAACTCAGAGTCACCATTGGTGTTTGATGCAAAGCCTCCAAAGGCTAGTTGGTTGAAGAACACACCAAAAATTCTTCAACTCTTTGGACACAACTTGTCTTAATTGGTCCCATCGGGCGTGCCAGAAACTATTGACAAAGTGGATTACACCTGGGACAAGGAGGCCAAGCTCCTGCCTTCCACACGCAACAATAGAAACTCCCCTCTCACTTGTGGGATCAGTGAAGCTAGAGGGGAGAGTCTCTGGGTAAGGGCTAGCTCCCTTTGATGCATCTGATTCATTCCAGTAAGTGCTAACATATATATATATATATATATATATATATATATATATATATATATAATGGGGGGAATTTCTATAGTTTTAGACTTTGGAGAATTTTGACCAGTAATATCATTTGCTCTTATCTTAATTTTCTTGAATTGTAAAGTTGATATAACGGTGCATGTTTTTGTGCCTTTTATGTGGCTAAATGAATTAAGAAGGTTGAGCTCCATGCCTTGGTTGGTGTTATCCGTGTCATTTGTGAAGTAGTCTATACTATACATTTTCTATAGCTATGATTAGAAACTCCATTTGCTTTTGTCTTGTTTTCTTGAGTTGGAAGGTTTACATAACTGTACATGACTTTTGCACCTCTTATGTGATCAGAAAATTCTATTAAGAAGATTGAACACTATGCCTTTGTTGACATTCTTTGTGTCTCAATGAAAGAACTCCTTGTTGTGAGCCTTTGTTTCTATTATTTCAATCTTTTCCATTGATCATGCACTTGCCTGCTCTTAAATGCAATTGAATCCTATAATAGTCTCAGTATTCTCAGGTTAGGATTAGGATTACACTCAGGCGCATCGCCATAGTTAGGTTTCAATTCTTGCATTTTATGTTTCTGTTTAATCTCCTATCCCTTTTTCCTAGCACCCAATGCAAAAGAAGAGACTGGCTTCTCTAAAATCTAGAGGTTGTTTCAAGCCGCATTGTCCCACAGCTTGAAACTTCCCATTATTGATTGATTAAGATCTAGCACAATTTTAAATCATTAACATAAACTTAACCCACTTCTATTACCCATACACACAATTCACATAGAAGTCTAGATCTAGATATTTCAATCCATGTAACTTATATTTTAAGGTTTGCATGCCCTTATGGCTCATATGACTGAGCCTATAATGCCACATAGTTGAATCTCCATTTGCAGTAACTAAATCAATAATATCAACACTACTAGTCAAATATAAAGCACCAACTTTCTTACCTCTTGAGATCATGAGAGCACATTTGGTAACTTTTCAATAATCTGTAGTAAATAATAGTGAACATCTCTCACTACCTAATTACCCCACTAAAACCAAATTCTATCTCAACATAGGCACATGTTTAACATCTTTAAGGATCCATGTGTCCCAATTATTCATTTTAACTTGAACAAAACCTTTTTCTACTATCTCACATGGTTCATCATCACCAAGATACACATGTCCTAAATTCTCTTGAACATAATAAAATAATGCCTATGTAGGGTAGCATGAAAAGAAGCCCCTAAATCTAATACCCAAGACTCAAAAAAGCTATCCATATAAAGAATTAAGGCATCCTAACATAATTTACCTGATGTCACATTTACCTCATTCTTTTCATCCTTATTGGCATTCTTATCTTGAAGTGACCAATAATCCTTCTTTAAGTGTCCACTCTTCCCACAATGCTATTATATCATCTTGGATCTAGATCTGAACTTAGATCTACCTTTTGACTTTTCATGATTACCTTTGCTCTTATACTTTTACCTCCCTATAGTATCAATGGATAAATCACTACCTAAAGATGATTCACCAGTGCTTTTCCTTCACATCTCCTCACTAAATATCAAACCTACAACATCCTCAAAATTTAAGCTTCCCTTGCCAGGGACTTCATTACTCATAGCCATAACTAAACTATCCCAAATATCAATCAAAGAACATAATATTAGAAAAGATATAACTTCATCATCAAAATTAATTAAAATTGAAGTGAGCATACTTACAATCATATTAAAATCATTTAGATAATTATCTATTGAACCATTTTCAGACATTTTCATGTTAAATAATCTTTTCATAAGAAATTTTTTATTAGAAGATGAAAGTTTCTAATACAACTTTCCAAGTTTATCCATGAGATATTTTGTGGTTTTCTCATTATAAATATTAAATAAAACATAAGATGCAAGGTATAATTTAATATCTCCCAATGCCTTCCTATTAATTAATGACCAATCCACATTACTCATACTTACAAGTTGTTTTACTTTCCCCTCCAAGGGGAGATGTAGCTCCTTTTGATATAGGTAATATTCCATTTGCATTTTCCATAAACCAAAATTCTTACCATCAAAATTCTCCACTATGAATTTGATTTCTTTTCCCATAGCTCCCACTTAAGCTAATAGCCTTCCTATGATTTACCACTTCAGTAAAACACATAACTAATGGATCTAATACTAGTTGTTAGGAATAAAAACACTTTAAAACTAGATTTACTAATACCATAAACCATATCTAAAGCTATGCAATAACTTGCATCACAAAAACATTCCTTAATTCACCATTATTATGAAATCATAAATGAGAGAACAATATAATAACACATATAACATAGATCTAACATGGTTCACCTAATGTGGGCTACATCCACCAATGAAAGTTTTCAAATAAAAATAGTAATCTAAATACCAAGACTACAATAAACTCTCACAGAGATATAAAAATCTCTAGTAGAAAATGCTACATAAATAGCTACACTTTTACCTACACCTGCACAATGTTATATCTCACAAGTTGCTAAACCACACCCTATAATGAACACATACACTTTGAAAAACACCTACACTTTGACTCTAATCCTTAAAGCCACACCTTGCAAACAAAACATCAACCTCTAAAGGCCACACCACACCCTATATATATATATATATATATATATATATATATATATATATATATATATATATATATATATATATATATATATATATATATATATATATATATAGAAAATGAAGGAAAATACATGAAAGGAGGAGAAAATACATCATGATTATCCAAGATAAGAATTATCCACTCGAGACAACTCAATTCCACATCACCAAGCTCATCCAAAATTCCATCCAAGAAGGAACATGCCAAACTTAGGTTTTCCACCTTTCAAGGGCACATTTACCAACACCATGTGATCACAACCAACTCCTTGCAACAAGGAAGGCATCCCATTTTCCCAAAAACAACTAGCTCCCTCAAAATAAGGAAGTCAACATGGGAAAATGCATCTAAAAACCAACTCCATAAAACATGGAAACATAGAAATTGGAAATATGCTATAAATATTCCACTCACATGTAGAGCAAGGTTCCATAAAAGGTCAAGTAGGGAAAATTGCACTCCACACATCCGTAGAGCTCTCTAGGCCCCAAAAATAATTACCTATGGTCATGTGATAGCTCCAAAGGGCTCCACACTCAACATAGATTGATGTTGACCTTGATAAGATCAACGTCAATCAGCCTAATTGATGCTGACTCAGAATGAATCGACAATGATTCCATCCTATGGTTTAGTTTAATAACATAGAGATCAAAATGAGATAGATTTGATAACATAGGTTGATAAATGGATACATGGGGGTTCTAATAGTATTTAATTATTAAATAGATATATAAACATAATAATAATGGATAGATAATGATAAAATAGAATACAATACTTACCTTTAATTGGCTTATGAGCAGAATGAAATTCTACCACAGGTGATTGTAGTTCAAGTTGCACAAAGGATGTAGTTAAATGCAATGAAAATATAGTAGAGTGTCATTAGGAACTTCATGAAATCTTCAAGAATTCTAATAAAAATTTTAGGCTCTAAGTTTTTTGGTCTAGAATGTAAAGGTAGGTTGCATATTTATGGATTGATATTGATCCAAAGAATCAGCATCAATTACGGGAGAATCAACATCAATTCACCCAAAATAGGGCCTTTATTTTAACCATATATGAGAGTAGCTTAGAAATAGGTGGAATTATTGATAATGACTCCACATAAGGATTAAATGGTTATGGGGGTAGATTCTTAGGTTATAAATGGATTAGGAGGTTGGAAGGGATAAAAGAGTAAAAGTAAATGCTATTTACTGAGCTAGTGAATGGTAAATAATATAAACCTTAGCATAGGATTTATTTAGGGTATTTAAATAAATAGGACCTATGACACTTATGTTATAGGTGTAATAAAAAAGAAGGGGATGAATCAGTGAGCCTAGATAATCTAATTTTAATTCTATTTCCTTCAAACTCTTAATCATTCAATACATACACTCATGAGGAATACACATCATTCATAGAAATGAACAAGAAAGACAATGGAAGATCAAGCATATAACACATGACATATGTGGGAAACCCTCTTGGGCAATAAAACCCACTCTCAATCTTACAAACAATTGGATTACTTGTTGTATAAGGTATTAGAAACTAGAGACTAATCAAGGCCTTTTGACATGGATTTAGTGAAACACCTATTGCACAAAGAGAACCTACCCTTAAGATGATCACGTACTCTTGACCACCTGTTGGTCAAGTCCTTTTGACCCAAAACCTTGGTTAGGTCTTTTTGACCAAAGGCCTTTAGTGAAACACCTATTTTAGGAGTAATTTTCCTTAAGGAAGATCAAGTCCTTTAGACCCTCCTTTGAAATGAACACCTTCACCATTGAATTGATGTATTCAAAACCTGATGATGGACCTCTGATTATCAATCTTCACCTTTAATCTTTCATCCAAAAATCCCTATTGGAAAAATCACATTAAATGCTTGAACCAACACACAAATATCAATTAAGACACATTACATATCCCAGCTAACCCCACTCTTCACTCACACTCAATATTCAAACCTACAAGATCACTATTATGACTTTATAAATATGACCTATAGGTCATACACAACATCATCAACATGATCTACCCTTCAACCCATCCATTAGTCACACACAACCTTTACCTTGCCTTTTCTCACAATACACACTCTCTCAAACAACCTCTTGAGCATACTCACTCATTTAGCCTCTTCTAGGCTTATTAAGTCCAATAACCTATGTGATCACCTTGATTAGCCAATCATGCCTAATCCTCTTCACTATCTACTATTACTTACTAACCTATACCTTCTCTTTTGAGGGTTCTCTCTTTCACTTTGCTCCACATTCTCACAACAAGAACAAATAGGCCAAATAAGCCTTGTACTTATACCATGTTCTTGGTATAACCTATCTTGGTTAGCTAATATGCTTACCATAATTGTTTCACATTTAAAATATGTCTTTATACATGTTAAATTTAAGTATTGTTGATGATTTAAATTTGTACTAGATCTTAATCAATCAACAATGGGAAGTTTCAAGCTGTGGGACAATGCAGCTTGAAACAACCTCTAGATTTTAGAGAAGCTGGTCTCTTCTTCTTGGACTAATTACCAGAGGTGGCAAAAGAATACCTAGATTTGCAGCAGATTGTGATTTGGTGACCGGTCCACAGCTCTGACTCCTCATAGCTCTTTTGTTCATGCAGTCTTGAAAGAAACTTCAAGACTGGTCCCACCGGGCATGCCAAAAACTGTTGATGCAGTGGATTGCACCCAGGGCAAGGAGGCTGAGCTCCTGCCTTCCACACGCAACAATGGAAACTCCCCTCTCACCTATGGGACCAGCGAAGCTAGAGGGGAGAGTCTCTAGGTAAGGGCTATCTCCCTTTGATGCATTTGATTCATTCCAGTAAGTGTTAACATATATATATATATATATATATATATATATATATATATATATATATATATAATGGGGGGGATGAAAAGGGAGAAAGATTACAGGAAAACAAATCTACTCTAAAGAGGTGATGCACCAAAATAAAAATGACCTTCTCACATTCACACTTAAAATCAGATAAATACATACATACACTTCAGACTTGGCAGAAGGACTGGGCTACAACAAACTTGACAAGGAGGCTTTAATGGAAAATATAGAAAATAGAGATTCACCAAGGTCCTATGAAACACACACTGTAAGTAATTTCTTTTGTTTCTGCACTTCCAAATATAGCTCTCCTTATCAGCTACAAAAATGGCACTTTATAGACAATAGATATGTTGGTGTTGGACCTATGAAAGCATCAAGAAACAATGACTAAACACAAACTAACACTCAAGACATACACAAAAATATCTATCCAAGATAGAGGTAAAAAATGTCTTTATTGATTCAGGTGAATTTTTTCCAGGGATACACCTTACAAATGTGGAAGATGATTTCTCAAATGACAAGTCCTCAATATATAGGAGAAGAAAGGAGGCCTTTTGGCATGCCTTTTACAAGTAACCCATGTGCCTTACGAGCATTAGGAAGAGTAGGCTGCTTAAACATAAATGCTGTGTCAGCCCTGGTTTTGACTTTAGGCATTTTTTGGCATGGCCACACTGTTTCCTCACTAACCAAGACTGCTCTTTAAAGGCACCTATGTAGTTTGTCTGCTCATAAATGTGAAATTAAGAAAATAGGTCACACGGTTGGCCATTCATGTCTTTTGATGGTCAATTCACATGCACTGTGTCATCTGCTAGAGTAATTTCTTGAATTGACACCTCCCTTCACCATTTAGACTATCTATCTGCTCATATACTTAGCAATTTTTCTTTTCCCTATCTTGTCTCTTCTGGCTCCTTCAGCCCTCGAGGCTATCTTTTGGCGGGTCACTAAGTTTCTTGGGCTCCTTTCATGGCTGGTGCTTGGGCATTAAAAAAACAATAGCCTTTTTGCTGGATTAGATTTGATGTCCTTGGGCACATCATCACTTCAAAACTAATGGCTAGTTTGCCCTATTAAAGTTGATGGCTTTTGGGATGTCACCATCCTTGGCAATTTCCTTTGGCCTTTCTGCTTTTGATCCTACATGTTGAACTAGAGGCACTGAACCAAGTGATTGAACTAGTTCAATGGTTCAATGCTACGTGCCGATGAACTTGCTGAAGTGTCAAGGTGTTGAACCAAATGATTGAACCAATCTATTGAACTGATCCTTCATGCGCCAAAGGACTAACCTATTGAGTCTGTAGAAATCCAAAACCTGTAGAGTTTGTAGAAATTCTACAGAGTCCATAGAAATTGCCAAATTCATGCAAAATCAAAAATGAAAATGGCCTAGCATAGCAGGGGCAGAGGGTGACCGATTTTTGGCCTGTTGGGTAAAAATGGTCAACAAATTGGTGACTCCTAAGGGAAGCATGTCTGCTATGCTTAAAGACCAATATCCTTGCAGTCCATTGGGCATGGAGTCAGATGCAGCTTTGAAGAAAGTTAGTGACAGCCCCAAAAGGTTCGAGAATCAAACATGAAGCTTCTTACCCCACATGCAAAGGGAAACACACAAGGCTACAAACACTACCTGTATAACTGCACTTAGGGAAAGTAGGAAAGAAACTAAAAACAAACTACTATATATAGCTAACCAGGTTTTCTCACCTCCCTCCTAGATCAAAGGGAAAATTTCTTAAGTCCCCTTCCTAGAAAGAAGACTTATGGTGGCAGGCAAGTAGCTGAATGAAAAAGAGAGTTGGTGACCTGATCCTCTTGCCTATCACCTTGCTTGGCTTGTATCTAAGTGGATCAGAATTAAACATGCTTCTGACATATGTATACTCTACTTATCCTTGGAAGCTTGTTGAATGTTGGTCCCTCATACTGGTGCTCTTCACCAAGAAATCAATGGCTATTGGCTCATCACCATAAGCCTTTTGATTTGCACATTCCCTCTGCAATGTATCATGGTCTGAGCCATTTCCTTCTACCTCATTGAAGACCCTGTTAGACTCATCCTCTACTCCCTCTTGGCCTTCTTGAAGAAGGGTGACTGTGGTGATGTCTGAAATGGAATCACAAGCTGATTGCTCATCCCATAGAACATCACCTCTTTCTTCAAAACTTTCTTCTTCAAGGCTTTCCTCAAGGGATATTAGCCTTTCCTTCTCCTCCTCAAAGGTCTAAATCTCTAGACCTTCAAAGATATTCTCCTAAAGAACTATAGACTAGATCTTCTACTCCTCACTCACCTCTTGCAGAACAAGTTCCTCCTTGAGAAGGGGTGAAGTGGGAAAACCGTGTGGAAGAGGAGGTAGTCCTTGAGCTAGAATCGAATGATTCTCCTCCTTCCATTTGGTCAGCACTTCATCCATATTAGGTGTGGCCTGATAGCTCTCTTGAAGGTGTGTGGATGGGCTGGGTTCAGATAGGTCCATCACACATTGGCTGAGGAATCTCATTTGGGACTCTAACTCTATAATTCTCCTGGCTATATTTTCTTGACAGAGCCTTTCTTGAAGATCACCAGCATCATCCTCTTCAAGGCTCTGGGCTGGTTCCTAGCATTCCTTCCTCCAACTTGGGATCTAAACATCATGCTAAAAGACTTGGGGAAGTTGAGGAATGCTAGGAAGAGGCTGTTGATGCACTGAAAGAGTCTCTAGAAGAAGGACGTGTTAGTTCATAGGATTCCCCCAGTGGAAGATTCATAATATAAGGAATTGGGAAGATTGATCTCCATGGGGGATTGCTCTGATGCCCTTTGATGTTGGAAAGCTAGGCGCACAGGATTGAGATCAGATGCATCAGATGAGCTGGAGTGGGTGAGTGTTATTTAATAGAAAGGATTTGGTCCAAAAGAGGGGGCATTATTTAGAATAGGAGGGGGCACACAAGGCTGACTACCTTGAATAAATGGATTTCTCCATTTTGCTACCTCCTCCTCCATGGATTACGGGGCCTGAGCTTGCCTAAACAAACACTCTTCTTTATACATCAGCTCTTGCTGATAACCATACTGCTCCTCTAGTCTGTTAATCTCTATTCTATGCCTCTTAAATTATAATGCCACCTCCCTTATCATTGTAGGGCAACTAAGAGAGCTGCTTGAGGGGATTGCATAAATATCTGGAGCTTGATCATAGTCATATGAAGGAATACAAGGTCCATGATTCTATGCAAAAGAATTATACATATAAAAGTAATATTTTTGATGGCACCAGGCTGCTTAACCAGTAGATTCAACTCAAAGTCTCCATTGGTGTTTGATGCAAAGCCTCCAAAGGTTGCTCAGTTGAAGAACACACCAAAAATTCTTCAACTCTTTGGACACAACTTGTCTTAGTTGGTCCCACTGGGCATGCCAAAAATTGTTGACATAGTGGATTGCACCCAAGGCAAGGAGGCCGAGCTCTTACCTTCCACACGCAACAATGGAAACTCCCTTCTCAACTATGGGACTGGTGAAGCTGGAGGGGAGAGTCTCTAGGTAAGGGCTAGCTCCCTTTGATGCATCTGATTAGTTTCAGTAAGTGCTAACACACACACACACACACACACATATATATATATATATATATATATATATATATATATATATATATATATATATATAATGGGGGGGAATTTCTATAGTTTTAGATTTTGGAGAATTTTGACCAGTAATATCATTTGCTCTTGCCTTAATTTTCTTGAATTGTAAAGTTGATATAACTATGCATGTTTCTGTGCCTTTTATGTGGCTGAATGAATTATGAAGGTTGAGCTCCATGCCTTGGTTGGTGTTATCTGTGTCATTTGTGAAGTAGTCTATACTGTAGATTTTCTATAGCTGTGATTAGAAACATCATTTGCTTTTGTCTCATTTTCTTGAGTTGGAAGGTTTACATAACTGTACGTGACTTATGCGCCTCTTATGTGATCAAAAAATTCTATTAAGAAGATTGAACACTGCTTTTGTTGACATTCTCTGTGTCTTAGGGAAAGAACTCCCTGTTGTGAGCCTCTGTTTCTATTATTTCAATATTTTACATTGATCATGCAGTTTTCTACTCTTAAATGTAATTGAATCCTATAATAGCCTCACTGTGCTCAGGTTAGGATTAGGATTACACTCAGGTGCATCACCATAGTTAGGTTTCAATTCCAACATTTTGTGTTTTTATTTAATCTCCTATCCCTTTTCCCCAACACCCAATGCAAAAGAAGAGACCGGCTTCTCTAAAATTTGGAGGTTGTTTCAAGCCACATTGTCCCATAGCTTGAAACTTCCCATTGTTGATTGATTAATATCTAGCGCAATTTTAAATCATCAATAGTTTATAAAGGTTATACCCACAAAGAAATATCAAAATTTAGATCTAGTACACTTAGATGTATAGGGACCAGCTCATGTATCTTCTATTGGTGGATCTAATTATTATGTTACTTTTATAGATGATGCAACTAGGAAATCTTGGGTTTATTGCATTAAAAAATAAATCTGACATATTTGACACTTTTAAGAAGTAGAAATCCTTGGTTGAGAATGAAATAGGTCTCAAGTAGAAATGTCTTAGATCAGATAATGGAGGTGAGTATTATAGTAATGATTTCTTTGATTATTGTTCTAATAATGGAATCTATAGGCAAAGGATGGTTCTAAGAATTCCATAGTATAATGGGGTATCTAAAAGGATGAACAAAACAATAATGGAATGTGCTAGGATCATGAGGTAACATGTAGGGTTGCCTTTACAATTTTGGGTAGAAGTAATTAGCATGATATTATATCTAATTAACAAAGGACTTTCTATGCCTTTGAAAGGAGGCATTCTTGAACAAGCTTGGTTTGGTAAGAATGTTGATTATTCTTTTCCTATTCTTTAGATGTGAGGATTTTTCCCTCATCAAGAAAGAGGATAGGACCAAGCTAGAGGCTAAATAAAAAAAATGCACATTTTTTGGTTATGGTGAGGATGAGTTTAGTTTCTATTTATAGAGCATTAAAGATAGGAAAATATTTCAGTCTAGAGATGTAGTATTTAATGAAAAATTCATATATAAGGATCAACTGCAGGAACATGAATAGGAATAAAAAGAGTACTTAGTAATAGATGACATTACGGATGGCAAAGTATCTAATGGTTTAGTTTATGAACCTTCTACATAAGGACCCCAATCTCCTATGGTAAGAATATCTTCAGTGATAAAAAGAGCACCTGAATGTTTTTCTCCTTCTTTGAATTATTTACTACTCACTAACAATGGAGAACTAGAGTGTCATGAGAAATCAATGTAGGTAGATGCCAAGTTGAAATAGGAAAAATTCATGGATGAGGATCATAGATCTCTCATGGAGAACCAAATGTGGGATTTGGTAAGGCTACCCAACGGCAAGAGTACATTACCAAACAAGTAGATATTTAGAATGAAGGAAGAAGATAAAGGGAGAAAAGGTATAAGGTCAGGATGGTGGTCAAGGGGTTTATACAAAAATTAGGTATTAATTTTGATGATATTTTCTCTCATGTTGTGAAAATTAATTCTATTAGGACTGTTCTTGGTTTATTTGCAGTTGAGGATTTGCACTTAGAATAGTTAGATGTAAAAACTACTTTTCTTCATGGTGATTTGGATGAAGAGTTGTATATGAAGTGACCATAAGGATATGAGGTCAAAGGGAAGGAGAACTATGTGTGTATACTAAAGAATATCTTGTATGGCCTAAAACAAGATCCATAGAAATGGTACAAGAAATTTGTTTGTCTTATGTTGGAACAAGAATATCAAAGGTGTCATTTTGACCATTACAAGTACATCAAACATTGTGATGATGGTTCCTTTATTATATTATGTTTGTATGTCGATGACATGTTAGTTGTAGGAAATAACATACAACATATTCATATTCTCAAGAAATAGTTTAGTGGCTCCTTTTCTATGGAGGATTTAGGTGTTGAAAATCAAATCCTTGGTATGAGTATTACTTGTGATAGGAAGGAGAGGAAGTTAGTTTTATCCTAATAAAAGTATGTGAAGAAAGTCTTGGAAAGGTTTAGCATGTTGGATGCTAATTTTGTTTGTACTCCTTTGGCAGGCCAATTTAGATTATCAAAGGAGTAGTGTCCTAAGATGGAAGCTAAAAATCTTAGGATGTCTAAGGTACCTTACTCATCAGTAGTTGATAGCTTGATGTATGACACAATTTGTACTAGGTTAGATATTTCCTAAGTAGTAGGAATTATAAGCAGGTATATGAGTGATCCAGGGTATGAACATTGGTAGGCAATGAAATGGATTCTTCAGTATTCGATAGGAACCATGTATTTTGAATTATGTTATGGTGGATTAGATTCCACTTTATGTGGTTATGCAAACTCATATATGGTAGGAGATTTTGATAGTAGGAAAAGTATGATAGGTTATATATTTATTGTTGGAGATATAATGGTTAGTTGGATTTCCAGGATACGAAAGGTTATGGCTTTGTCAACCATAGAGGTAGAGTATGTTATTACCATAGAGGCTAGAAAAGAGATGATTTGGCTATAATAGTTGTTTCAAGAGTTGGGGCATGAGCAAGAATTTGGGGGACTACACAGTGATAGTCAGAGTGTTATTCATTTAGAAAAGAACTCCACTTTCCACTCAAGGATGAAACACATTCAATTATGTTATCACTTCATCAGGATAACTTTGGAGGAGAACTTGGTAAAGTTAGAAAAGATTCATACTAGCTAGAATCCTATGGATATGATGACGAAGGTGGTCACATTAGACAAGTTGAGACTATATTCATATTTGGTTGGCTTTAGTGGTCATAGAGCAGTGATAGATTATGTTTAAGAGAAATGGTATCCAAGTGGGATATTTTTGAGTGTGGAGCCCTTTGGAGCTATCACAAGACCATAGGGAATTATTTTTGGGGCCTAAAGAGCTCCAATGATGTGGGAAGTGCAATTTTCCCTACTCCACCTTTTGTGGAACCTTGCTCCACATGTGAGTGGAATATTCCTAGTATATTTCTAATTTTTAGGTTTCTATGTTTTATGGAGTTGGTTGTTATATGCCTTTTCTCATGTTGACTTCCTTGTTTTGAGAGAGATATGTTTTTTTTGGAAAAGGGGATACCTTCCTTATTGCAAGGAGTTGGTTGTGATCACATGGTGTTGGTAAATGTGCCCTTAAAAGGTGGACACCCTAAGTTTGGCATGTTCCTTCATGGATGGACTTGTGGATGAGCTTGGTGATGTGGAACTGAGTTGTCTTGAGTGGATAATGCTTATCTTGGATAAGCATGACACATTTTCTCCTCCTTTCATGGATTTTTCTTCATTAGCTATAGATACAGGATGTGGTGTGGCTTTTAGAGGTTGATATTTTATTTGTAGGGTGTGTCTTTGAAGATCAGAGTCAAAGTGTAGGTGTTCATTACAAGGTGTGGTTTACCAGCTTATGAGATACAATGTTGTGCAGATGTAATTAAAAGTGCATCTATTTATGTAGCATTTTCTATAGGAGATTTTTATATCTTTGTGAGAGTTCATTATAGCCTTGGTATTTAGATTAATATTTTTGTTTGAGAACTTTCATTAGTGTATGTAGCCCACATTTGGTGAACCACGTTATATCTATGTTATTATCTTGTTCTCTCATTTATGCTTTCATAATAATGGTGAATTAAGGAATGTTTTCATGATGCATGCTATTGCATAGTTTTAGAAATGGTTTATGGTAATAATAAATCTAGTTTAAAAGTGTTTTTATTCCTAATAATCTGCTATGTTTATTAAGATCTGAGACCTTATCATAAGCCTTTATTTGTAATAATTTTTTTGATTACTATTGTTTGAACATGGATTTTTGATAGCAAATGACTCTACCTAGTTTAGTTCATGACGTAGCTAATATCATTTATCTCCCCATAGTTTCCCAACCTTTATTTGTGGATCAAAATGATTTATCCTTTGAACAAGCCCTCTATGCAATCATTTATTCACCCTCTCATGAAGCCACTAAAGAATCATTAGTTATTACCCAACATGATGTAGATTTTGCTTCTGATTATTAGGAGGATTATTTCATTTACATTGATAGCTTATTTGAGGACTAAATCTTAATCAACATTGTAATCATATCATTTATATATTTGTAATTTCTTATTCTTTTATTTTTCTTAATTACATAAATAATGAACTGAAATCCTCTTAAATAAGTGTACCACTTTCTGGAATTGATCTTTGATAAGGCAGTCTACCCATCTCATTTATTAATCTATTTTGTCAATTATTTACGTGTGTGCAGGTTAGCCTTCCCAACCAAAAAGGAACTCTCACTATCATTGGATTTAAGTGGTGTGTAACATATTTCAATCCATAGTTATTCCCTATAAATCCTATTTTATTTTTATTTTTTAGTAACATTTAATTTAAAATAAAATAAAAAAATACTTAAATAGATACGTCAACCCATGTTTCAAAATTTTCATTCAGATCTAGTATAACAAGTATAGGTGCCAAAGTTAATAAATATTTAAGATTTAGGAAAGCTTGTTCACATTCTGAATTCCACACAAACTTCATACCCTTGTCCTGTAAAGAATTTATTGGATTAGCCAATTTAGAAACATTTTCAAAAAATCTTCTATAATGACCAACCAGTGCCATAAAATGGTGTACTTCATGTACATTTTTAGGAGCAAGCTACTCGAAAATAACTTTAATCTTTTTTGGATCAATAGCAATACCATCCCTTGATATAATATGACCCAGATAATGGATCTTATATTGAAACAAACCACATTTAGACAATTTACCAAAGAGTTTATTCTACCTTAGCCTTTACAATAATAAACTCAAATGTTATTCATGTTTAACTAAATTCTTAGAATAGATTAGTATATTATCAAGGAATACTAGAATAAAATTTTCTATAAAATCCTTGAATAAACTATTTGTTAAGTTTATAATTGTGGCATGTGTATTAGTTAAACCAAAAGGCATTACTGTAAACTCGTAGTGTCTATACCTAGTTCTAAAAGTAGTCTTATGGATGTCTTCTTCCTTGATCCTTAGTTTGTGATAAATTGATCTCAAGTCTATTTGTGAAAATATAGTTGCATCCTTCATTTGATCAAAAAAATCATCTATCCTTGATAAAGGATAATTATTCTTAATAGTAACCTTATTAAGTATACAATAGTCAACACACAATCATAAAGTTTCATCCTTCTTTTTCATAAAGACTACTGGGGCACCTCAAGGTGACACACTTGGCCTAATATTGCCATTTTCTAGTAGTTCATGCAATTGATATTTTAGCTCCTAAAAAATCTAATACATTCATATGATAACCTACTTTAGATTTTGGGGCCACCCTTAACATTACATCAATATAAAAATCAAATTCACATTTAATAGGTAAACCAAGCAATTTATCATGAATTTTTTTAGAAAAATCTTGTAAAAATAGATATTTTAAAGTGTTAATTTAGTTATAAGTGTAGTTTCTTGCATCTGAATAACATATAATTTTAAACATTTACTCACTAATTTTTTTAGCTATAAATCTAATAACAACTTACATACTTTTGATTTCAGCAAACCTTGAATTTTTTTTGGTTTTCCCATATCATTAAAATAATATATCACTTTTCTAAATTAGTCCAAATTTGCTTTATATTGTTGCAACCAATCCATGATTGAAATAATATCAAAAGATCAAAGGGAATGTAAAAATAAATTAACTTAGGTTTAAAAATTGCCTAAGTATAAGATTATGATCTCAAGACACTTAGTAACTAGTATTCTTTTTTTAAGCCAAAATATTGACATCCTAACCATCCTTCAAAGTCACCAGATTTAAATTACAACATGTTACTAACTTAGGATCCATAAAACTATCAATTTATCTTGAATCAAACAAAATTGAAACAGAAAAATTATTTATTTTACCTCTAATTTCAATATGAGTTATTTTTAAATATGCATTTCTATTATCTATAGTTGATACAATTTGTGATTAGTTGATTATCCTATTTTTAGCTTAGGGAAATCTTTATAGTAGTGGTTATCTCAAAATTCCAAGTATACTAAAGTCATTTGCAGCATTAATAGAATAATATCTGCTCCAATAACAAGCACATTTTGACTACTTTGGGTCTATTTTTTTTCAAATTAGAAGACTTAGAAGAATTAAAATTATTAAAAAAATTATTTTTCCCTTGTAGTTTGTTGAAACCACTCATACTTCTGGTAAATTTATGATTTGAGTCAAATTTATTAACATTATTAGGTGAAGAGGACATTTTTTATTCTTAGGTTTCTTCTTGATTTGTTTAAAATATTGTCTCTCCTTTTTCTGAGTCTTCTCTTTCTCTTCTACCCTATGAGCAGATTCAATAATATTAGTTAGAGTCTTAGGATTTGTCATATTAACATCATGCATTAATATCTCTTTTAAACTTAGCTTAAACTTAGTGACTTTATTCTTTTTGTCATAAATGTAGTTAACATGATGTAGCAAATTTAAAAATATATTTTCATACTCAGTCACAGTCATATTCTCTTATTTCAACAACTGAAAATCAATGATTTTCTATTTATTAAAATTGGAATTGAGATATCTATTCTTAAACTACCTTTCAAAAGTAGGCTATGTAAGAGTCATTAGCTGGTAACACTTTACCAAACATAGATGGTTCCACCAAAGAGATACATCTCCTACTAACTGATAATCAACCACTCTTGCCTTTACATTAGAGGACATGTTATGCAGACAAAAATAATTTTGTAGGTGTACTAACCACGTATCAAGTACATCACGTAATTCTTCACCTAAAAAAGTTGGTGGGGAAAAATTCTTCAACTCCTTAATGATATGATTAGCCACATTAAAAGAGTTATATTGAAGTTCTGGTTCATCAACTTACCTTTCTTCTCTAATTAGAATTTCTTCAGCTAGAACATCTTCTAGATTATTCAACCTTCATTCTTGGGTGTCTAGTTTACATTGAAGTGAATTCAATGCATTTATAATTCCATTCAAAACTACCTCTTGGCTAACATTAAGATTATTTTCCTCATGGCTAAGGGCTTCAATATTATTGAGAGGTAGTTCCTCTCTCCCTAAAATATTGGACCTATGACCTTGACCTATTCCTTTATCTAGTTAACATTCTTTGTATTGTTTTCTATTATTTTAGATCTTGTCCTCTCCATCATGTGGTGAGACAAACAACAACTCAATAAGAAATTAATAATAAACAATCTTAAAAGTTCCTTAGAGTGGTAAATCATTCTCTAATACTAATATATTACAACCAAAATTATTTATATAAATTGAAAAAATAACTACAAAACAAATTTTCTGTAGAGTAAAATACTCTACATTTTGTTTTGAGTTTAAGTTATGTGCTCTAGTTTTGTCCCTGTGCATTTTAGTTTTGGCAGTGAAGGTTTTGACATAGAGCATGGGTGTGGGTTTTCATTTTGCCTAAGTTTTGTCTAAGTCTCAGAGTGGTGTGGAACATGCCAAGTGTCATCAGCCAGGACACATTATAATTTCTCTAAGTAACGTAGATGGAGCAATGTGTCTTGTTATATACACGTAGAGCCTGACAAGTGTCAACATCCACATTTTAATTTCTTATAAGTTTCAAAAGATTCTTTCAATAATATTATCTCAGTGCATTTGGAAGGTGCCAAGTGGAAATTGTGGAAGGTTTTAATATGTTTCTCTAAGTTAAGCGGAAAGCACCGTGTGTCCCTTGTAATATTTGTGGAGACCGCTAAGTGTCGACATCCACAATTTCTTCCTTTTGTTTCATTGTTGAGAAAGGAATATGGTGGGCCCCAAGTGAGTTGTTAAATTAAGTGGAGTGTGCCAAGTGTCATCATCTGTGTGAATCTAAATGAGTCCCAAATGTTTCTATAGACAAGTAGAAGTTGCCATGTGTCATCTTCTGTAGGACTCTCAAATGGTATCAAAAGTTCTATAGACAAACGAAAGCCACCACGTGTCATTTGTTAAGACTAACAGATGCTAACAAGTGTCCTTGCCTATTTCACAGTGGGAAATGCCACGTGTATTTGTTTCAGCCAATGAACTTGTAGAGAGGCTAACCATTTTAGATCTAAAAGATATCTTCTGTCAAACACTTTTAGTTAAGTTCTAGTTCGGTTAGACAGTTGGGATTTGATCATGTCGGCAATCTTGAGCTAGTCTTATGCTATGAAAATGGGTTCAAATTACAGGTTCAAAAGAGAGAAAAAAAAGGAAAGGGAGAGAATTTTTTGCATATAGATTGTTATTAGATATTTACAAGAAGTTTTTGAGATTTTCTTGTTGTGGCCAGTAATATTATTTGCCTTTATTTTGTTTTCTTAATTCAAATAGTTTGTATAACTGTGCATGCATAAGTGCCTTTTATGTGATTGGAAAATTAATAAGAAGACTGTGTGCCTTTGTTGATATTTTCTATGTTCTTGTAAAATCATCTAAGTTGCGAGTCTTTGATTCTATTTATTTTCATCTTTTACATTGATCATGCATTGTTTGCTCTTTAATGTAATTGAATCCTAAAGATAGATTCACTATGCTTAGTATTAAGGAACGAATCATACTCGGGCACATCACCATAGTTAAATTTTATTTCATTACATTGGTGATTTTGTTTTATTTTTATCCCTTTTTCCCACAATACATGCGAGATAAAAAAGAGCTAGCTTCTTTAAAATCTGGAGGTCATTTCAGGTGACAAGTCCCACATCCCTAAAACTTCCCATGTTGGTGTTGGAAACAATGCAATTTTAAGCATCAACAATTTTTGGCACACCTAGTGGGATAATCTCTTGAATTTTCTTTCAAGACTGTGTGAACTAGAGAGCTACAAGGATTTAGAGTTGTGGACCAGTAACAAGAGCTTAATTTGCTATGAACCCAAGTATTCTTTTACCACCATTGATAACTAATTCAAGAATAAGGGTCAATCCTTTTATAGCAACACCAAGAGCAAACATGGGAGCACCTATTGCCCCAAGGAATTATGCAAATTGGAACACTAGCAGTGATCTGATTCTCCCAGTACCACTAACCACTTGGGATCCTATTCTAGTAAATGCCCTAAAAGCTCACCCAAATTTAGTGGGAAATATTTCAAAACACCTGAAGAACATCCATAGGATGTGTCTGATGTCTATGCAATACATGTGATCACACAGTAGAATGTGGCTATAAGATTGTTAGTATCTTCTTTTAAGGGGAAAGCTCTAAATTGGTACAGATCTTTAACCCCAAATACAATATCTACATGGGATCAGCCTGGAGATGATTTCTTTGCAAGATTTGAAGAAAAGGGTGATAAATCCTATTTGTTGCAATAATTGATTACTATCAAAAGGGCACCACAAGAAGTAATCACTGATTTCAATTCAAGATTTCAAAAGACTTGGGAAAGAATTCCTACTACAACAAGACCATTACCAGGTATGGCTATAGTATTTTATCTTAAAGCCTTAAATTTAGATATATTAGTAATGATTCAGTCACTTGGAGATCAGACTCTACTAGAAGCCTATGACTATGCAGTCAGAGCTGAAAAGAACTTAATAGATGCTGGAAAGTTTCCCCCAAGGCCTCCCATGCCCATGTTTTCAAAGATTACCTTACCTTTGCCTCAAGAAGCCCCTAATCCCATAGCCCCACCTGTGTCTTTGTATACATTTCCTCAACAACTTGCTAAAGTAGCTGTCCCCGTCCAATAATTTGAGATGGATGATGTCAAGAACATCTTAAGGACATTTTCTAATGAGATAATTAACCTAAAAAGATAGTAAAATCATTATCCTAGACCCCAATATCAAGGCTACCAAGGAAATAGATGTCTATCATAGCCAAATCAGTATCAGGATCCTCAAAGGCAAACTAACCCTCAGCCATCAAACCAATTAGTTATAATCCCTACACCCTCATAGACTGTTCCCCCTAACCCAAATAGGGAGATTGTTCTAGGGTAGAATAATTATGCAGATGGAGCCAATGCTTGGTGTTTCCCTTGTAATAATGCTCATATGCCCAAAGATTGTCCCAGGGGTAATCTACAACAAAATATAGTAAAACAAAGAAGAATGGATGGACAATTTTCAAATACTTCTGACACTTAGCCCTACTAATCCCTTGGTATGCAAAATTCAGTCTTGGTGGCTCAGATGTAAGGGATGTCCTTACAGCAAGAAGAAGAAATAGCCCCTGAGCATGCTTTGTTGTCATGGGTTGAAGATGAAGAGTCAATATTCTTAAATGAAGCTTCTACTTCCAAGAAGCCATTGGTATAATCAGATTATTACACCAGAGCCAAGAGAAGGATGATGGAATGTCTTGAAGTAACAAATAATAAAATTATGGGGATTCCTCCATTTCAAGGTCATCAAAACATAGCTGCTAGACAAGAAATACCTCAGCCAGTGTAGAACCAAGTAATTTCTAGACAAGTTCAAGAAAAAGTAAGGTACCCTTATTATCCAAGAACCAAAACACTAGGACCAGTGAATGTGGAGGATCAGCTGAAGAGGACCCCAACACGTGTCAATATGGGACATGTTAGCTATTCCTGAGCAAAAGACACTATTTCAAGAAGCTCTATAGGGCCAAGTAGTGCCTAAACATACTGGTACCAAAGGAGGACCTGCTAATAAGGAAAAGCTCAAAGACACAGTTCTTCTATAGATAATAGCCCTTTTAAACAATGCACAAGAGGTAAGCAAATCCAAACCAAAGCCCTTCTATTTGATTTTCATAGTTGGAAAGAAACTGTTACATAATACAATGATAGACTCAGGGGTCAGTAATACAATAATGCCTAAACAAATAGAAGATGCTTTAAAAATAAAGTATGAGCCACTTACTAGAGGAGTTATGTAGCTGGATGGGAAATCGGTGCAAAAAATATGAAAAATTAAACAACTCCCATTGCAATTGTATACTTGCCCTAATATAATTGTCAATCAAGATGTGGTAGTCATAGATATACCCCCTGTATTTGGCCTATGTTTATCTAGAGATTTTATAGCCAAGATAGGAGGTTATATGTCACTTGATTGGTCTCACCTCATCTTAAGAACCAAATATGGTACAAAAATGAAAATACTATCAAGTCACTATCTAAGGATCACATCACCGATGAACCAACCCCAAAATTAGAGGAAGCTCATGCTATGCTGAATAAGGAAAAAAAAGTCTTTGTTGAAGAGTTAGGTGACTAGATTGAACATGACCAAGAGGAGGAAAATAACTAATTGTTAACTATGATGCAAAGTGACCCATATGGAAATTATGACTCTATTGGTCTAGGCACTTATGTCATATTTGATGAAGACCATGAAATCCCAAATGTTTTAAGGGAAAAAATGCCAAAGAATTAAGAATTTGAAAAGGACTCAAAAATTTGGACCTTAAATTTTGATGGGGCTACAAGTAAAAATGGTGCTAGAGCAGGAATTTGTCTTGTTTCTCCAAATGGTGAGAAATTTTTAAGAGCTATCCATTTCCAATTTTCCTATACTAATAATGATGTTGAATATGAATCCTTAGTACATGGGCTCATGTTAGCCAAGAAAAAGGGAATAAAGAATCTGATAGTAAAAGGAGATTCAAAACTAGCAGTGAAACAAAGCAAAGGAAAGGCAATAGCCAAAAATGTAAGGATGAGATCCTATAGACATAGAATTTGGGACTCAATAGATGATTTTGAAGATTTCAATATTGAAGTAGTTCCTAGAACCCAAAATTTTGAAGCAGATAGGATGACATAGATTGGCTCATAGTTTGACCTAGCAACTGATCTATTAGTCAACAATGAGTCAGTCAAAGTTATGGTAAGGCCAACTATCCCAAACAATGATGAAAATTGGCAAGTCTTTGAAAATGATTTTTAAGTACTCTTAATTTTGCAACAGTCAGGGGAATTTGTTGATCAATTGCAACCCCAAATTGAAGAAGCATATGGAGACCAAATTATTCAATTAAAGACAAATAAGCCTCCCAAAAGCTTGATTACTTTAGAAAATATATTTGATCCATAAGATGTAAGCCTAGAGAAGAAAAACTTTCAAGCAAATAAATTAGATTATTCTGAGATACAAGTGAGTGAAGGGAGAAAACTAAAGATTGGAAATTCCACAACCCAAGAGGAAAGGGAAAGACTAATTGACTTGTGTGAAAGATATGACAGAGTAATAGTCTGGACCTATGAAGACCTTCATGGCTATAACAGAGACATCATTCAGCACACCATAGAATTGACTAAAGGATCTAAGCCAGTCAGACAGAAGTAGAAGCCAGTGAATCTAAATATTGAACCTCTAATGGTGGATGAGTTGCAAAAACTCTTAAAATCTAAAATAATTTTTCCAATCAAACACTTAACTTGGGTATCCAATCTAGTACTAGCCAGAAAAAAGAATGGTGACATAAGGCTCTATGTGGATTTCAGAGACCTAAATAGAGAATCTCTGGAAGATCACTATCCCTTTCCCTCTATGGAACAAATTTTACAGACTATGGCTAGATCAGAGAGATTTTCCTTGCTAGATGGTTTCTCTGGATACAATCAGATTTAGTTGGCTAATGAAGACCAACACAAGACTGCATTTACTACTAAATGGGGAACATTTGCATATGCCAAGATGCCATTTAGCCTATCAAATGCTAGATCCACTTTTCAAAGAGCAATGGATGTAGCATTTGGAGAACTCATAAATAAAATCATTCTAATTTATCTTGATGATCTCACTATTTTTTCCAAGAATGTTATTGATCATTTTGATCATCTAGAATCTATTTTTAAGAAGTGTCAAGAGTTTGGAATATCCCTGAATCCCAAGAAGTGTATCTTTGTAGTACCTTAAGACAAACTACTGGGACATATAGTATCCAAAGGAGTCTCTATGGATCCAGAGAGAGTCACAACCATAATGAACTTGTCACTACCAATAAATAAGAAGGCAGTTCAATCTTTTTTGGGAAAGATTAATTTTGTCAGTCGGTTCATATCAGACTTTACAAGCCTAATGAGACTAGTGACACTCTTGTTGAAGAAATACCTAGTGTTCAAGTGGACTACAAAAGGAAGACAAGCTTTTGAGGAGGTTGATAAATCAATTTCAACAACCCTAGTACTTAGTAACCTAGACTTCTCTAAGTCTTTTATAATGTATGTTTTATGGAGGAGAGTTCAGTGTTGTTGCTGTCCTAACACAGAAAGATGATCAACAAGAGGGAGAACACCCAATAGCCTTTTTCTCAAGGACTCTTAGGGAGTATGAATCTAGATACAACTTTGTGGAGAAATAGGCATATGCTATGGGAAAAGCCTTCAAGAAATTTAGGCATATGGTATAAGGAAATAATATTATGATACTTGTGGCTCATCCTAGTGTCAGAGAATACATTATGGAAGGTGAAATTACTAAAAAAAGAGAAAATTGGATAACAAAGATCCTTGAGTATGATGTAGAGGTCAAACCCACTAAGCTGGTTAGAGTTAGGGGGTTGTGCCTATACATGGCTGAAGATATGGAAAAGATGATAACTGAAGAAACAGAAAAGGAAACTGTATTGAGGATACAAGAAATTGATCAAAACTCCTAGGTCAAAAACATAATCCATTTTATGAAACATGGGATTTTCCCAAAAGAGCTCTCTTAAGACAAGAGGAGATACTATAGGCAACAAGGGGTCCATTTTGTTTTAATTGACCAAGTTATTTTCAAAATAAATACTGATGGCATACTTTTAAGATGCATAGAGAAAGATGAGGCTCAGAAAATACTACATGAAATGCACCATGAAATCTTAGGTGGACATTTTTCTACAAGAACCATAGCTATAAAGATAAGTCAGGCAGGCTATTTTTGGGCCACTTTATTTACAGACTATTATCAACTAGTCAAAGAGTGCCAATCTTGTCAGTATTATGTGGGGAAGAGAAGGAATGCAGCAATGCCCCTTAGTCCTATAATTGTCTATGAACCCTTTACTCAATGGGGTCTTGACTTCATTGGAATGATCAATCTGGTGTCGATTATGGGACACAAATGGATTCTAACTACCACAGATTATTTTACCAGATGGAGTGAGGCAGTGTCACTCAAAGAGCCAATAGAAAAGATGATCCTAGACTTTCTGGGGGATATCACTACTCGCTTTGGGCCTCCTCATACCATAATTTTAGATAATTCTAAGGCATTTTTAGGGCCAAAAATATCTAACTTTACACTAAAGTATTGAATCTATCTAAAAATTTCCTCAAATTATTACCCTTAGGGTAATGGTTTGGCAGAATCAACCAATAAGAACCTGATTAGATTTATTAGGAGAATAGGGGCTGATCATCACAAAGAGTGGCATAAAGTGAATAATATAGCAATGTGGGCTAATAGAATTACACCTAAACAAGTGACAAAGATGTACCCATATGAATTTTTCTATGGTAAGCATGTTGTAATGCCCTTGAGCTTGGAGATTCCTGCTCTCTAGTTATTAAAATAGATTGAAATTGAGGAAAATGGCCCTATGCAGGTCAGACTTGCTGAGCTCCTAGAAGTTCAAGAAAAGAGGGATACAACACATGAATCATTAATGAAACATCAAAAAATAATCAAATACTACTTCGATAAGAAGACTTCAAACCCCCATTTTGAATTAGGCTTAGTTATTTTAAAATGGGATGCGAGAGCTACCAAGCTGAGTCGACACAATAAATTTGAGTCATTGTGGACCGGCCCCTA